>CM038678.1:297758976-298129246 GCA_021605205.1 Aegilops longissima
CGAATCTTCAATCGATGATACCGATCAAGATCGATCTTAGAGAATACCTTGGCTCCAACAAGCTGATCAAACAAGTCATTGATCATCGGCAGAGGGTACTTGTTCTTGATGGTTACTTCGCTCAAAGCACGATAATCCACAACCATCCTCAAGCTTCCATCCTTCTTCTCTACCAAAAGAACTGGGGCTCCCCAAGGTGATGAGCTTGGACGAATATATCCTTTCTCCAATAACTCATTTATTTGATCCTTGATCTCTTTCAACTCATTCGTGGCATCCGATAAGGTCTCTTGGATATTGGGGCTGTGCCGCAATAGCTCAATCAGAAATTCAATGTCCCCGTCCGTGGCATTCTGGTAATTCCTCCGAAACACATCGGAAATTCTTGCACCATCGCACTTCCTCCCAACAACTCCCGTGAGGGAATGCACTGATTCTTCATCCGGCCGTGCTCGGCTACATACTTGATCCTCTTCGCCCGGTGGTGAGCGAATAGACTTCTGGGCACGATCAATGTTCCTTCATACTTTGACAACCAATCCATGCCTAGGATTACATCCAAGGTCTGAGTTTCCAACACTATGAGTTCCACGGAAATTTGTGGTTCCCGATGTTGAGGGTTGCGGGACAGCTTAAACCTGCCATCATTTCTCCTCCTGCGAATCGACGCCAAGGGGCTTCTAAGGGTTCTAGTGCGTAATCCGTACTTTTCCACAACTACCCTTGATATGAATGAATGCGCTGCACCGTAATCAAAGAGAACCAAAACTGAACGTGAATTCAATAAAACTTACCAACCACGTTGTCCGGTTGATCATAGACGCCCTCCACGCCGATATGGTTCACTTGAGCACGAGGGAAAGGATTGGGCTTCTTCACGAGCCTCCATTGCCATTCCTGCTCCTCTGCTTGGCCTCCGGCAGTCGGTGGCGAGTGCCCCGCCTTCCGCACTTGAAGCGGTGATGTGGCTCAGATCCTTCTGAGCCGGGCAGACGGTGCTGATTGCCATTACCATTGCCATTGCCATTGCCATGGCCTGACTTGTAGTCCCGGCTGCGGTTGTTCCCATTTCCTCCATGGTTATGACCTCCATGGTTATGATGGGTGTGCCCTCCCGAGTACGGTGCATAGCGGGCTTCGCCGAGCTCTGAGTTGTGCTTCCCCGGCTGTACTTCCGCTATGCTTTCTATCTGCTGCTGCTTGCCTTCCGAATGGTGGCCTTATCTACCAGCTCCGGTAGTTGTTGAAGGTAGCCACAATAAGCTGCATGCTCGCTTCATCATTGAGTCCTCAAGGAACTTCTCCCGCCATGCGGCATCTGTGGCCACATCATCGGGGGCATAGCGAGCAAGCTTGCTGATTCCTCCACGTCATCGTGCCACAAGACGATTTCCTCGGCGAAGTTGCGGAACTCACGCTTCTTCGCACTCATGGCTCCAGATGAGACATGAGCAAAGGCGAAGGCCTCGCTGGAATTGATCCCAAGTGATGCCACCCATGGGAAAAGTGGCGGTGTAATTCTCCCACCAAGAAGCTGCAGGTCCATCCAGCTTGATGCGCGCAAAGCGCACCTTCTCAAAGATCGGTGCATCCAACGGTGACTAGCTCTCTTCCGATTTTATGAGCCAATCATCAGCCACAATCGGCTCGGTGCTACTAGAGAACACCGCGGATTCAACCTCGTAAATCGAGTCAAGTTGTCCACAAGGGTGGTGGTGGTGGCGGTGGATTGTTGGCGGTGTTGTTCGATTCGAATCGAGAGCTGCATCGAGCATTCTCGTCATTGGAGCAGCTGGGTGAGCTCCGCGGAAACCAAAGGTCACGCCTCGGAGGCATCCGTGTTTTGGAGTGGGTGAGAAAATTAGAATAGAACAATGGTCTATGAGAAATACACTACCCATATGAATGCACAAACAAAACACACCAATCATTTATTCATTCCACTCAAACATGGTTCAAACTCGATTACAAAAGCTCATGACTAATCGAAGGAAAACATCGCCTAACTGATCGATTTAAAAAGTAAAAGATAACATGGTGGTCGACTAAAAGTCTTCATCGCTGGCGCCTCCTCTAGGGGTTTCCTTCTGGTACTCCTTCAAAATCCTGATCATTGCTCACGAGGGTGCTTCATCTCCACTCGGGTAAAGGTCCTCTCCCAAGTCCATCTTCTCCTCAATCGCGCAAGCTTCATCTTCGGTCGTCGACTATCTCCATGAAGTCCGTGATTTCTTCCTCATGGCCAAGGAAGTCTGCGCGTGCCTTCTCCTCCAGCCCATTCATGGAACAAAGCTTCCGTGTGTCTTCGAGTTACGGCGAGCCCGAATCTCCGCTTCTCGAGAAGACACTCCAAGTCCCGATGTAAGAGAGAGTGGAATCGCCCTCGATGGTACGGATGATATCTCCATTCCTTGCCCTGCGAGAAACCATGGCGAGGTCTCGAGTGATCGAGCTCGCCCTGACTCCTCTCGGAGATGTCCAAGTGCTCGGTAGATCGCCACGCCCTTCCGATGATCCAGCTTGAACTCGTGAACTCAAAGTTGATAGGCTCCGTGTGTCCTCCAAAGGTTCTCCCCGGATATGCACCTCAATCTCAGAAGCGGTGTCCGCCGAAGTGCATTAGTGGGTTTCCGGTGATCGAGGGCGAGCAATCTTCAGCAGCTTCACCATCTGGACCAGCTTCCTTCCAAGGGCATCGCCTCATCGGGCCGGCGTAACTCCGTAGCAAAACTGGGGTGAACTCGACGGCCATCTATAATGTTGCAAAGGGAGAAGAGTCGAATAGAACAAGGAAGAATTATAGAATGAAAGGGGTTCAAAGTAAATGGTCTCTGCTATGGCTTTCCGATCCTAGGGGTTACGATCCTCACGGTCGCGTGTGCTCGATACCATCTCTCAGAGCGACCGACCCAAAATCGATCAAACCTCTATGTCTGCATTCATCCCAAGATCATGCCGGTACTCACAAGACATCGATAAAGTAATCAAAGTTCAATCACACCTGAATATCATTAAACGATTCTCATATAGAGTCTTTATTACAAGGAATAAATTCGCTCAAGGCCAACTCATGAGAAATAAACTAAAAGTGCTGCGAAGCGTCAAGATAAGCGAGTCCATCCGACTCAAAGGGCAATCGCCAAGCGCGAGCGTAGCCTCACTCCCGATCGAATATATCTCGCAACATAATACGTTGCAGCCATGTAGGTCAGCTTTTGGAATAAGTGGCAAGTCATGAAGAATAACAATAATAAAGTTACTAACTCTATATGCATTTTGGCTGTGGAGCTCTAAGTTTCATCATTTTATGAAAAGCAAATTTTATCCTACTACAAAGGACTTATTTGCAAATTACTACAAATTGTTGGTAGTTATTGAGATGGTTCCGCCAACCAAAATCTCGCTCCCAAATTATTAAGTCATAAACCCTCAAATTAATCCATTAATTTTAGTGTTGAGATATCCGAATACTTCCAAGTTCCAAAGGCTCAAATGTCCGTGAATCGGGACACGGCTAATCGATTAGGTTATAACCTCTCTGCAGAGGTTTGCGACTTTCCCGCAAGAATCATTCCTCCTTTAAAGTCTTCGCACTTCATGGTGTTTGAAGACGGACGAATGAAACAGGTCTTCCAAAGAGTTCTTCCGCCACCGCCGTACCCATCCAATCCTACCGCTCGCTCTACTTCTCGTAGTACCGCCCACCAATAGCGTCACTACTAGGGTCAACCCAGCCAGAGCCCATAATGGCTTGCGGCTGCACAGTAAGCTTCCGGTCATGGGGCATCCATCCTTCTCTTCGTGGCTGGGTGAAGCTTTCGCAGGATGTCATGGCGCTTCTCCATGCATCCCGCCACCACTGGTGCTCCAGGTGCCCACCAACCGCCCTCCACCCAAAGAGTGATTTTCCAAGTCCATCTTGATCATTGTAGTCCATGGGTTGTCATCATCATTGACTCTCACATCTTGCTTATGAATTTCACTCATCCCAAATCCCGCCTCACGAGCATAGCAAAATAACTACTACGCCCGGGTCATGGTAACAAGGGATTGGTTCATCCTACCACATGATACTACTCAAGTTTAATGACTTCAAGATTTCACTACTGCATGCAATGGTGGGGTGGTGACAACTACTAATGCACAAAAACATAGGTATAGAAATAACATGATCAAAACTTGCCTTGCTGATGATCCTCGTAAGCTAAAGAGTCGTAGTAGCAAGCTTCGCACTCCGGAAACTCTACCGAGACAAACAATAACACAATAAGCACAAAGCAAGAGGATCACACAAGATAACAAAAGTAACATAGCACAACAAAACAATCAAAACCAAATCAAAAAGATAAACTCAAAGAAACCAATTCAAAGTTTTTCCCTACTCCAAACAATAACTAAAATAGTTTTTATATAACAAAAATTCCTTAATTTAACCTAATCATGGTTTTAGGTTAACTTAACAGAAAAGGATTCACTAAGCAACTAGGAGCAAAAAGAATTAATTAAAAAGCTATTATAAAACTCATTTTAGGCCTAATCCAATTTCTATTAAGAAAATTAATTTAAAACTTTTATTAATTATAAATAAAAGTTCATCTAATGGAGTGACAGAAACTAACCTAGAATAACTAATCACAAGTTAAAAATAAATTAATTTACTAATTAATTAATTAGGAAAACAGAACTAGTTAATTAATTAGGATTAATAGGATTCTGTCTAAAACTAATTATTTATTAATCCTAAAATACCCAAATTAATTTCTAGGGTTTGGCAATGTCAAAATAAAGTGGTGACAAAAAGAATCATGCAAAAATAATTTTTCTAACTAAAGTTATAGCAGATTTACTATTCTGACTAAAACAATATTAAAGCATTTTTAATTATTTTTAACATAGCTAAATATATATTTTTCAGAAACTACATAAAATTTGCAATCCAACAAAAAAAGAATCACTCAAAAATATTAAACAGAATAAAAGATATACATTTTTGAAAACAGAAACTATTCGGCTAAAACAGAAAATCAAAATAAAAAGAAAAAGGCCTAATGGGCCTATACGGTGCACTGTGCGTTAGATAGGCTAAACGGGCTCTAGGGTTTAAACTAAAAGAACCGGGCCTAAAATAAAAACCTAAACTAAAAATAAGCCGAAAAGGACCGGCCGGTTTTCTAACTAAAACCTAACCCTTCGGGGTTCTAATCCTAGCCCTAGATCTAGGATCGGACGGTGGGGGGTGATGCCGGGGACTTACCGGACTCCGGCGACGGCGGCGGCGGCGGCGAAAGTGCTCCGGGGTGTCCGGACGTCATGAGCTCCGGCGACTCGTCGGGAAGACGCGCACGGGTCGGGAAGGGTTCGTGGTGTTGGGGGTCGGGTGGACTAGGGGCTCGACGGCGGCAACAATGGCGGAGGGAGGTGCTCGGGACTCCGCGACGCCGAGCGGGAGGAAGAGGGGTGCGCGAGCTCTCGGGGAATGGGGTGGGGGCTCGGCCCTTTATAGCCTGGGGTCGGGCTTGCCTCGGAAGGGCATCGGGTGTCGGGATCCGGATCCTTCGATCCGTGGACCTCCCATGAGCGGGCGTGGGCGAGGGGGAAGAAGAGGGGGGTCCCACGAGTCAGCGAGAGAGAGAGGGGCGAGGGGGTCGGGTGGCCGAGGCCTAAGGATTTCAATGAAGCGGGCGATCAGGTGCGCCATTGGCTGGCTCGGCTGGGCTTTGGCTGCCAGCTTGGGCTGGCTCACTGGTTGGCTTGGGCCAAAGCTGGGGCAATGAGGGGTGAGGCGGCACTGGCTGGCCTGGGTGGTTCGGCTGGCGCCTGGGTGTTTTTTTTATTATTTTAATAAAACTAAAACAAAAATAAAACCAAATCTATAAATAATTTATATAGGGTATATATATACCAAAATGATCAGGAATATTCCTTTCATTTGAACATTTTTCCAAAGTCAAAATCCAAACTTCATAAAAATCTATTTTTTCAAATTCAAATAAAATTCAGATTTGAATTCCAAATCTTTTGGCATTGTTTCCTCCGATATTTTTGGAGTGTCATGTTTGCTCCTCTCATACTTTTGATCAAGTATTTATCGTGCTTAGTTTTTGAATTGTTTCCCACATGCCAAAGTTTGAAATTCAAATTCAAACTCAAATTGCTCAAACTTCAAATGACAATCAAATTCAAACAGATGCATAGGATGCTTATCTATAATTGTAAAACATTCCAAATAGGAAATTTGGGATGTTACAAACCTACCCATTTTAAGATGAATCTCGCCTCGAGATTCGGGTTGGCTAGCAATAGGTGCGGATGGTCTCGACGAAGATCTTCTTCGCTCCTGTGTGGCTTCTTCCTCGGTGTGGTGACTCCACAAAGACCTTGCAAAACTTGATGACCTTGTCATGGGTGACTCGCTTGCGCCTCAAGAATACTGGACGGTTTCTCCTTGTAAGTTAGATCACCGTCCAGTTGTATGGCCTCTAGGGGCACCGTGTCTCTCAACGGAACATCGGCCATGTCGGCATGGCACTTCTTCAATCGAGAAACGTGGAAGACATCATGAACTCCGGACAATCCTTCCGCAAGTCCAACTTGTATGCAACTTCTCCACGACGCTCGAGGATTTTGTAGGGCCAATGAATCGGGTGCTAACTTCCCTTGACTCCAAACCTCTTGATTCCACGAAGTGGAGACACACGAAGATATGCTCGGTCTCCCACTTCGTAAGTCACCTCCTTGCGCTTGTCGTCGGCATAACTCTTCCGTCTCGATCGTGCTATCTTGAGCCTGTCTCGAATCAGCTTGACTTTCTTCGAATCCTTGATAAGATCGGAACCAAAAGTGATCGATCTCCAACACTATCCCACAAAGAATGGTGTTCTCGCACCTCCTTCCGTATAGAGCTTCGAAGGGGCCATCTTCAAACCGGATTGATAATGTTGTTGTATGAGAACTCACGACGGCAAATTATCATCCCAGCTAGACCCATAGTCTAGCACACAAGCTCTCAACATGTCTTCCGAATCTGATTGACTCTCTCGGTCTGTCCATCTGCTCATGGATGAAAAGTCTGTCTCAATTCCAGCCTCGCACTCCAAGGTTTCATGCAATTGCTTCCAAAACTTTGAGGTAAACTGCGTTCCTCTATCGACACGATTTTCCTCGAACTCCATGCGCATATACGATCCTGGTCATGTATATCTTGGCCAACTTGGCACTCGTATAGGTAGTCTTCACGGAATGAAGTGAGCTACCTTAGTCAAACGATCAACCACTACCCAGATAGAATCATAACCTGAACGGGTCCCGGTAATCCCGTGATGAAATCCATACCAAGTTTCTCCCATTTCCAATCGGAATCGCAAAGGTTGAAGTAACCTCGCTGGCTTCGATGTTCGCCTTTACACGCTGACAAACATCGATACGGCTACGTACTCGCAATGTCCTTCTTCATACTTGTCCACCGTAAACTTTGCTTCAAATCCGGTACATCTTGGTGTTGCCGGGGTGAATCGAGTACGGTGAATCATGAGCCTCCAAGAATTAGCTTCTGAGCTCGGGATCATTGGGCACATAAATACGATCCTCAAACCATATAGTTCCATGTTCATCCTTACGAATCCTTTAGCTTTTCCTTCCTCCATCTTTTGCTTTATCTCATCGATTTCCTTGTCCGACTTCGGGCTTCATGAATCCTTTCGGTCAAGGTGGACTGAACTTCCGTGGTTGCAACAAATCCTTTCGAACTATCTCCATCGGAGATCTCTCGAGGTCATCGACTAACTCCTGGGTAATCCTCCGCTGTAAGAGTATTCACATAACTCTTACGACTCAAAGCATCTGCTACAACATTAGCTTTACCGGGTGGTAATGCAATCTCATGTCGTAGTCCTTTATCAACTCTAGCCATCTCCTCTGCTCGAGGTTCAATTCCTTCTGCGTGAAGATATATTTCAAACTCTTGTGATCTCAGATAGACATCACAACGATTTCCGATGAGGAAATGTCTCTAAGTCTTGAGTGCATGCACTATACCGCTAACTCCAAATCATGCGTGGTATAATTCATCTCATGAGGCCGTAGCTGTCTGGAGGCATAAGCTACAACCTTACCTTCCTGCATCAATACTCCTCCGAGTCCTTGACGAGAAGCGCCACAATAGACCTGGTATTCCTTATGTATGTCCGCAATATCAACACTGAGCTGTGACCAACCGCTTTCTTCAACTCCTGAAACTGGCTTCACATTCCTCGTCCAAACATACTTGGCTTCCTTCTTCAACAGCTCACCATGGGCTTGGCAATCTTTGAGAAGTTCTCAATGAACCTCCGATAATATCCTCGCGAGTCCGAGAAAATCTGCGGATCTCCTTGATCGAGGTAGGTGATCGCCAATCGGTGATCGATTCAACCTTGGCGGGATCAACTGCTATTCCTTCTCCTGAAATAACATGTCCGAGGAATCCAACTTCCTTCAACCAAAATTCACATTTGCTGAATTTGGCATACAATTGATGTTCTCAAGTTTCTCCGAACTAGACGCAAATGTTCCTTATGCTCTTCCTCGCTCTTGGAGAAAATCAATATATCATCGATGAACACCACGACAAACTTGTCCAAATACTCCATGAACACCTTGTTCATCAAATTCATGAAGTATGCAGGAGCATTAGTCAATCCAAATGACATGACGGTATACTCATATAAACCATACCTGGTGGTGAATGCTGTTTTGGGTATATCCTTTTCACGAATCTTCAATTGATGATACCCCGATCAAGATCGATCTTAGAGAATACCTTGGCTCCAACAAGCTGATCAAACAAGTCATTGATCATCGGCAGAGGGTACTTGTTCTTGATGGTTACTTCGCTCAAAGCACGGTAATCCACAACCATCCTCAAGCTTCCATCCTTCTTCTCTACCAAAAGAACTGGGCTCCCCAAGGTGATGAGCTTGGACGAATATATCCTTTCTCCAATAACTCATTTATTTGATCCTTGATCTCTTTCAACTCATTCGTGGCATCCGATAAGGTCTCTTGGATATTGGGGCTGTGCCGCAATAGCTCAATCAGAAATTCAATGTCCCCGTCCGGTGGCATTCTGGTAATTCCTCCGAAACACATCGGAAATTCTTGCACCATCGGCACTTCCTCCCGAACAACTCCCGTGAGGGAATGCACTGATTCTTCATCTGGCTGTGCTCGGCTACATACTTGATCCTCTTCGCCCGGGTGGTGAGCAGAATAGACTTCGGGCACACCAATGTTCCTTCATACTTTGACAACCAATCCATGCCTAGGATTACATCCAAGGTCTGAGTTTCCAACACTATGAGTTCCACGGAAATTTGTGGTTCCCGATGTTGAGGGTTGCAGGACAGCTTAAACCTGCCATCATTTCTCCTCCGCGAACCGACGCGAAGGGGGCTTCTAAGGGTTCTAGTGCGTAATCCGTACTTTTCCACAACTACCCTTGATATGAATGAATGCGCTGCACCGTAATCAAAGAGAACCAAAACTGAACGTGAATTCAATAAAACTTACCAACCACGTTGTCCGGTTGATCATAGACGCCCTCCACGCCGATATGGTTCACTTGAGCACGAGGGAAAGGATTGGGCTTCTTCGCGAGCCTCCATTGCCATTCCTGCTCCTCCGCTTGGCCTCCGGCAGTCGGTGGCGTAGTGCCCTGCCTTCCGCACTTGAAGCGTGATGTGGCTCAGATCCTTCGAGAGCCGGGCAGAACGGTGCTGATTGCCATTACCATTGCCATTGCCATTGCCATGGCCTGACTTGTAGTCCCGGCTGCGGTTGTTCCCATTTCCTCCATGGTTATGACCTCCATGGTTATGATGGGTGTGCCCTCCGAGTACGGTGCATAGCGGGCTTCACGAGCTCCCGAGTTGTGCTTCCCCGGCTGTACTTCCGCTATGCTTTTCTATCTGCTGCTGCTTGCCTTCCGAATGGTGGCCTTATCTACCAGCTCCCGGTAGTTGTTGAAGGTAGCCACAATAAGCTGCATGCTCAGCTCATCATTGAGTCCCTCAAGGAACTTCTCCCGCTTGGCATCTGTGGCCACATCATCGGGGGCATAGCGAGCAAGCTTGTGATTCCTCCACGCATCGTGCACAAGACGATTTCCGGCGTAAGTTGCGGAACTCACGCTTCTTCGCACTCATGGCTCCAGATGAGACATGAGCAAAGGCGAAGGCCTGCTGGAATTGATCCCAAGTGATGCCACCCATGGGAAAAGTGGCGTGTAATTCTCCCACCAAGAAGCTGCAGGTCCATCCAGCTTGATGCGCTGCAAAGCGCACCTTCTCAAAGATCGGTGCATCCAACGGTGACTAGCTCTTCCGATTTTATGAGCCAATCATCACCACAATCGCTCAAGTGCTACTAGAGAACACCGGCGGATTCAACCTCGTAAATCGAGTCAAGTTGTCCACAGTGGGTGGTGGTGGTGGCGGTGGATTGTTGGCGTGTTGTTCGATTCAAATCGAGAGCTGCATCAAGGCATTCTCTGCTGGAGCAGCTGGGTGAGCTCGGCGGGAAACCAAAGGCACGCCTCTGAGGCATCTGTGTTTTGGAGTGGGTGAGAAAATTAGAATAGAACAATGGTCTATGAGAAATACACTACCCATATGAATGCACAAACAAAACACACCAATCATTTATTCATTCCACTCAAACATGGTTCAAACTCGATTACAAAAGCTCATGACTAATCAAGGAAAACATCGCCTAACTGATCGATTTAAAAAGTAAAAGATAACATGGTGGTCGACTAAAAGTCTTCATCGCTGGCGCCTCCTCTAGGGGTTTCCTTCATGGTACTCCTTCAAAATCCTCGATCATTGCTCACGAGGGTGCTTCATCTCCACTCGGTAAAGGTCCTCTCCCAAGTCCATCTTCTCCTCAATCGCGCAAGCTTCATCTTCGTGTCGTCGACTATCTCCATGAAGTCCGTGATTTCTTCCTCATGGCCAAGGAAGTCTGCGCGCCTTCTCCTCCAGCCCAGCCATGGAACAAAGCTTCCGTGTCTTCGAGTTACGGCGAGCCCGAATCTCCCGCTTCTCGAGAAGACACTCCAAGTCCCGGATGTAAGAGAGAGTGGAATCGCCCTCGATGGTACGGATGATATCTCCATTCCTTGCCCTGCGAGAAACCATGGCGAGGTCTCGAGTGATCGAGCTCGCCCTCAGATTCTCTCGGAGATGTCCAAGTGCTCGTAGATCGCCACGCCCTTCCGATGATCCAGCTTGAACTCGTGAACTCAAAGTTGATAGGCTCCGTGTCCTCCAAAGGTTCTCCTCGATATGCACCTCAATCTCAGAAGCGGTGTCCGCTCGGAAGTGCATTAGTGGGTTTTCCGGTGATCGAGGGCGAGCAATCTTCAGCAGCTTCACCATCTGGACCAGCTTCCTTCCAAGGGCATCGCCTCATCGGGCCGGCGTAACTCCGTAGCAAACCGGGGTGAACTCGACGCCATCTAGAATGTTGCAAAGGGAGAAGAGTCGAATAGAACAAGGAAGAATTATAGAATGAAAGGGGTTCAAAGTAAATGGTCTCGCTATGGCTTTCCGATCCTAGGGGTTACGATCCTCACGGTCAGCGCAGTGCTCGATACCATCTCTCAGAGCGACCGACCCAAAATCGGTCAAACCTCTATGTCTGTATTCATCCCAAGATCATGCCGGTACTCACAAGACATCGATAAAGTAATCAAAGTTCAATCACACCTGAATATCATTAAACGATTCTCATATAGAGTTTTTATTACAAGGAATAAATTCGCTCAAGGCCAACTCATGAGAAATAAACTAAAAGTGCTGCGAAGCGTCGAAGATAAGCGAGTCCATCCGACTCAAAGGGCAATCGCCAAGCGCGAGCATAGCCTCACTCCCGATCGAATATATCTCTCGCAACATAATACGTTGCAGCCATGTAGGTCAGCTTTTGGAATAAGTCGGCAAGTCATGAAGAATAACAATAATAAAATTACTAACTCTATATGCATTTTGGTCTGTGGAGCTCTAAGTTTCATTATTTTATGTAAAGCAAATTTTATCCTACTACAAAGGACTTATTTGCAAATTACTACAAATTGTTGGTAGTTATTGAGATGGTTCCGCCAACCAAAATCTCGCTCCCAAATTATTAAGTCATAAACCCTCAAATTAATCCATTAATTTTAGTGTTGAGATATCCGAATACTTCCAAGTTCCAAAGGCTCAAATGTCCGTGAATCGGGACACGGCTAATCGATTAGGTTATAACCTCTGCAGAGGTTTGCGACTTTCCCGCAAGAATCATTCCTCCTTTAAAGTCTTCGCACTTCATGGTGTTTGAAGACGGACGAATGAAACAGGTCTTCCAAAGAGTTCTTCCGCCACCGCCGTACCCATCCAATCCTACCGCTCGCCTACTTCTCGTAGTACCGCCCAGCCAGCGTCACTACTAGGGTCAACCCAGCCAGAGCCCATAATGGCTTGCGGCTGCATGTAAGCTTCGGTCATGGGGCATCCATCCTTCTCTTCGTGGCTGGGTGAAGCTTTCCGCAGGATGTCATGGCGCTTCTCCATGCATCCCGCCACCACTGGTGCTCCAGGTGCCCGCAACCGCCCTCCACCCAAAGAGTGATTTTCCAAGTCCATCTTGATCATTGTAGTCCATGGGTTGTCATCATCATTGACTCTCACATCTTGCTTATGAATTTCACTCATCCCAAATCCCGCCTCACGAGCATAGCAAAATAACTACTACGTCCCGGTCATGGTAACAAGGGATTGGTTCATCCTACCACATGATACTACTCAAGTTTAATGACTTCAAGATTTCACTACTGCATGCAATGGTGGGGTGGTGACAACTACTAATGCACAAAAACATAGGTATAGAAATAACATGATCAAAACTTGCCTTGTCGATGATCCTCGTAAGCTAAAGAGTCGAGTAGCAAGCTTTGCACTCGGAAACTCTACCGAGACAAACAATAACACAATAAGCACAAAGCAAGAGGATCACACAAGATAACAAAAGTAACATAGCACAACAAAACAATCAAAACCAAATCAAAAGAAAAACTCAAAGAAACCAATTCAAAGTTTTTCCCTACTCCAAACAATAACTAATATAGTTTTTATATAACAAAATTCCTTAATATAACCTAATCATGGTTTTAGGTTAACTTAACAGAAAAGGATTCACTAAGCAACTAGGAGCAAAAAGAATTAATTAAAAAGCTATTATAAAACTCATTTTAGGCCTAATCCAATTTCTATTAAGAAAATTAATTTAAAACTTTTATTAATTATAAATAAAAGTTCATCTAATGGAGTGACAGAAACTAACCTAGAATAACTAATCACAAGTTAAAAATAAATTAATTTACTAATTAATTAATTAGGAAAACAGAACTAGTTAATTAATTAGGATTAATAGGATTCTGTCTAAAACTAATTATTTATTAATCCTAAAATACCCAAATTAATTTCTAGGGTTTGGCAATGTCAAAATAAAGTGGTGACAAAAGAATCATGCAAAATAATTTTTCTAACTAAAGTTATAGCAGATTTACTATTCTGACTAAAACAATATTAAAGCATTTTTAATTATTTTTAACATAGCTAAATATATATTTTTCAGAAACTACATAAAATTTGCAATCCAACAAAAAAGAATCACTCAAAATATTAAACAGAATAAAAGATATACATTTTTGAAAACAGAAACTATTCGCTAAAACAGAAAATCAAAATAAAAGAAAAGGCCTAATGGGCCTATACTGCACTCGTATGCTAGATAGGCTAAACGGGCTCTAGGGTTTAAACTAAAAGAACCGGCCTAAAATAAAAACCTAAACTAAAAATAAACCGAAAAGGACCGCCGGTTTTCTAACTAAAACCTAACCCTTCGGGTTCTAATCCTAGCCCTAGATCTAGGATCGGACGGTGGGGGTGATGCTGGGACTTACCGGACTCATGACGGCGGCGGGCGGCGGCGAAGTGTTCGGGTGTCCGGACGTCGGCGAGCTCCGGCGACTGTCGGGAAGACGCGCACGGGTCGGGAAGGGTTCGGTGGTGTTGGGGGGTCGGGTGGACTAGGGGCTCGACGGCGGCAACAATGGCGGAGGGAGGTGCTCGGGACTCCGCGACGCCGAGCGGGAGGAAGAGGGGTGCGCGCGAGCTCTCGGGGAATGGGGTGCGGGGCTCGGCCTTTATAGCCTGGGGGTCGGGCTTGCCTCGGAAGGGCATCGGGGTGTCGGGATCCCGGATCCTTCGATCCGTGGACCTCCCATGAGCGGCGGCGTGGGCGAGGGGAAGAAGAGGGGGGGTCCCACGAGTCACGAGAGTAAGAGAGGGGCGAGGGGGTCGGGTGGCCGAGGCCTAAGGATTTCATGAGGCGAGGGGCGGGGATCATTGGCTGGCTCGGCTGGTCTGTTGGGCTGCCAGTTGGGCCAATGGGCTCACTGGTTGGCTTGGGCCAAAGCGCGGGGCTGAGGGGTGAGGCGGCTGGCTGGGCCTGGGTGGTTCGGCCTGGCGCCTGGTGTTTTTTTTTATTATTTTAATAAAACTAAAACAAAAATAAAACCAAATCTAGAAATAATTTATATAGGGTATATATATACCAAAATGATCAGGGAATATTCCTTTCATTTGAACATTTTTCCAAAGTCAAAATCCAAACTTCATAAAAATCTATTTTTTCAAATTCAAATAAAATTCAGATTTGAATTCCAAATCTTTTGGCATTGTTTCCTCCGATATTTTTTGGAGTGTCATGTTTGCTCCTCTCATACTTTTGATCAAGTATTTATCAGCTTAGTTTTTGAATTGTTTCCCACATGCCAAAGTTTGAAATTCAAATTCAAACTCAAATTGCTCTGAAACTTCAAATGACAATCAAATTCAAACAGAATGCATAGGATGCTTATCTATAATTGTAAAACATTCCAAATAGGAAATTTGGGATGTTACACTTCCGGGGCATCCCCAAGCTTTGACTTTTTGGTGTCCTTGGATTATCTTGGGGGTGCCATGGGCATCCCCAAGCTAAGGCTCTTGCCACTCCTTGTTCCATAATCCATCAAAAAAAATCACCCAAAACTTGAAAACTTCACAACACAAAACTCAACAGAAATCTCGTGAGCTCCGCTAGCGAAAGAAAACAAAAGACCACTTCAAGGTACTGTAATGAACTCATTATTTATTTATATTGGTGTTAAACCTACTGTATTCCAACTTCTCTATGGATTATAAACTATTTTATTAGCCATAGATTCATCAAAATAAGCAAACAACACACGAAAAACGGAATCTGTCAAAAACAGAACAGTCTGTAGTAATCTGTAACTAACGCAAACTTATGCAACTCCAAAACTTCAGCCAAGATAGGAAGACCTAGGCAAAATTTTTATTGATCAGAAGAAATTGGAATAACTATTTTATCACGTTCTGGTGATTTTTAATAATTGTTTTCGTGAACCGAAAGTTTCTGGAAATTACAGCAAGATCAAATAACTATCATCCAAGAAGATCCTATAGGTTTAACTTGGCACAAACACTAATTAAAAGATAAAACCACATCTAAACAGAAGGTAGATGGATTATTTATTCCTAAACAGAAGCAAAAAAAAACTAAAAATAAAATTGGGGTGCCTCCCAACAAGCGCTATCGTTTAACGCCCCTAGCTAGGCATAAAAGCAAGGATAGATCTAGGTAGTGCCGTAGTAATAAGATAAATCGGTGAAACTCATTTCATATTCTCTACGTTAGGTAGCAAGTTTTCTTTGAGGCAAGCAAAAGTAATCAAAAGGGCAAAATTTAATAGGACATAAGTCCCCAAGATCAATTTTAGGAGGTAAAGGTTCCTCTTTCGGCCCTTCGTATTGCACAACCAATTCATCATTATAAGCATTCTTTTGACAGAACTTTGTGAGCCTATACTCAAGAGAGCATCCTAGCTCATTATTTAGAATAGCCAAATCATCATTAAGTTCAGAGATTCTATCAATTAAAACATTGGTAGGCACCTTTTTTCTAAGATTTTCATTAAAAGCAACATAGTCAATAGATTGAAAGCGCATTATTTCTTCTTGATCAAAGAGGATAGATTCTATGGGAGGACGGCCAGCGTCCACCCTATAATGCGCAAAGATTTCTTTGGCCTCTTTTATTATAAATCTGAATTCATGAGCCAAAAAGATAGTAGCGGCACGCTTAACGGAGGAGTGTTTGATATTAGAAAATTCTAGGAAAATTCTTTGTATAGAAGGGTGCATATGCATAAATTGCCTTTCAAGTTCAACGATAAGCATGGCAATAGCGTCCGCAAGACTACTAGTTCTATGGAGAATAGAACCGCCCATAGAGGGCAAAGCACCGGCACAAGTAAAGAAATCTTGAATAACTCCTTTTCCAATAATATTACCACTACCAATTCGAAATCTTTTTGTATGCAAGGTAGTTGGTTCTTCAGCCGGAGCATCAGAATTTTCCATGTTATTATTATTGTCCATATCGGCAATAATTTTCCCAATTTCAGACATAACAACGAGCAAGCGAGAAAAAGGCAAACGGAAAAAGAGAAGGCGAATAGAACGGCAAGGGTGAAGTGGGGGAGAGGCAAATGGCAAATAATGTAGTGCGGGAGATAGGGATTGTGATGGGTACTTGGTATGTTGACTTTTGCGTAGACTCCCCGGCAACGGCGCTAGAAATTCTTCTTGCTAAATCTTGAGCACTACGTTGGATTTCCCCGAAGAGGAGAGGATGATGCAGCAAAGTAGCGTAAGTATTTCCCTCAGTTTTTGAGAACCAAGGTATCAATCCAGTAGGAGGCCACGCGCGAGTCCCTCGTACCTACACAAAACAATAGCTCAACGCAACCAACGCGATTAGGGGTTGTGAATCCCTTCACAGTCACTTACGAGAGTGAGATCTGATAGAGATGATAGATAATATTTTTGGTATAAATATGCAAGGTAAAATAAAAGGCAAAAGTAAAAGCAAAGCAAATATAAAGTGATTGGAGATTGATATGATGAGAATAGACCCGGGGGCCATAGATTTCACTAGTGGCTTCTCTCAAGAGCATAAGTATTTCTACGGTGGGTGAACAAATTCTCGTTGAGCAATTGATGAATTGAGCATAGTTATGAGAATATCTAGGTATGATCATGTATATAGGCATCACGTCCGAGACAAGTAGACCGACTCCTGCCTGCATCTACTACTATTACTCCACTCATCGACCGCTATCCAACATGCATCTAGAGTATTAAGTTAATGAAAACAGAGTAACGCCTTTAGCAAGATGACATGATGTAGAGGGATAAACTCATGCAATATGATATAAACCCCATCTTGTTATCCTCGATGGCAACAATACAATACATGCCTTGCTGCCCCTACTGTCACTGGGAAAGGACACCGCAAGATTGAACCCAAAGCTAAGCATTTCTCCTATTGCAAGAA
The DNA here is from genome assembly GCA_021605205.1 of Aegilops longissima. Taxonomy (NCBI): domain Eukaryota; kingdom Viridiplantae; phylum Streptophyta; class Magnoliopsida; order Poales; family Poaceae; genus Aegilops; species Aegilops longissima. The sequence continues at coordinate 297,776,458 of CM038678.1, forward strand.
AAACCAATCTAGTAGGCCAAACCAAACTGATAATTCGAAGAGACTTGCAAAGATAACCAATCATACATAAAAGAATTCAGAGAAGATTCAAATATTGTTCATAGATAATCTTGATCATAAACCCACAATTCATCGGTCTCAACAAACACACCGCAAAAAGAAGATTACATCGAATAGATCTCCACGAGAGATGGGGAGAACATTGTATTGAGATCCAAAAAGAGAGAAGAAGCCATCTAGCTACTAACTATGGACCCAAGGTCTGAGGTAAACTACTCACACTTCACCGGAGGGGCTATGGTGATGATGTAGAAGCCTCCATGGTGGATTCCCTTCCCATGAGCTCCTAATGTCCCCAAGATGGGATCTCATGGATACGAAAAGTTGCAGCGGTGGAATTAGGTTTTGGCCCGTGTCCGATCGCTTGGGGGTACGAGGTATATATAGGAGGAAGGAGTACGTCGGTGGAGCTTGAGGGCCCACGAGGCAGGGGCGCCTCCACCCTCGTGATCGCCTCTCTTCTTTCTTGACGGAGGGTCCAAGTCTCTGGATCATATCTCGATGAGAAAATCACGCCCCAAAGGTTTCATTCCGTTTGGACTCCGTTTGATATTCCGTTTCTTCGAAACACTGAAATAGGAAAAAAAACAGCAATTCTGGGCTAGGCCTCCGGTTAAGTCCCAAAAGTAATATAAAAGTGGAAAATAAAGCCCAATATAGATAATGTAGCATGGAGCAATAAAAAATTATAGATACGTTGGAGACGTATCAGTTACCAAAAAGTTCAAAAATGCATAGTGCTAAACGTCTCTCAGGCTTGATGTTCGGGAGGTGTTGTAGAGAGAACTCCAAGGACGAAGGCATCCGTTGATGTAGTTGGAGCTGGTGGAGTGGTTGCTGGAGGTGGCACTGGAGCTTTAGCTGCTGGTGCTGATGCTGTAGCTCTAGAATCTCTCACCGGTACCGCAGTTGCACCTCTATCCTCTAGGCACTCGCCAAATGCATCAAGAGTTGCCTTGCCTTTATTCTCTTCTCGCTTCCTCCCGGAAGCTGCTCAACTACTGTTTGAATCTTAGTTACCTTCAAATCAAGATCATAAAATTTGGTTTCTATGATCGTCTCCAAGCTCTCCTGGTTTTGAGTCAGGGTGGCCAAGCCCTTCTCAATCCTCAGTGTCGACTGGATCAGATATGCAAGTTGATCTTGCTTTCTCTTCAGGAAAACTTGAGATGCCTCTTCAATACTTGGCATCTTGGCAGCTTCCTCAGCCTTTGCTTTGGCTCTCTTCTCCTATGCTTGAACAGGTGTGGGGTCTTCCTCATTCATCACGACAATGTTGTCTTCATAATCAGGATGCAAAGGAAAGTGCTCCTTGTCCAACAGATATGTTCCTGTGCCCATCTTGGAGTTGATGAGCTCCTGAATGTGTGGAGCATACCCACAGCTTCTCTTCTGATCAGCAGCTGTCCTCTTGATTGTTTCTACAATCAAAATCATAACCTTTAACTTCTGAGGCACATCAAACAAGTGTAGCAAATTGATAGCATGTCCTCTGATCATCTTGTGATCTCCAGACTTGGGTAGCAATGTGTTCCTAAGGATTCAGTTCATGGTAGGCAGACCAGACAACAAGAAGTTTACAGATCCAAGCTTGTGAGTCTCCAAAGCTTTATCTGGGATCTCTCTGTACATGTGTGCCATAGTGTTGTGGTCTTTCTTCTTGGTGGCATACACATCCAAGTCATCTTCATGTTCTTCAAGGGCATTGATCAGCTTGGCCCATTCTTCAACTGTAGATTGGTACCTAGTACCTTCTGACATCCAAACTATCTTCCCATCTGGGTAAAAGTGAGCAGTGGAGTAAAACTGCATGATCAACTCATCATTCCATTTTGTGAGCTTCTGAGCCACAAATTTATCAACTCCACATGATTTGAAGCTGTCATAAACTCCTGGAAAGTGATCTTCATTCTCTTTGATGAATTCCCAATCCACCCATCTCATGTCACATACAATGGGACTCGTGTCAAGCAAAATGGTTTCACAGAAATCTTGTTGTTCATTTGTGTGAAACCTGTAATCAACTTTTGTCCTCGTCCTCACAGCATAAGGATCAGACTGTCTCCATAGTATCAGTCCAGCATTTTTTCTGATGTGCATGTCTTCAGCCACTGGATGATGTCGGGGAAGCTGATCGTGACCCACGAACACCTATGGGACCGGCGGACCGAGTCCCTTGTGGTTCGGTGAGGGGCGGAGATTGCACGAAGAGCAGATCGAGGCGATGCACACGAGCAGTTTACCCAGCTTCGGAGCTCTCCGAGAGATAATACTCCTACCGCTGCTTGTCCGATTATATTGTGTTCTTGCTAGGGAGCAATGAGAGCTACAAAACCTAGCTTGAGTGTCTCTAGTCTCGAATGAGTCGAACCACCAACCCTTTCTACGCTAAGCATGCGCCTCCTTTTATAGGCTCAAGGGGTCACCACAGTGGCAACGTGAACAAGGGCAAATGGGAAAAATGAGTTGCGGTTGGTACAGCTACTTTGTACAAAGGTATTCTACCTAACTCAAGGCGTCAAGGGACAAAAGCAATAAATGCCCGGCCCATGTCGCCTAAACAAGGCAGAAAGGGACCGTCGGGGTGCCACCGCCGCCACGATGGCACCCCTGCCACGGCCGCTTATCGCTGCTCTCCGCTGGCTGCAGAGCCTCTTGACACGCACGCCTGGAATGGCTCTGTGGCGACACGTTGGTGGATGAGCTGGAGCGGAGATGAAGAGAGGTTGCTCGCCGCTGCAAGCACCTTGCCGCGGCTGAATCCTTGTCGCGCGGGAGCTTGTCGCCACCAAGCCTTCCGCAAGCTCCTCTTGCCGGGTCTTGTCTTCTGCGTGCCTTGAGGGGCCTTCCCGGCAAGCTCCTCTTGCCGGGTCCTTGTCTTCTTAGCTTGAACACTTTGTTCTTGAATGGCTCCAAAGGAACCGCGGAGGATCTTGGCGATCACTAGGCAAGCCTTGCCGCGGGGTGTCTTGATGCCCGCACGAGTTCGGGATACTAGGGTACCCCTACTCTAGTACACCGACAGTGCCCGGGCTGGGCCACACACGGCGCCGAGCTCATGGGCGGTGCCCTAAACAAAGGCGCTGGCACGCTGCCTAGATCACGCCACACTCGCTCCGGACCCACCACGCCCCCACGAACAGCCTGGCTACCGATCGTGGCGCCGTGGGAGAGATCGTGGGGGGCTTTTAATTGAAAGCGAACGTCCGCCCCTCTCCCCTTATAAACAGGGGAAACAGGGCAGGTCGCCCACCTCGCCATTGCTTTGCCACATCTCAAAACCACCGCCGCCCTCCTCCTTCTCGAAGTCTCAAGAGAGCGACGCCCGCCCCCATCGCCACTCAACGCCATCAACGCCGCCGCCTCCTCCACCACCTCCACCATGGCTCGGAAAGCCGACAAGGGAAGGGCGTGAAGTCGGCCGAGGCGTGGCGGCTCATGGGCGCCGCGAAGGAGCGACCACCTTCGACCCCACCGACGCAAAGGAGCCGAGGGAGGGCTACTACCTCTTCGGTCGACGGAGACGCGGCGCATCCGCAAGACGAGGGTAATCTCTGCCGCCACATCGAGTTGGTTTCGCCGGGTACCCTTCTTCGCGCTCTTCTATTATGCGGGCTCGCCTCACTTTTCTCGAAGTTCTTTTGCGACATCATGAACACCTACGGGTTTCACCTCCTTGATTTCACCCCCAATGCTGTCCTGACCATGGCGGTTTTCGCACACCTTTGCAAAAACTTTGTCAGAGTCCACCCAAACGTAGCCCTTTTCCGCCACTTCTTCATGCCCCGCGTTGAGAGAGGAGAGCCACTTGCCGGAGGGATTGCTTGGACCTCCAGGATCGGCAAGAAAGAAGCATATCTAGAAGGAGAGCTCCGCAGCAAGTGGGAGGAGTCGAGAGCCGATTGGTGTTGGATCATCGAGGAGAACCCGCAGTTCTTCGATCGCCCAGCCCAAACTCCCATAGTGCGCGGCAACGATTGGAGCAACTTGGCGCCGGAGGATGCTAGGTTGAAGATTGCTGTGACTCGGATCTTGCGCCTCAGGCATGCTGGACTTATCAGAGGCGCTGCTGGCGCAGATTTCCTTCGCCACAGACGCTTCCCTTGCAGGAGAGGAGGAGGCCTGCTTGGGAGTTCCAAAATGCGGCGGACATCATGAGGCTGCGCCGGGCCTCAACTGGAATTTCACCATCTTGAGCTGGATGCGATGCTACCGAGTTGTTCAAGCACGACCCAGATCACCCCGAGTGGTTCATGTTGCCAAGGGGGTCGCCTTTGTGCAACAACTCTTCGCCGACCGCATCCGTGTAATGATGCCGCCAGCGATTCCCATGGGATCGCTCCAACTTGGCAAGAGACCGCCGATGACGTCGTGCAGCAGTTCTTCGACAACCTGGAAGAAGTGCCGATCCGCCCGACGAAAGAAGTGGCTCACCCGCGACACCACCGACGCCGAGCCTGCATCGCGACGCCACCAGCCGAGGAGGCGGCAGAGCCGCCGCCGCCGGTGAATTCGGGTTCACCGTGGAGGAGGCGGAGGCAGCAGAGGCGGCAAGCCTTGCCGATCGAGAGGAACTTGCCGGCGCGGAGGAGCAGGCCGAGCCTGACGCTGAGCCGAACGAACTTGCCGGGGGCGCCTCCCCCCCACCTTCAGGTAGCTTGCCGCGGGAGGAGCCCACAACTCCACCAAGAAGGCGCCCAAAGACCCGGAAGTGGCAGGCGGCAGATGGGCCAACAGCTGTCAAGCCACATGACGCTCCACCGCTGCAAGCATCAAGCTGCTGGAGCGCCTCACGCCGCCACAACAACGGAGCGGGCCTTCGGGACCACGGCCCCGCACCCGCCAAGCGTCCGAGGGAGCCTACTCTTCCAAATCGTCGCACCGGGGCGGACTCAGACCACTTCTCCGCTCAGCTCCGAGGAAGAAGAAGAGTAAGATCTTGTCATCACTTTGTAATTCTTCAATTTGTCGCTTTGCCTTGTATCTGATTTGCTTCATTCTCAACTCTTTCCTTTTTCAGACGCTGGCTCAAAGAGCGTCAAGAGAGCCAAGACCCCGATGGTCGCCATCGAAGACAATCCCCGTGGCGGCAGGCTGTGGAGGCGCGGTCGAGACCCCTTGCCGGACCCGCAACCCTTCCTTAGAGCAGCCCCCAAAGACAGCCCTAAGCGTAAGTATTTGGTTTATTTCTTACGGTTAGGTGTGCATGGGTGCTCCTTCTTCTTGATATCCGACTTGTTGATTCGTGTAGGAGCAGAGCAGCCTCATCGGAGGGCCCTAAGTCGCCTCCCAAATTCCGCTCGCTTCAACTACGCCGCCAAGGGAGAATTCTCCCAAGGGAGCACTCTCCGGCAAGGGAGGCTTCTCGATAAGGGACGCCCGACAAGGAGCAGCGCCATGATCCTCCGGTGGTGGAGACCGCGCCACATATCCCATCGCAGTAACCCTTTTGCGTGACAATTTCCTTGGGTTCTTTTTTCTTCTGCATTTTTTTCAACATTTGCTTGATCGTTTTTTCTTTTTCGATCGCCGATCCATCTATCGCGAACCGATGGAGACCAAGTCGCCGGCGAGGAGGCTGCACGGCAACACCGACGACGCTACCACCATGGAGGAAGAGGTCGGCGCCGATGGGTCCGCCGCGAGGAGGCCGCCAAGGCTGCCGCCGCAAAGGCCGGCGAGGGTCCGCGATCGATCGACGACCTCGAGGCCGCAGGAGCGCCAGCGCCACGCCGACCGCCGATCCCTCCGCCACCGATGCAGCGCCAGTTCAAGAGCTCCGACCGGGCGCCTATCTCAAGGCCGGGCGACGGCATCTTCATCAAGCTCCCCGGGCGCCGAGCCTGTGGCGCCGGTCGAAGGGGAGACCTTTGACGAAGAGCTGCTCGCCTCCATTGGCTGTCGTTGGTTGACGCGCCAAGCAGCAGCAGCAGCGCGAAGTTCGAGGAGGAGCAGCTTTGAAGAAGCTGCCGCCGCTCTACCGCGCCGACAAGCCAAGCCGGAGTCCCGGAAGCACTTGTCGCGAGGGCGGAGCGATATGGAGAAGCGCAGAAGAGCTCCGGGCGCCAATTAAGGAGCCCTCCAGATGTGGCGAAGAGCGAGGGCGACTCATTGAAGAGCGCACAACCTTCATCCTTGAGAAGGCCGAGGTCGAGGAGCAAGAACGGCTTGCCGGGCGAGAAGCTATCTCAAGAAGAAGGCGAAATGGCGCGCGGAAGATCAACCTTGACAGCTATGAGGAAGAGCTTGCATGCTGAAAGCAATCACTTGGCGGAGCTCTCAAGGAAGCAAAGGACGCCGCTGCAGCGCCGAGGCCGCCAAGAAGGAATTGGAGACAAAAGTGACGCAGCCGGAGGCCGGTCTGCAGAAGAGCGGCGAAGAGCTCACCGCTGCTGAAGCACGAAGCGCGAGAAGGACGCCTACACTCTTGGCGAAGTTGCGGCCGCCTCGCCGAGAGGATCAAAGAGCTCGACGCCGCCAAGGACTCCAAGGCAGATCTTGAGTGAAGCCGACCACCTTGATGGAGACGCTGGACGGCGCCAAGGAGCGGAAGCGGTCTGTTGGAGAAGATCAAGGCCAACGAGGAGCTGCTGGCGAATGCCACGACCGCCCATAACACCTTCAGAGAGAACGTGATGCACCGGATCGAGGGTCTTGTAAATACAGCCGCCGCCATCGACAAGGAGCCGATGGAGCCGGGATGGTGGATCTCGGGTACTCCACCGACGAGCATCTCCAACCCAATTGCCAAGCTCACTGTTCTTCAAGGGCGTGGTGGCGGCTCTCCAATGACTCCGGAAGAGATCCCAAAGCAGCTAGCCGACGAGTCGCGCCAAATCTGTGCCGGGGCTCTTCAGAAGGTGCTGATGAAGGTGGCCTTCCGCAATCCAGGTGTTAGCTTCGCCAACGTCCTCAAGTCCTTGCCACCGACCGCTGACGTTGAAGCGCTCAAGGCCCTTGTCGCACTCATTGTGGATAGGGTGAGCGGGGTCAAGAGGGTCGATGGCGACCGCGTAGACTAGGCCGCCCGTTTTATCTTTCCCTTGTCGCTGCTGATCATGTTTAGGAGAACAATTTATTAGATCTGCGACAAGTTATTTTGTAATATACTCTATCTTAGGCAACGATTGCAACGTTATTTCCTTTACTTGATTCCTTCTTTTGTATGTTTGTGCCCTACGCTTTCAGGGAACTTGTCGGCGTGGGCACCTTTTGTCATGAAGCGCCGAAAAGTAAATGTCAAGAGCCTTCTCAAGCGGTGCCGCCCGACAAGCAACCTTGTCGCGAATCGGTTGCAGCTCACTTAAATTGTTGAGCGGACTCGAAACAAAGTAAGGGCGCGACCAGCTACAAGTTGGTTCCTCCGCGCACAGGTTTTCCATACAAAGTACTATCGTCCGAGGAAGATAACTTAAAATTTTAAAACTGATTGCTCAAACTTTGGCAACTTAGCTTTTCCGTCGCTTGCTTCCCAAGCAAGGCGACATTTCCTCGAAGCGACGCCATGCCCACACCATTATATTCTCCTTCCCCCCTGGTTAACTTGTGCGCGAGGGGACCTTCCTTTCTTTGAGAAGAAAGAAGAGAAAATAAAGTTACGGAGCCTTGTGCCTCGTTATTGCTTATCGGGTGTGGATGCTGCACAAAATGTCAGATAATACATGCAAATTGATTATGAAAGCATGAAATTGACAAGTTGTGCGCAACACATGAGCTTTACCTATGCACGGGGTCTGCGCCCGGCTTTGTACAAAGGATTACATGCAACATCGGCAAGACTTGTACAAAAGGTGGTTGCCGGAACGGGTTCCGGCAACCGCGCCCTATGGGTAAAACTTATGAAGATAATCTATGTTCTAGGAGTTGCTCACCGGAATGCCATCTTCGGTCTCAAGGCGGACAGCGCCAGGCCTAGTGACTCGTTTCACCCGATAAGGGCCTTCCCACTTTGGCGCCAACTTGTTGGAATTCTTGGCGGATCGAACGCTACCAAGAACAAGGTCGCCTTCCTCGAAACTCTCGCACTAACTTTGCGGCTATTGTAGTGGCGCAAAGTTTGTCGGTAACGAGCAGCTCAGACAATGCCTCAAGACGGTCCTCCTCAAGGAGCAGCGCGTCATCTTGTCGCAGCTGCTCTTGCTCAAGCTCATCATAAGCGAGTACTCGAGGCGACCAGATACGAAGTTCCGTGGGGAGAACTGCCTCGCTCCATAGACTAGAGCGAAGGTGTCCGCCGATGGCTCGATTTGGCGTCGTCCCGATCGACCAAAGAACCACCGCAGCTCCTCAATCCAGTTTCTTCAGACTTGTGCAGCTCGTCGAAAGTTCTCGTCTTGAGTCCTCGCAGACTTCAGCGTTTTCCCTCTCGCTTGACCGCTGCTTCTGATGAGCAACGAAGCAAAGCAGACCTTGGCGCCAAGGTCTTGGACGATCGCATGAAGGTGTAACTCGTGAATTGTGTGCCTTTGTCGGTGATGATCCCGTTAGGAATCCCAAAACGGCAAACAATCGACCAAGAACTTGATCTTGATCGTCTTGCCACCTTCCTCATCGCTTCCACTTCCGCCACTTTGTGAACTTGTCAATTGCAATGTACAAGTACTCAAAGCCCCGACAGCTTCGGGAAAGGGGCCGAGGATGTCGAGCCCCGCATCAAAAATGGCCGTGATAAAGGGATCGTCTGGAGAGCTTGAGCTGGCTGGTGTATCTCGCTGGAATGGAACCGCACGCTTCACACTTGGTTACTTGTGCGATTGCATCCGGAGGGCTGTCGGCCGTAAGAAACCTTGTCGAAAAGCTTTGTCGGCAAGTGCTTTGCGCCAATGTGGTGACCACATATGCCTCCATGTATCTCTCGCCAACAGCTTTCATCCATCTTCCCGTGAATACACTTCAATTTCACACCGCTGAGTCTTCTTCATGCATAAAGTCTTGTCGACAAACCGGTACATACTTGACCGCCGGGCTACTCTCTCCGCTTCTTCTTACTCTTCGGAAGTTCTCCTGTCTAAAGGAAATGGACAATCTGCTCAGTGCCCATGCCGGAGCTTGTGGCTCGACAACAAGGACTAAAGGCACATCTGCTGCTGGAACATCCGCTTCTACGGAAGAACTCTGCGGCTCACCGAGCTTGATGTTCCCGGCAAGCTTGCCGAGAGCAAAACTTGTCGGGAGCGCTCGCTTCAACGAAACAAACCTCGGGCTTGTCGGAGCAGCATCGCCTCAAAGACTCTTGGTGTTGATCCTGGGACCTTCAAGGCGGCGGTTTCGGGTAGCTCGCCGTAAAATAGTCACCGTAAATCAACTTCCTCTTCTTGTTCTATCCAGCTTGATGGTGTTACAGCTTGGTTGAGTCACTTGAGCACAAAAATTCCTGGTTCCACAGTAACTTGAGTGCGGCGCACTTTGACAAGCCATCAAGAATATCATTCTCGAGCTCTTGGAACATGTTCCATTTGCAGCCTTCAAAGTGTTCTTCTAGCTTTCTCACCTCATCAACGAGGCTTCCATCAACGGACTCGATAATCTTTGTTCACTTGGCGGACGACAAGTCGCGAGTCACCCCCGACAATGAGCTTCTCGATCCCAAGGTCCACTGCTATCTCGAGTCCGACAAGCAAGCCTTCATACTCTGCAGATTGTTTGTTGCTTGCTCCTTGGGAAAGGCATTTGAACTATGTACTTGAGGTGTTCTCCGGTGGGTGCGATAAGCAAGACGCCAAGCACCGGGCGCTTTGCAGCGAGAAGGCACCATCAAAGTACATCAGCCATTCCTTGCTCGCCTCCTTGACGGGATGCTCGTCTCGAATTTCTTCATCTTGCGTCAAGCGCCCATTCTCGCTATAAACTCGCCAATGCTCGCTTCCGATAGTTGAAGTGCTTTCAAACTTGAGGCCAAAGCTTGATGTTCAAAGGCCCACTCGACAATCCCGCCTTGCTTCGGATTTTGCAAGATCCTCTTCAGCCGAAAGCGAGTGACAACTGTGATCTCATGTGCTTGGAAGTAATGGCGCAGCTTTCTCGAGGCCATGAGGAGGCCGAAGCAATTTTGCACGCCAGAGTACCTTGACCTAGCCCCTCAGAAGGGAACCGACAAAGTACACTGGCGCCGCACCATCCTTTTTCGCATCTTCTCGCTCGTCAGCAGATCGCCCTTGTCGGGACCAGAGCTTGTCGGTGAAGCCCTCGCTTGTCGCTGGATGCATCTCGCTCGTTGTTTGGCTCATCATCTCGCCTCCCTTTCCGCTACTAACGCAGCACTAACCACTTGATTGGTTGCCGCTATGTATAGCAGCAACTTCTCTTGTGGCCTAGGTGCGACAAGTATTGGAGTGGAGGACAGTACCTCTTTAAATCTCGCAGCGCAGCCTCCGCTTCGAGTCCATTTCATTGGACCCGCTTTTTCAAAATCTTGAAAATGGCAAGGCGCTCAGCAGACCTAGAGATAAACTCGCCGAGAGCAGCCACGCAACCGCAAGTCTTCGTACATCCTTGACGCGCTTTGGTGCTTCAATCTGCTCAATGGCCTTGATCTTGTCGGGATTGGCTTCAATTCCCACGAGACACGAAGAACCCGAGAAGCTTGCCGGAAGGAACTCCAAACACGCACTTCTCGGGTTGAGCTTGAGGTTGATCTTGCGCAGATTTGCAAAGGTCTCGCTAAATCTTGAACCAGAGTTGCTTTGTCCTTGCTCTTGACCACTATGTCATCCATGTAGGCTTCTACATTTACGTGCATTTGGTGCTCAAAAGCGCCATGGACTACTCTTGCAAACGTTAAACCAGCATTCTTTAGCCCAAAAGGCATCCGTATAAAACAAGATGTGCCACATGGGGTGATGAATGCGGTTTTCTTCATCCTCTTCGCCATGAAGATCTGATGATATCCTGAATATGCATCAAGAAATGAAAGCAAATCACATCCACCGTGGAGTCAACAATCTGTCGATGCGCTGCAAGGGAATGGGTCTTTGGGATAAGCTTTATTAACATCCGTGAAGTCAATACAAAGTCTCCATTTCCCATTTGCCTTGTGTACAACTACGGATTGGCCAACCACGTGGATGGAGCACTCCGACAAGGCCCGGTGCTTCCAGCTTCTTGATCTCTTCGCAATGAACTCTTGGCCCACCGCCGCTTCTCGACTTTCTTCGCTTGACGGGCGCGCGATGAGGACAGATAGCTAGGTGGTGCTCAATTACTTTCCGGGAACACCGGGATGTCGACGGTTGCCATGCAAACACATCGACACTCGCCCGCAGAAAGCAACGAGCGTGCCTTCCTATTTAGGGTCGAGAGTGGCATCGATGGTGAAGGTACCACCGCATCGCCCTCCTTGGCGGGCACCTTCTTGGTCTTCGTGGAGCTGCCATTGTCTTCTTGCACTTGCCGGTGGAGCTCGATGGTGCGTCCTCGACGGTAGCGCAGACCAAGAGGTGCGCTTGCCGGAGTGGGCATCGAGCTCTTGCGGACAAAGTGGTCTTCTTCTTCCCCGGAGCTTCAGCTGCAAGTGATTTGCTATCTGTCGCACCGCCGCCTCCCAGTAAATCTTGTCGGCGCAGATGAGAGCATCTTTCTTGTCGCCATGAATGTAAATGACACTTATCGGGCCGGCATTTTGAGCAAGTTGTATGCATAATGAGAGGCTGCCATAAACTTGGCGAAAAGGGACGCCAAGTATCCCATTATAAGGCAATGGAAAATCAGCAATGTCGAACATGACCCTCTCGATCCTGAAGTTTAGCTCGCTACCAAATGTTACCGCAGCGTGATCTTCCCTTCGCTTGCTCCTTCCTGGATTGATTCCTTGAACGCGCTGCCTCTTCGAGCTCATTGTCGAGGATTTGAAGCTTCGGAGCACCGCGGAGGAGATCAGGTTTGCCGCCCCGCCGTCAACTAGCATCTTGGTGACCTTGAGGTTGCGGATAGTTGGTGAGACCAACATCGGCAAGCACCCGACCGCAGATTATGCGATCGTGGTGGTCCTCAATATCAAAGATGATAGGCGGCCGACCACTTCAGAGGCTGCGTGACTCTACGGATGGTTCTGCTGCATTAACCTCCCGCATCCATTGCTTGAGTTGGCGGTGTGAGGTATGCGAGAAGCACCGCCACAACGCAGAGGACCTCTGTTGCTTTCAAACTCCCGCCGTCGGTCTGGCCATCTTCCATATCTTCATCGTCATCATCGTCTTCATCCTTGTCGCGGCCGCGGGAGGTCTGTCTCCTTGCCGCTGCTTGGCCTTGCCAAGGCCCTCCCCGCCGGGTCGCTTCTTGCCAACTCCCCAAAGACCTTCCCTGGCCCTTCTCCTTATCGCGCCGCTCGTACTTCTTCACGCTATTCAACAAGCTGCTCGACCTTCTTGCAGCTCTCGAGGTCATGGCCCTTGGTACGGTGGATCTTGCAAGATCGTTTGTTGAGCTATCACGCTTGTCGGCGGCCGCCACAGCCTTGGCGGTCGGTGTCGTGACAATCTCCTTGCCGAGCCACCAACCTTGGCTTTCTTGGCGCCACCTCCGCTGTTGGACCGCTCGACAACTAGTACCTCTTTGCCTTTCTTCTTTACATGTTGCCCGTCACGGCTCTTCTTTGCCGGGGCGGTCTCCTCACTATCCGATCCTGCTTCTACATTCTCTCCTGGGAGTCTTCTTCCTTCCTCAAGACGTGCACACTTGTTGGCCAAGGTATACAGCTCATCGACGTCCTTGACTTTGCACATCGCCATCTCCTCCTCATCTCGCGGTTCCGCACGCTCGATGAAACGCGCCGATCATCGTGGTAGGGTGGACATCTGGATGTTGTAATGCACACGGTGAATCTCCGGATGAACTTGCGCAAGGACTCTCCTTCCTTCGGCGAAGCAGGTGAAGGTCGCTCTCTTGGCCATGAGGTTTGTGGCCACTTTGTGAAGGCGCCGCAAACCGATGGCATAGATCTGCCAAGAGGATATGGAGCTGTCCGGCAAGTGCATGAGCCAAGATCGACATTGGGCTTGAGTACCAACGGAAGTAGTTGGCGAGATCTTGTCGCCTCGCCCCCGCAGCTTGCACCGCGATGGTGTAGATGCCGAGGAACTCCGACGGATGCGCCCCGCCATCATACTTCTCCGCACGCCCGCTTGAAATTTTTCTTGTCGCCATCGACTGCCGCAGCTCACGATCGAACGCAGGGCAACCTACCACGCACGACAAGTCACCGGTTCCCTGGCGCATGCATCGCCGACAAGGGCCCGCCGGCTGGTCGATTGACGCCGCTTCTCTTGGCGCTCGATGCGGGTTCGAGCGTCTTCTTGTTGCCGTTTGAAGAACTTGGCGCCGATCACGGCGAGCTCGTGGATCCGGCGAAGCGGTGGAGTCGCTGCCGAGGTGGATCTCGACGAGTCGGCGATCTTGGCCTTCGGATGGAGAGTGCATGGTGGTTGCACCCCATAGGTTTCGCCGCCACCGCTCGTGTTTTGTCGCCTCGCCGCGGCAAGGATGCGCTTGGTTGCCGCGAGTATCGCCGCTGGTGAAGCCGATGAGACTCGATGGTGGCCTCCATTCGCCGACCTTTGTCGGCCGTTGAGGGTAGTCTAGAAGCGCTTGAGCTCTCGCCAAGGCTTCGCCGGAGTGGTGGGTGGCAATGGCGTGCGGTGCAAGGAGCGGATATGCTCGGACTTCTAACTAAGTTAGAAGGAGCAAGATCCCGCCCAGCGATCGTATTCGCTTCGTACCGACAAAGATGTCGGCGTGCACGCTGGTCTCGAGGGCTTCGGGATCCTCCAGCTTGGCCTTGATCCAACGAAGCGTATGGTACTATGAATACCATGACGCTGCCGGTCCCGCGCCTCGAGATGGGCGCGACGTACGGACGCCTAAGTCTGCGCGCCTTGTCCTTGACTTGGCAGCGTCATGAGCGCCTTCGCCGACGCTTCGTTTTTCGCCCAGCGTCTTCCCGCCATCCGCTTGCTCGGTAGTGGCGGATCGACGCGACGGCTCCACCGCCAAAGCCTTCTTCTTCGGTGGCATGTCGATGAAGATGATGAAGATGTTGCTCGTGTGACGCCGGATCAGGTTCACACAGCCTCGACGCCTCTACCGGGCGCGCCAAAGATGTCGGGAAGTTGATCGTGACCCACGAACACCTATGGGACCGCGGACCGAGTCCCTTGTGGTTCGGTGAGGGCGGAGATTGCACGAAGAGCGATCGAGGCGATGCACACGAAGCAGTTTACCCAGCTTCGAGCTCTCCGAGAGATAATACTCCTCTGCCGCTTGTCCGATTATATTGTGTTCTTGCTAGGGAGCAATGAGAGCTACAAAACCTAGCTTGAGTGTCTCTAGTCTCGAATGAGTCGAACCAGCCAACCCTTTCTACGCTATGCATGGGCCTCCTTTTATAGGCTCAAGGGTCACCACAGTGGCAACGTGAACAAGGGCAAATGGGAAAAATGAGTTGCGGTTGGTACAGCTACTTTGTACAGTGTATTCTACCTAACTCGGCGGCAAGGACAAAAGCAATAAATGCCCGTCGATGTCGCCTAAACAAGGCAGAAGGGACCGTCAGGGCGCCACCGCCGCCACGATGGCACCCTGTCGGCGCCGCTTAGCGCTGCTCTCCGGTGGCTGCAGCCTCTTGACACGCATGCTCGGAATGGCTCCGTGGCGACACGCTGGTGGATGAGCCGGAGCGGAGATGAAGAGAGTTGCTGCGCGGCAAGCACCTTGCCGCGGCTGAATCCTTGTCGCTCGGGAGCTTGTCGCTCACCAAGCCTTCCCGGCAAGCTCCTCTTGCCGGGGTCTTGTCTTCTGCGTGCCTTGAGGGGCCTTCCCGGCAAGCTCCTCTTGCCGGGTCCTTGTCTTCTTAGCTTGAATACTTTGTTCTTGAATGGCTCCAAAGGAACCGTGGAGGATCTTGGTGATCACTAGGCAAGCCTTGCCGCGGGGTGCTGCGACTTCCCGTGCACGAGTTCGGGATACTAGGGTACCCCTACTCTAGTACACCGACAAATGAGCATCATTGTGGTCTAGAATCTTGGGCTTCAACTTCCTCAAAACAAGTGAATCATCTTCTTCTTCTTCAGCTTCAGGCACTGGGGCCTTGTTCTTTTCCTCAGCAGGTATACTTTTGGTGTTTCTCTTGGGCTTTGGGGGCTTCTGAGCTGGAGCTTTGGGAGCAGACTTGGGCTTAGATGGAGTAGCCCCTGACTTGATTGCATCTTCCATAAGCTTCTGAGCTTTGGGTGCTGGTGCAGCATCCTCTTCCTCTTCTGATCTCACCATTGAGGACTTTCCAAGAACATTAGATGTTGTAGTTCTAGCCCTCTTCTTCTTGTCCTGACCATCTTCTTCTTCTTCAGATTCAATGGTGAACTTCATAGTTTCTCCTGTTGCAACCTTCCTTGGCTTTGACATTGGCACTCTTCTTGCTGGAGCCTTTGCTTTCATTCCAGGCTTACTTGCAGCAGTTGTGCCATACTCCTTTTTCAGCACCTTTTCCTTGAAGTGTCCTCATCCTCAACAGCCACATAATCCTCATCCTCAGAATCTGAGGTTGTCTTCTTCCTTGTCCTGGTGGCTGCCTTTGGCAAGTTACTGGGTGTGCTCCTGCTGCCCTCATCATAGCTGCTGGAGGGACTAGTGCCCTCACTCATTCGAACCTGTTCTTCAGACTTGTTCTGGCTGTCACTTTGATCAGACATCTCTACAAACTATCTGACAGTAGACCCTGTGAATGGATGTAGATGAGGTAGAGTGGATGAGCATCACAAAATGCAGAGTTTTTGCAAAACATATGACTTAAAAACTTAGTTTTAGTTCTTCACAGAAAGCATTTCGGATCTACCGATTTGTAAACTCTGTGATACCGAAGCAGCTTTTGGAACCTAAACTAGTGAACTCGGTGAGACCGAGTCACAGTTCGGTGGCACCGAGACTGCTAGGGTTTCACAGAGAATCGAATTCGGTCACATCGATTTGCAATTTTCGGTCAGACCGAAAACGCATGTGCAATGGCCTAAGCCAAATCGGTGAGACTGATTTCTACAACTGGGCCTATCCGAGATGAGTTCGGCGGAGACCTAACCCTAAATTTTCAAATCAAATCTAATCTACGGGATGTTTTCACTGGACAGGATGATTTCATACGTAGCAAGAATCATGGCAAAGCAATGTGCTACGAATCGGAGTAAAGGAATAGCACAAAGATCAAGTTCATGCCCTAATTCGGCGGTGAACTTGCTACGGCGGCAATGGCGGGGTAGATTGTCGTTGACGCCGGCGGAGATCAGCGGCGGGAGGTCGCTGGCGGCAAGAGGACGATCCGGAGACCCGAGGAGGCAAAGCAGGTCACGCGCGGGTGAAAGGTTTTGGAAAATTTTCCAAAATTTGACCCGTCAGTATATATAACCTGACCCTATCGGTGTGACCGAACGGAACAACTCGGTGGCACCGAGATGCAAAACTCGTGAGCAAGCATCGCAACTCGTGTGACCGAAAGTCCTAAACGGTTGCAATCAAATTGAAAACCTAGATCAACTTAGTGATCTCGGTATGACCGAAAAGGGTGAATCGGTCAGACCGAAATGCACAAAGAGGTTTTGGAAGTTTAAGTCTATGACAAATCGGGGACTCCGAGTGCTCCTCACACAGAGTGGTTCGAATCTGACTTGATCAAACTTTGTGATGTAGCATGAATAGAGTTTGAGATGAGGAAAGCATAGATAGCTAGAGGGAGTTCTTAGGCATTCTTGTCCATCCATTTGGCAAAAGAGAAAAAGCCAAACAATCAAAGCTACAAATGGATGTCCTCGAATGAGTAAAATATGCATCCAACATGCTCACACAATAAAATGGCAAAAGAAATAATTGACAAAACATGCACAAACACTCTAGCATCTATCAAGGAATTTGGCGATGACTAGGTCATCTATATATGAGTATATTGACTTAGGAGTCAAATGAGAACATTTGATCATAGGTCATACTCATCATTAAGCACAAGTGGGGTTGCCACTTTTACATAAAGCATCGTTGTGCTCACATCATTAGAGTTGCTTAGCTCAATTCTTAGAGTAAAGCTCCACCTAGATGTGATATCCCCCCTAAGAGGAATGAACTAACCTTGGGTTTTGTCGATGATGACCTCATGTAGGTGTTCAAGATGTGGACACTGAATGTTGACGTGGATCATTCGGAGCAATCCATTGGAGTGAGTTGCACTTTCAATACCTACATGGGTTAGTCCCACAAGGAAGAAGCAAGGATATCCGTAGACATAGAGTGATGTTCACACAAGATGATGTCCATGAAAGCATAGGTTACCTTGTCCCTTGTCTTACCAACAAGAGGGTTTGTGACTCCTTGAACTAGTGCAAGAAACGGAAGTTGTTTGCGCTTGTCGTTGCCAAAATGATAAGAGTGAAGTATGTTTGCAGAGTCACCCTCCAGAACTCTCTAGTTCTTCTTCTTCAGGATCCACACCATCTTGATTGGAATCCTTGGAGTTGTAGTCGTACTTGATGAAGTGGAACTTGATGTAGTCTTGGGAACCCACTTGACCAAGGCCTTAGGAGCTTCTTCAAATGCATCAATCTCCACTTGAAGCTTGTCCATGCCTTTTTGCTTGTGGTCTTGTGGTGGAAGATCATCTTGAGCTTGTGTTCGTTTGAAAGAAGTAGGATCATACTTCTCTTGTTGAGGAACAAACTTCGTCTTGGGGTATTGATCTTCTTCCCACTCAACTCCATTGGCATTGAACTTTCGTTCAAAACCAACACCTTGATTCTTCCGGTGCCTTCCTTGCTTGCGTACAATTTCCTCAAATTGCTTACTTCCGGCAAGGCTCTTATAAACACCTTTCTCTATAATTCCCTTCAATAAGCTATTTTCTTGCTCAAGTGTAACTTGGCTAAGAGAATCATTAGTGGAATTAAGAGAACTACTAGAAGCAACATCATTGGATTTAGCATGATTGTTGTTACTACTAGAAGAAGAATCTTTCTTACTTTTGTTGCTAGATTTAACTTGTGGCATGTAAGTAGACAAGAGTAAACGCTTGGCAATGTAAGAAGAACTTTTCTTGCGAAGATCATCATTGATTGCCTTTAAAAACTCATGCTCTTGCTCAAGGATGAGCTTTTCAAGGCGTAGCTTCTCATGAGTCTTTAAAAGTTCTCGATGATCTTCCAAGGTAGTTTCATGAGCTAACTTAAGAGTGTTTAGTTCTTTAGTTAGACGCTCAATCTACTTCTTATCATCATCATTCGTTTTATCTTGATTAGCATGATCATTAGCAAGTTCATCATAGTTTTCGTAAGTAGAGTTGCCAACAAGTAAATCATCATCCCCTAGCAAATCATCTTCATCACTATTAAAATCAACATACTCGGGGTGTGTTACCTTTGGACCTTTGGCCATGAAGCATCTCCCAATTCCTTCATTTGGTGAGTCAAATATGTCATAGGAGTTGGTTGACACAAGTGCTAGACCGGCAACACCTTCATCATCCTTCATTTTGAACTTGTCAAGTTGACTTTGAAGCACATCCAATTTAGATTCCTTAACGGAGTCGGTACCTTCGTGCATATCAATCAAAGTATCCCAAATTTCCTTTGCATTCTCAAGACGGCTGATTTTGTTGAATTCTTCGGGACACAATCCGTTGAAGAGAATATCACAAGATTGAGCATTGTATTGCAACATCTTCAGCTCTTCCGCGGTAGCTTCACGGTTCAGTTCTCTCCCATCAAAGAATTCACCTTGCAAGCCAATACACACAATAGCCCAAACGGCGGGGTTATGTCCAAGAATATGCATTTTCATCTTACGCTCCAACTAGCAAAATTAGTACCATCAAAGTAAGGACCTCTATGGTGGTAATTTCCCTCGCTAGACGCCATACTCTCCTAGGTTGTGAAACCAAGGGTATGACCACCAAAAGCTATGGAAATCAAAGCAAATTGAGACCAAAGCTCTGATACCACTTGTAGGATCGAAAAGTATGTCTAGAGGGGGGTGATTAGACTACTTGACCAAATAAAAATCTAGCCTTTTCCCAATTTTATGTCTTGGCAGATTTTAGCAACTTTGCATAAGTCAAGCAAACAACCTACACATGCAATTCTAAGAGTATAGCAGCTGAATATAAAACAATTGCATATGAAGGTAAAGGGAGGAGTTTGAGGGAGCAAACGCAATGTTGACACGGAGATTTTTTATCCGTGGTTCCGATAGGTGGTGCTATCGTACATCCACGTTGATGGAGACTTCAACCCACGAAGGGTAATGATTGCGCGAGTCCACGGAGGGCTCCACCCACGAAGGGTCCACGAAGAAGCAACCTTGTCTATCCCACCATGGCTGTCGCCCATGAAGGACTTGCCTCACTCAGGTAGATTTTCACGAAGTAGGTGATCTGCTTGCCCTTACAAACTCCTTGGTTCAACTCCACAATCTTGACGGAGGCTCCCAAGTGACACCTAACCAATCTAGGAGACACCACTCCCCAAAAGGAAATATATGATGTGTTGATGATGAACTCCTTGCTCTTGTGCTTCAAATGATAGTCTCCCCAACACTCAACTCTCTCTCACAGGATTTGGATTTGGTGGAAAGATGATTTGAGTGGAAAGCAACTTGGGGAAGGCTAGAGACCAAGATTTATGTGGTTGGAATGGAATATCTTGATCTCAACACAAGTGTAGGTATTTCTCTCTCAGAAAATGTAGGTTGGAAGTGTAGGCATGTTCTGATGGCTCTCTCCACGAATGAAGAGTGGGTGGAGGGGTATATATAGCCTCCACACAAAATCTAACCGTTACACACAATTTACCAAACTCGGTGGGACCGATTCAGAAAACTTGGTCAGACTGATTTAGTTCAAAATGCGAACAATAGGATTTTCGGTGGGACCGACATGTCAACTCGGTGGGACCGATTTCGTTAGGGTTAGGGCATAACTTAATCTCGGTGATACCGATTATACAAACTCGGTGAGACCGACTTTGGTAATAGACTAACCAGAGAGTTGCTCATGCAAAATCGGTGGGACCGATTCGCTCATCTCGGTTAGACCGAAACGTTACAAAAGGGAAACAGAGAGTTTGCATTGCAATATCGGTGGGACCTATCGCTCATCTCGGTTTGACCGAAATGTTACGAAGGGAAACAGAGATTTTACAATCCCATCTCGATGAGACCGAGATCCCTATCGGTGATACCGAAAAGACTAGGGTTTCTGGCAGTGGCTATGTCAAGTGAACTCGATGGTGCCGGATAGATCAAATCGGTGGGGCCGAGTTTGACTTATGGTTTGGGACATATTTGGATGTGAGAAAGTAGTTGAGGGTTTTGGAGCATATCACTAAGCATTTTGAGCAAGAACCTCATTAAGCAACACCTCACCCCCTCTTAATAGTATTGGCTTTTCCTATGGACTCAATGTGATCTTGGATCACTAAAAATGAAATGTAGAGTCTCGTGCTTTGAGGTTGAGCCAATCCTTTGGTCCTTAGCATTTTGAGGGGTCCACTTTCTAATCCATGCCATGCCAATCATTGAGCTTTCCTGAAATATTTATCTTGAAATAGCATTAGCTCAATGAGCTATATGTTGTTAATAATTACCAAAACCACCCAGGGATAGTTGCACTTTCAGTATCGGGGGGTATGAACCATAGAAAAGTTGGAATACAGTAGGTTTAATGCCAATATAAATAAAGAATGAGTTCATTACAGTACCTTAAAGTGGTGGTTTGCTTTCTTACACTAACGGAGCTCATGAGATTTTCCGTTTAAGTTTTGTGTTGTGAAGTTTTCAAGTTTTTGGGTAAAGATTTGATGGATTTTGGAATAAGGAGTGGCAAGAGCGTAAGCTTGGGGATGCCCAAGGCACCCCAAGGTAAAATTCAAGGACAACCAAAAGCCTAAGCTTGGGGATGCCCCAGAAGGCATCCCCTCTTTCGTCTTCGTCTATCGGTAACTTTACTTGAGGCTATATTTTTATTCACCATATGATATGTGTTTTTCTTGGAGCATCTTGTATGATTGAGTCTTTGCTTTTTGGTTTACCACAATTATCCTTTTTGTACACACCTTTTGGGAGAGACACACATGAATCAGAATTTATTAGAATACTCTATGTGCTTCACTTATATCTTTTGAGCTAGATAATTTTGCTATAGTGCTTCGCTTATATCTTTTTAGAGCAAGGTGGTGGTTTTATTTTATAGAAATTGTTGATCTCTCATGCTTCACTTATATTATTTTGAGAGTCTTTGAGAACATCATGGTAATTTGCTTTGGCTATAAAATTAGTCCTGATATGATGAGCATCCAAGATGGGTATAATAAAAACTATCATGTAAAGTGCATTGAATACTATGAGAAGTTTGATTCTTTATGATTGTTTTGAGATATGAAGATGGTGATATTAGAGTCATGCTAGTTGAGTAGTTGTGAATTTTAGAGATACTTGTGTTAAAGTTTGTGATTCCCATAGCATGCACATATGGTGAACTGTTATGTGATGAAGTCGGAGCATGATTTATTTATTTGTTGTCTTCCTTAAGAGTGGCGGTCGGGGACCAGCGATGGTCTTTTCCTATCAATGTATCCCCCTAGGAGCATGCGCTTAGTACTTCGTTTCAATAACTAATAGATTTTTGCAATAAGTATATGAGTTTTTTATGACTAATGTCGAGTCCATGGATTATACGCACTCTCACCCTTTCACCATTGCTAGCCTCTTTAATACCGCGCACCTTTCAACAGTATCATACACCTACCATATACCTTCCTCAAAATAGCCACCATACCTACCTATCATGGCATTTCCATAGCCATTCCGAGATATATTTCCATGCAACTTTCCACCATTCTGTTTATTATGACACGCTCCATCATTGTCATATTGCTTTGCATGATCATGTAGTTGACATCATATTTGTGGCAAGGCCACCATTCATCATTCATACATGTCATTCTTGATCCATTGCATATCCCGGTACACCGCCAGAGGCATTCACATAGAGTCATATTGTTCTAAGTATTGAGTTGTAAGTAAATAAAAGTGTGATGATCTTCATTATTAGAGCATTGTCCCATGTGAGGAAAGGATGATGGAGACTATGATTCTCCCATAAGCCGGGATGAGACTCCGAACGAAAAAAAAATAAAAAGAGGCCAAAGAAACCCAAATAAAAAAAGAGGCCAAAGAAGCCCACCATAAAAAAAATGATGAGAGAAAAAAAGAGAAGGGACAATGTTACTATCCTTTTTCCACACTAGTGCTTCAAAGTAGCACCGTGATCTTCATGATAGAGAGCCTCTTATTTTGTCACTTTCATATACTAGTGGGAATTTTTCATTGTAGAACTTGGCTTGTATATTCCAATAATGGGCTTCCTCAAAATGCCCTAGGTCTTCATGAGCAAGCGAGTTGGATGCACACCCACTTAGTTTCTTTTGTTGAGATTTCATACACTTATAGCTCTAGTGCATCCGCTGCATGGCAATCCCGACTCACTCACATTGATATCTATTGATGGGCATCTCCATAGCTCGTTGATACGACTAGTTGATGTGAGACTATCTTCTCCTTTTTGTCTTCTCGACAACCACCATTTATTCCACCTATAGTGCTATGTCCATGGCTCACGCTCATGTATTGCGTGAAAGTTGAAAAGGTTTGAGAACATCAAAGTATGAAGCAATTGCTTGGCTTGTCACCGGGGTTGTGCATGATAAAATACTTTGTGTGATGAAGATAGAGCATATCCAGACTATATGAATTTGTAGGGATAACTTTCTTTGGCCATGATATTTTGAGAAGACATGATTGCTTTATTAGTGTGCATGAAGTAGTATTATTTTTATGTCAATATTAAACTCTTGTCTTGAATCTTTTGGATCTGAACATTCATGCCACAATAAAGAAAATTACATTGAAAATTATGCTAGGTAGCATTCCACATCAAAAAATCTGTTTTTATCATTTACCTACTCGAGGACGAGCAGGAATTAAGCTTGGGGATGCTGAGACATCTCTAACGTATCTATAATTTTTGATCGTTGCATGCTATTATATTATCTGTTTTGGATGTTTAATGGGCTTTAATATGATCTTTTATATTATTTTTGGGACTAACCTATTAACCGGAGGCCCAGTGCCAGTTGTTGTGTTTTGCCTATTTCAGTGTTTCGTAGAAAAGGAATATCAAACAGAATCCAGACGGAACGAAACCTTCGCGAGGATCTTTCTTGGAACGAACGCAATCTAGGAGACTTGGAGTGGAAGTCAGAGACGCAACAAGGCGTCCACGAGGCAGGAGGGTGCGTCAAGGGGGGTAGGCGCGCCCCCACCCTCATGGGCCCCTCGTAGCTCCACCAACCTACTTCTTTCGCCTATATATACTCTTATACCCTAAAAACATCCAGGAGAGCCACAAAACCACTTTTCCCCCGCCGCAACCTTCTGTACCCGTGAGATCCCATCTTGGGGCTTTTTCCGGCGATCTGCCGGAGGGGGATTCGATCACGGAGGGCTTCTACATCAACACCATAGCTTCTCCGATGATGTGTGAGTAGTTTACCATAGACCTTTGGGTCCATAGTTATTAGCTAGATGGCTTCTTCTCTCTCTTTTGTTCTCAATACAAAGTTCTCCTCGATGTTCTTGGACATCTATTCGATGTAAGACTTTTTGTTGTGTGTTTGACGAGATCCGATGAATTGTGGGTTTAAGAACAAGATTATCTATGAACAATATTTGAATTTTCTCTGAATTCTTATATGCATGATTTGAAATCTTTGCAAGTCTCTTCGTTTATCGGTTTAGTTTGGCCTACTAGAGTGATATTTCTTGCAATGGGAGAAGTGCTTAGCTTTGGGTTCAATCTTGCGGTGTCCTTTCCCAGTGATATCAGGGGCAGCAAGGCACATATTGTATTGTTGCCATCGAGGATAAAAAGATGGGGTTTATATCATATTGCTTGAGTTTATCCCTCTACATCATGTCATCTTGCTTAATGCGTTACTCTGTTCTTATGAACTTAATACTCTAGATGCATGCTGGATAGCGGTCGATGTGTGGAGTAATAGTAGTAGATGTAGAATCGTTTCGGTCTACTTGACACGGACATGATGCCCATGTTCATGATCATGCCTAGATATTCCCATAACTTTGCGCTTTTCTATCAATTGCTCGGCAGTAATTTGTTCACCCACCATAATATATGCTATCATGAGAGAAGCCACTAGTGAAACCTATGGCCCCCAGGTCTATTTTACATCATATTAGTTTATCGTCAACTTGCCAATTTCTGTCGCTGTTTATTTTGCAATCTTTAATTTCCAATCTATACAACAAAAATACCAAAAATATTTATCTTATTATCTTTATCAGATCTCACTTTTGCAAGTGGCCATGAAGGGATTGACAACCCCTTTATCGCGTTGGTTGCAATGTTCTTGATTGTTTGTGCAGGTACTAGGCGATTTGCGTGTAGTCTCCTACTGGATTGATACCTTGGTTCTCAAAAACTAAGGGAAATACATATGCTACTTTGCTGCATCACCCATTCCTCTTCAAGGGAAAACCAACGCATGCTCAAGAGGTAGCAATGGTAACATGCAAGTCTTCATTAATTGAGATATAGACTCATTGTACCTCGGGGTGTGTTATATTACAGTAACATATTCTTTTACCACAAGCATCTCTTTCCTCATTAACTTCATGCCACATAAGCAATTTTTTCTTGGGATGTGCTATGTTACTACCTAAGTTACTACCACTATGGCGAGCCTTAGTAAGGGCATCCACAATGTGATGTTTTTGCGCCTCTAAGGCCGCCTCGAAGGATTTCTAGTCTTCCTCTATACACTTCACGATTTAGTTTGCCCGCCTCTATGCTTAGTGTCGCCTCCAACAATAGAGGCGGCCTCCAAGTGAATAAACAAATGGAAGAAAAGAAGAGAGGAGGAAAGAGACCTGCATGCACGCGGATGAGAAGTTGTAACTTGGATCTTTTATTTGTTGTAGGCTTATGTTGGGTTCCACCTTGGAGGCATGTTAAAATCCGTAGGTGTACAAAAGTAGGGGCCCTTCTTTGTACCCCTTTACTTGTGCACGGGACAGTTAGAGCCGCACCTACGGCCACCCTTAGCGGGGCAGGGGAAGGAAGCAAAGACACAAGACTACCAGAGCCGTGCTCAGGACCAGAAGCATGAAGATCAGAGGGGCGAGGTGAGACTC
This sequence comes from Aegilops longissima, assembly GCA_021605205.1. Classification (NCBI taxonomy): domain Eukaryota; kingdom Viridiplantae; phylum Streptophyta; class Magnoliopsida; order Poales; family Poaceae; genus Aegilops; species Aegilops longissima. The sequence continues at coordinate 297,801,748 of CM038678.1, forward strand.
CCCCGGCAAGGCCCTTGCCGGGGCGGCCTTGGCTCTTGCCGGGGCAACTTGCCCAACACCAACGGGGCCGCCACCCTTGAGCCTGAGAGTTCCGACACCATCAACCACAATGGAACCAAGGCTCGGGAGGCGCCTCCATGGAGGCATGCATATCTTTGTGAAGACAAAGGGCCTGCGAGGCCTAGATAGGAACCAGAAAACAAGACGACAGCGGGGCTCCTTGCCGAGGATGCCCACGAGGCCCCGGCAAGGCTCCTGCCGAAGATACCCATGAGACCCTGGCAAGACTCTTTACAAAGGCGCCCACAAGGCCCCAGCAAGACCCTTGCCGGGAATATCAGCAAGACCGAGGCAAGGCATTGCCGCCCCATCGCCGCCCTAGCTCAGCGGCTGACCCACCAACTAAGCAGGTAACCACGTGGCAATACGTGGCTCCTAAGCCAACTAGTCAAGCACCTACATGGTGGCATGCAGATCTTCGTGAAGACCCTGCCACCACACCAGCTCGGCAGCCTGCCAGCCTACATGGCGCTGCATGCCTCGTTGGTCTAGACGCATGTCTGAGCAAGGCGGCAATGACGACGGACGGCCTCGTTCCGTCCCCGATAAAGTAAGAGGACACCTAAGTAGCGATTTAATGTGTTTTGTCCTATGGTGCCGAGATAAACTCGACCATCAGACAACTTTCCACCTCCGTGTGCCACCGTGATGCCCTTTGACTATAAAAGGAGGCCCGCGGCGTACTGAGAGAGGATTCTGACTTTTTGGACCCTGCACACTTTGTAACTAGTCCAAGAACACCAGATAAACACAAGCCAGCAAGAGTAGGGTATTACACATCACTTGCGGCCTGGACCTGGATAAATTTCCCGTGTTGGTCTCTTAAACCCACTCTTTCCACAAATTTCACGCCCACTGATAAGCACATTTCATATACATCTTTTGGCACTCAAATATGCGGTTTATTGAGATATGACCATCAATTCTTGCTGTGAAATATTGAATATTTGCATGAAAATCATATAAAGGATCATTTACTAGTCTTTGGTCTATTTTGCAGAAATGTGCGCAAAGGCACTATAAATCTTCAAGATCCGGACTAAGTGGCTAAGAGAACGAAGAAGAGGAGGAAGAATGGACCCGACCGTGAAGAAAAGATGTAATCACGGGGGCCAAGCTAAAGTTGGAGGGATCTTCTTGTGAAGAAAAACGAGAAGTAAGAGGGCTAAATCAAAAAGTGCAGATGAGAGGAGGGGAACAAAATCCCTAGGCGCTGGAGGGATCCAATCGGGCCTGGCTACACATCTCTCCCTCACCCCTCCTTCTCCTACTCCGGCCGCCGCCACGGCTAGACCGACGTGGTGGCGCGTCATCAGCTCCTCCCCACGCCTCCACCAGCTCCACCGCGCCATCTCCACCACCCACCACACGCCACCAAATCCATCCACCATCGCCACCATCTCCAGCCACCGCCGCACCTCGTGCGCCCGACCAGACAAGAGGGTCACGGGCGTCTGGTCCTCCGCGTGAGCGCCCCCGTGCTGCTGATCTTCTTCTCCTCACCACGCTGCTGCTCTTCCCTCTCCATCTCTGCTGCTGTTCTTCTTCCCCTTGCTGCTGCTGCCTCCTCTCCGTTGCATCTCCCTTAGCGCTGCTGCTGCTTCTCTCTTCTGCGTCCCCTGCTGCTCCTAACTTTCTCAATCTCTGCTGCTTCTTCTCCGGAACCCCTTTCTGCTGCTTCTCCCTGAACCGAACTGCTGCTGCTCCCTCTCCCACGAACCTGCTGCTGCTCTTCTCTCACTGATGCCCTTGCTTCATCTCTGAACCCATCTCTGTTGTTGTTCTTCATCACCAAACCGAGCCTACTGTTGTTCTCTGTGTGTGTGTGTGTGTGTGTGTGTGTGTGTGTGTGTGTGTAATTCATCAAAATTATTGTTGTGTGATGATGATACTTGTTCAGTCCGAAGACATGTGTTGTTCTTATTTTGTAGACCATTGAGAGTTTGTACTGTTACATTGTGACCCTCATTTCAAATGTATGAGTGCTAGCTATATATGTCAAATATATTCTGTACTTGCTGATGATTGGTGTCCAGTTTATTGTTCTTGTGATATAAATGCATATGTGTGTGTGTTTGATGTGAAATAATTATATATATGTGGCCTGTTTGTCAGCTAGTGGTTTGTATAAATTCAGATCACTACTTGTGATTTTATTTTGTATTGAAATTACTCTCTGTGGTAGTCAGTTGTGTGATCATTTAATTTTCAGTCTCTGATTTAGCTTTGTACCTGTAAAATTTGTTGTGGCATGAAGCATTTTCATCCCTGTCCATTATCTTGTTTCTTCTCTCTGTCATACACTTGTTAGATAACTATATGTGTTCTAGTATTGTTGTTTCCCTTTGGCCATATTTGTATGCTTGTGTCAGCATCTACTTTGAAAGTACAATCTGAACCTCCCTTTGTTTATGTGTCTTTTCCTTTATTGATACTCTTGTTAGTGTTAGTTTATTTTCTATTTTCATCACCCAGTATCGTGTTACCTAGCTTTAGCCGAATATAGTTGCTGTTGCCTAGTCCCTGTGGAGAACACAACTCTCGCAGTTGGCGAAATATCCCGCTGTACTTACAATTGATCATTTTGGCGCCGTTTCCGGGGACTAGCGTCGAGCGATTTTGTTAGGCTATAGACTAGGTTTTTCTTGTTTTCACTTTGTGCCATATATTTGTGATATATCTCTTACCCCTAACCACTGTTCTAGTTATCTTCTCTTCCTTTTCTTGTTTATTTTGTAGGTTAAATTGTCTTCTTGGAAATGGCATTCTACTCAGATCATCATGCTTATGCGAGCAACACTACAAACATCACGGAAAGTATTCAAGACCTGACAAGTAAGATTTCCCATCGATTAGATGATTTAGCTCGGCAGCGAGAAGTAGTTTTTGAGGATAGGCCTAGCTCTTATGAACCTTATTCTAGAGGTCATCCTTATGTTGCTCCTACATGCCATATTTGTGGATTTCAGGGCCATTCGCCCGCTGAATGTCAGCGTGGTTACTCTCACCCTCCCAATTGTTATGGCACGAGCTTCGCCCCACAGCCTAGCTCATACCAAAACAATTACTCATATGGGTGGCCTGAAAACCAGAATATGTCATATAGGAACAACAGCCCTGAGATCTCATCGTTTGCCTCTAGTTATCCATTGCAGGGAATTAGGTACAATGAGGAGAGCCACAACCATGCACCACAACAGTTTTATTCACCTCCTACTCATATACCGCAGCACCAGGAGATGTGTCCAATGTAGTTAAATGGTCCTCCATTTGGTCAACCAACAACTCCAGCACCTGTTGTGCAATCTCATGTGCAAGTGCCCACACAAGATGAGTTCGATGACATAGACAAGCTCACACTTTTGAGTCTCGAGTTCACTTGGAGTGCCGAGGATGATCCTATTAGGAAGGTGATACTTGAGGAAATGAAGAAGATTAAGAGTGGAAAGGAGCTAGTGGAAGAAGTAAGGAAGATTGAGAAGAACATCAACGCTGGCAGTACTATCTCTTCCCTCCTTGAGCTGAGTGTTGCTGGGATATCCCTTGAGGTGTGTGATGTTCGAACACCTTCACATTCAGCTGAGCAAGATAGCGAGAGTCCAGAGGAAGAGATACTTCAGATCCAAGAAGAGATTCTCGAAGCCAAGGCACAAGATGATCCAGAGATCAACTACCCAAGTGATCAGGTCGAAGACCTTGATCCAATGTATATCCTTCCTGAAGAAGTAAAAGAAGCTCCTGTAGTTGAAGATGAAGAACCAGAAATTCATTTACCCATCGTCATACAAGAGCGTGATGTAGCAGGTTTATCTAATCCTCTTGATGACATGCGTCCATATGATCTGTTTGCTACTACTTTGCATTGCATGATACCATGAATTAAGCTAGACTTGAAAAACTGTTTGCTTGGACATGATCATACATACCCTGTTATTGGCATTTCTCTCATTTATGATGACACTTATTCTCCTTATGCTAGTCCTATGCTAAATGAAACATATCATTCCCATGCTAGTCTTGAGCTTAATGATAAATATCATCCTCATGTTAGTGTTGACCTTGCTGATTTCTACCATCCTAAACATGTGCTTTATAGCTATGCTTATGTAATTGGATATTCGATTGATGACTTGGAGGGTATTATCCCTACCACTTGCATTGCCTCTTTCGTTGAGAGTTCTTTCAGGTTTTTGCTTCTGCACGATCCACTACATTCTGACCAGGTTCGAGGTGACATTCCTTAGGACCCTGGTGGACTCAAAGCATGGGGATGAGGAGAAGCAAGGGGGCACACATGAAGAAGAGTGAAGCTGGAGCATCCATGAGGAAGCAAAGGAGAAGAGCAGCAGCTTAGAGAGTGATCAAGCGAGTGCTACTTCATAGTGCCCGGTGAGCTGTTTCATGTCCCCAATCTGAATATATCATCCATTGATACATGCTGAAATCAATTGCTATTTGGGTTGTTTGTGCCATCTCTTAAATGTTGTCCCACTGAATTTCACCTTTGACATATGGTGCTTGAGGAGAATATGTAAACTGAGTGTTGAATGCCTTGTAAACTAGTGATCTACACAATGCTTGCTTTGCTGAAAGTAGTGAAAGCTATTAGTTTTGAGTGCTCAAATCCCTAGTACACTAGAAAACTTAATCATTTTCTGCATTTACTATGATACACCTAGATCACCATGTTTAGATGCTGAATTTGTGCTAAGTGTGTTCCCATTGAGAGCAATCACCTAACCACTATGGATTAGCATGCTATGTTCCCTGGATCGGTAGCATGTGAACCAGACATGGAGAAGTGAGGATTCCTATTTTCTGTGCTTATGCGTTGTTCATTTACAAAAAAGTATATCTAATAATAAATAATTATCTGACCTTACCTAACAGTAGCATGTCATGTTCCCTGGATCGGTGGCTTGTGAAATCTGGTTGGACCGGATAGGAGTTAATTATATTAAAAAATGCTATAATTGTTGAACCAGGTGTATACCATGTTCTCGGGATCGGTGGTATGTTCCTTTGGGGAGACAAACAAAAAAACTATATAATTGGTCGAGCCGGGTGTATACCATGTTCTCGGGATCGGTGGTATGTTCCTTTGGTGAGATCAATAAAATATTATCATTACTTCCTTCAAATTCAATAAGTGGTTCAACCACAAAGTTATATTTCTGCAAATAAGAGATTTAATTCCAGTTCTTTTTGTTCTCGGGATCATGCTCTCTTTAGGAACCATTTGGCGCAGTCATCATTTAAACTTGTTGATCCTCTTTTATCATTGTAAAAGTTTAAAATGGTCATACTTACTAGTATCCTATTGCTTTGTAGCACTCTTGACCATTGATTTGCACTAGCTAAGTCCAAAGCATGCATTGTATAGAGATCTACTTCACTTGGCATTCTCTAGTCAGCTCACTATTCACTATCTTGCTCTTGTCATATGCCTTTACTTGAGGACAAGTAAAGATTTAAGTGTGGGGGAACTTGATAATCACATTTCATATACATCTTTTGGCACTCAAATATGCGGTTTATTGAGATATGACCATCAATTCTTGCTGTGAAATATTGAATATTTGCATGAAAATCATATAAAGGATCATTTACTAGTCTTTGGTCTATTTTTGCAGAAATGTGCGCAAAGACACTATAAATCTTCAAGATCCGGACAAAGTGGCTAAGAGAACAAAGAAGAGGAGGAAGAATGTACCCGACCGTGAAGAAAAGATGTAACCAGAGGGGCCAAGCTAAAGTTGGAGGGATCTTCTTGTGAAGAAAGAAGTAAGAGGGCTAAATCACAAAGTGCAGATGAGAGGAGGGGAACAAAATCCCTAGGTGCTGGAGGGATCCAATCGGGCCTGGCTACACATCTCTCCCTCACCCCTCCTTCTCCTACTCCGGCCGCCGCCACGGCTAGGCCGGCGTGGTGGCGCGTCATCAGCTCCTCCCCACGCCTCCACCAGCTCCACCGCGCCATCTCCACCACCCACCACACGCCACCAAATCCATCCACCATCGCCACCATCTCCAGCCACCGCCGCACCTCGCGCGCCCGACCAGACAAGAGGGTCACGGGCGTCTGGTCCTCCGTGTGAGCGCCCCCGTGCTGCTGATCTTCTTCTCCTCACCACGCTGCTGCTCTTCCCTCTCCATCTCTGCTGCTGTTCTTCTTCCCCTTGCTGCTGCTGCCTCCTCTCCGTTGCATCTCCCTTAGCGCTGCTGCTGCTTCTCTCTTCTGTGTCCCCTGCTGCTCCTAACTTTCTCAATCTCTAATGCTTCTTCTCCGGGACCCCTTGCTGTTGCTTCTCTCTGAACCGAACTGCTGCTGCTCCTAACTTTCTCAATCTCTAATGCTTCTTCTCCGGGACCCCTTGCTGTTGCTTCTCTCTGAACCGAACTGCTGCTGCTCCCTCTCCCACGAACCTGCTGCTGCTCTTCTCTCACTGATGCCCTTGCTTCATCTCTGAACCCATCTCTGTTGCTGTTCTTCATCACCAAACCGAGCCTACTGTTGTTCTCTCTCTCTCTCTCTCTCTCTGTGTGTGTGTGTGTGTGTGTGTGTGTGTAATTCATCAAAATTATTGTTGTGTGATGATGATACTTGTTCAGTCCAAAGACATGTGTTGTTCTTATTTTGTAGACCATTGAGAGTTTGTACTGTTACATTGTGACCCTCATTTCAAATGTATGAGTGCTAGCTATATATGTCAAATATATTCTGTACTTGCTGATGATTGGTATCCAGTTTATTGTTCTTGTGATATACTCCCTCCGTCCCATAATGTAAGTGTAGTGTCAAAAAACGTTTTACATTATGGGACAGAGGGAGTAAATGCATATGTGTGTGTGTTTGATGTGAAATAATTATATATATGTGGCCTGTTTGTCAGCTAGTGGTTTGTATAAATTCAGATCACTACTTGTGATTTTATTTTGTATTGAAATTACTCTTTGTGGTAGTCAGTTGTGTGATCATTTAATTTTCAGTCTCTGATTTAGCTCTGTATCTGATTTAATATTTTGTTTCCCTTTGGCCATATTTGTATGCTTGTGTCAGCGTCTACTTTGAAAGTAATCTGAACCTCCCTTTGTTTATGTGTCTTTTCCTTTATTGATACTCTTGTTGGTGTTAGTTTATTTTCTATTTTCATCACCCAATATCGTGTTACCTAGCTTTAGCCGAATACAGTTGTTGTTGCCTAGTCCCTGTGGAGAACACGACTCTCGCAGTTCGGGCGAAATATCCCGCTGTACTTACAATTGATCACCCGCCGACCGTAGAAGGGATTCCCCGTCATCCCATAGGTTGTTTTCACTGACATCTTTGGCGCGCCAGGTAGGGGGCGCAAGCTATGAAAATCCGGTTTGATGGTCGGCACATCAACTTCATCATCAACATGCCCCCCAAGAGAAAGGGGATCACAGCGATCGGGTCACCCGGAGCCGACCGTCCGTGCCAACACGGGCAGGTGACCGAGAGGCCACGGGTGGGGTCGGAGATGTGGCCCGTGGGCATCCACGACACTCTGGTGATCGGAGCCAGGCGAGCGGCATCGTTCGAATCCGAGACGACGAGCCTCGCGTCGCTGGGTCCGGGGGCGGGGCCGTGCTACCAACGGGCGGCGTGGCAACCTCTACGGCGCCGAGCTGGCACCCACGGTGTGACCTTCCCAGGCCGCGCGCGATGAGCGACACCGTGATGCCGGAGCCCACGGCACCGCCATGAAAGAGCCACATGCCCCACTCGCAGGGGCACACAGGCCGGCGTCGTGCTTTCGGACGCCGCGAAGCGGCGTCGGACAATGAGATCGTGATAGAGCCCCTTCTAACCTGGTTAGAAGTCGGGGCACGTCACGGTCTACGCAGCTCTTGCAGCCACCCACGCCAGCAGAAGCACTGGCGCGCGTGCAACTGCTCCTCGACTTCCCCCCTGCCGGGGAGAAGCTCGACGAGTGGAGGGCCACCTTCCGAAGCCTTGTCAGCTTTGCCAACAAAGACGAGGCACTCCTAACGTGACCCTCACATCGGTGCTCTATCGAGCCTGTGCATGCCGGCGGTGGGGGGACCAGAGGCGCTGCGACCACGGTGCACTCTCCTCCCCCGCGGCCGCGCCAGCAGCCACTGGCCCGTCGGGCCGATGCCTGTGGCAACGTCTCCACAGCATCGCCCGACCCACGAACCCGCTGCGACCAACATCGAGTTCTTCAAGAGGGATCTCATGAAGACGCTCGAACTACCATCGAGCGACGGTGGGAGGCGCGCCATCAGTCAGCCCAGCATGCGGGGCCTGCTATGGATCACCCAGCGTCAGGGGGGCCCTGGCGGCCTGCCTTACGAGGTGGGTTATACGGCCTTTACCCGAGAGCTGCGGCAGTTCCAGTGGCCCTCCAACCGCACGTTCAAGCCTGATGTTGGGGAAAAGTACAACGGCAAGACCCACCCGTCGGAGTTCCTCAGCATCTACACCATCGCGATGCAAGCCGCCAGGTCTCGTGACGATAAGGTGCTCGACAACTACTTTCCGTTGGCACTTAAGCCCAATGTCATGTCGTGGTTGATAGGCCTTCTCTTTTTTTATGGCGTTTCTCTTTTTTTTACCTCACTTGGGACAATGCTCTAGAAAATGATGATAATCACACTTCTATTTATTTACAACTCAATGATTACAACTCGATTTTAGAACAAAGTATGACTCTATATGAATGCCTTCGGCGGTGTACCGGGATATGCAATGAACCAAGAGTGACATGTATGAAAGAATTATGAATGGTGGCTTTACCACAAATACTATGTCAACTACATGATCATGCAAATCAATACGACAATGATGAACGTGTCATGATAAACGGAATGGTGGAAATTTGCATGGCAATATATCTCGGAATGGCTATGGAAATGCCATAATAGGTAGGTATGGTGGCTGTTTTGAGGAAGATATAAGGAGGTTTATGTGTGAAAGAGCGTATTATATCACGGGGTTTGGATGCACCGGCGAAGTTTGCACCAACTCTCAATGTGAGAAAGGGCAATGCACGGTACCGAAGAGGCTAGCAATGATGGAAAGGTGAGAGTGCGTATAATCCATGGACTCAACATTAGACATAAAGAACTCACATACTTATTGCAAAAATCTACAAGTCATCAAAAACCAAGCACTACGCGCATGCTCCTAGGGGGATAGATTGGTAGGAAAAGACCATCGCTCGTCCCCGACTGCCACTCATAAGGAGGACAATCAAAGAACACCTCATGTTTCAAATTTTTTACATAGTTACATAACGTTTACCATACGTGCATGCTACGGGACTTGCAAACTTCAACACAAGTATTTTTCAAATTCACAACTACTCAACTAGCACAACTTTGATATCACTACCTCCATGTCTCAAAACAATCATCAAGCATCAAACTTCTCTTAGTATTCAACACACTCATAAGAAAGTTTTTACTAGTCTTGAATACCTAGCATATTAGGATTATTTAAGCAAATTACCATGCTATTTAAGACTCTCAAAATAATCTAAGTCAAGCATGAGAGAATAATAGTTTCTATAAAACAAAACCACCACCGTGCTCTAAAAGATACAAGTGAAGTACTAGAGCAAAAACTATATAACTCAAAAGATATAAATGAAGCACATAGAGTATTCTAATAATTTCTGAATCATGTGTGTCTCTCTCAAAAGGTGTGTACAGCAAGGATGATTGTGGTAAACTAAAAATCAAAGACTCAAATCATACAAGATGCTCCAAGCAAAACACATATCATGTGGTGAATAAAAATATAGCTCCAAGTAAAAGTTACTGATGGAAGTAGACGAAAGAGGGGATGCCTTCCGGGGCATCCCCAAGCTTTGGCTTTTAGGAGTCCTTAGATTATCTTGGGGTGCCATGGTCATCCCCAAGCTTAGGCTCTTGCCACTCCTTGTTCCATAATCCACAACACAAAACTTAACAGAAAATCTCGTGAGCTCCGTTAGCAAAAGAAAAGAAAACACCACTTCAAGGTACTGCAATGAACTCATTCTTTATTTATATTGGTGTTAAACCTACTTTATTACAACTTCTGTATGGTTTATAAACTATTTTACTAGCCATAGATTCATCAAAATAAGCAAACAACACACAAAAAACAGAATCTGTCAAAAACAGAACAGTCTGTAGTAAACTGTAACTAAAGCAAACTTATGGAACTCCAAAAATTCAGCCAAAATAGGACGTCCTAGAAAATTTGTTTATTGATCAGCAGAAATTGGAATAAGTATTTTATCACGTTCTGGTGATTTTTAATAATTATTTTCGTGAACAGAAAGTTTCTGGAATTTTCAGCAAGATCAAATAACTATCATCCAAGAAGATCCTATAGGTTTAACTTGGCACAAACACTAATTAAAACATAAAAAGACATCTAACCAGATGCTAGATCAAAGATTTATTCCTAAACATAAGCAAAAAGCAAAAAAAAAAAACTAAAAATAAAATTGGGTTGCCTCCCAACAAGCGCTATCGTTTAACGCCCCTAGCTAGGCTTAATAGCAAGGATAGATCTAGGCATTGCCATCTTTGGTAGGCAGTCCATAAGTGGCTCTCATGATAGATTCATATGGTAATTTTATTTTATTTCTAGGAAAGTGTTCCATGCCTTTCGTTAACGGAAATTGGAATCTAATATTTCCTTCCTTCATATCAATAATTGCACCGATCGTTCTAAGGAAAGGTCTACCAAGAATAATAGGACATGAAGGATTGCAATCGATATCAAGAACAATAAAATCTACGGGCACATAGTTCCTATTTTCAACAATAAGAACATCATTAATTCTTCCCATAGGTTTCTTGATGGTGGAATCCGCAAGGTGCAAGTTTAAAGAGCAATCATCAAAATCACGGAAACCTAACAAATCACACAAGGTCTTTGGAATAGTGGAAACACTAGCAACCAAATCACACAAAGCATAGCATTCATGATCTTTAATTTTAATTTTAATAGTAAGTTCCCATTCATCATAGAGTTTTCTAGGGATAGAAACTTCCAACTCAAGTTTTTCTTCATAAGATTGCATAAAAGCATCAACGATATGTTTAGTAAAAGCTTTATTTTGACTATAAGCATGAGGACTATTTAGCACGGATTGCAACAAGAAAATACAATCTATCAAAGAGCAGTTATCATAATTAAATTCCTTTAAATCCAAAATAGTGGGTTCATTAATATTGATCTCTTCAATCCCACTTTTACTAATTTTTGCATTAAGATCTAAAAACTCCGAATTTTTGGAACGCCTTCTAGGTAAAGGTGGATCATATTCAGTCCCATCATTATCAAGATTCATATTGTAAAACAAAGATTTAATAGGGGACACATCAATAACTTTTAGATCTTCATCTTTATTTTCATAGGAACTAGAAGAGCACGCTTTTACAAAGCAATCTTTCTTAGCACGCATCCTAGCGGTTCTTTCTTTGCACTCATCAATGGAAATTCTCATGGCTTTGAGAGACTCATTGATATCATGCTTAGGCGGAATAGATCTAAGTTTCAAAGAATCAACATCAAGAGAAATTCTATCAACGTTCCTAGCCAATTCATCAACTTTAAGCAACTTTTATTCAAGCAAAGCATTGAAATTCTTTTGCGAATTCATAAATTCCTTAACACTAGTCTCAAATTCAGAAGGCATCTTATTAAAGTTTCCATAAGAATTGTTGTAGTAATTACCATAATTATTAGAGGAATTACTAGGATAAGGCCTAGGATTAAAGTTTCCTCTATACGCGTTGTTACCAGAATTATTCCTACCAACAAAATTCACATCCATAGATTCATTATTATTCTCAATCAAAGTAGACAAAGGCATATCATTAGGATCAGAAGAAACACTCTTAGTAGAAAATAATTTCATAAGTTCATCCATCTTTCCACTCAAAACATTAATTTCTTCTATTGCATGCACTTTTTTACTAGTTGATATTTCAGTGTGCCATTGAGAATAATTAACCATAATATTATCTAGGAGTTTAGTAGCTTCTCCTAAAGTGATTTCCATAAAAGTGCCTCCCGCGGCCGAATCTAAAAGATTTCTAGAAGCAAAATTCAATCCGGCATAAACTTTTTGTATAATCATCCACAAATTCAAACCATGCGTAGGGCAATTACGTATCATTAATTTCATCCTCTCCCAAGCTTGTGCAACATGTTCATGATCAAGTTGCTTAAAATTCATAATATCCTTTCTAAGAGAGATGATCTTAGAGGGAGGAAAATACTTGGAGATAAAAGCATCTTTGCACTTATTCCAAGAATCAATACTATTTTTAGGCAAAGACGAAAACCAAGCTTTAGCACGATCTCTAAGCGAAAAAGGGAATAGCTTCAATTTAACTATATCATTATCAACATCTTTCTTCTTTTGCATATCACACAAATCAACGAAGCTATTTAGATGGGTAGCGGCATCTTCACTAGGAAGGCCGACGAATTGATCTTTTATGATAGGATTCAACAAAGCAGCATTGATTTCGCAAGATTCAGTATCGGTGAGAGGAGCAATCGGAGTACTAAGAAAATCATTGTTGTTGGTATTGGTAAAGTCACACAATTTGGTATTATCTTGAGCCATCGTGACAAGCAAGCAATCGAACACATGAGCAAACAAGAATCAAGCGAAAAAGAAGCGAACGAAAAAGAGAGGGCGAATAAAACGGCAAGGGTGAAGTGGGGGAGAGGAAAACGAGAGGCAAATGGCGAGTAAAGTAATGCGGGAGATAAGGGTTTGTGATGGGTACTTGGTATGTTGACTTTTGCGTAGACCTCCCCGGCAACAGCGCCAGAAATCCTTCTTGCTACCTCTTGAGCATCTGCGTTGGTTTTCCCTTGAAGAGGAAAGGGTGATGCAGCAAAGTAGCGTAAGTATTTCCCTCAGTTTTTGAGAACCAAGGTATCAATCCAGTAGGAGGCCATGCACGAGTCCCTTGCACCTACACAAACAAATAAATCCTCGCAACCAACGTGATAAGGGGTTGTCAATCCCTACACGGTCACTTACGAGAGTGAGTTCTGATAGATATGATAAGATAATATTTTTGGTATTTTTTTATGATAAAGATGCAAAGTAAAGTAAAAGGCAATATAAATAACTAAGTGTTGGAAGATTAATATGATGGAAAATAGACCCGGGGGCCATAGGTTTCACTATTGGCTTCTCTCAAGAGCATAAGTATTTACGGTGGGTGAACAAATTACTGTTGAGCAATTGACAGAATTGAGCATAGTTATGAGAATATCTAGGTATGATCATGTATATAGGCATCACGTCCGAGACAAGTAGACCGACTCTGCCGCATCTAGTACTATTACTCCACACATCGACCGCTATCCAAAGATGCGTCTACAGATTAAGTTCATAAGAACAGAGTAACGCTTTAAGCAAGATGACATGATGTAGAGGGATAAACTCATGCAATATGATATAAACCCCATCTTGTTATCCTCGATGGCAACAATACAATACGTGCCTTGCTGCCCCTACTGTCACTGGGAAAGGACACCGCAAGATTGAACCCAAAGCTAAGCACTTCTCCCATTGCAAGAAAGATCAATATAGTGGGCCAAACCAAACTGATAATTCAAAGAGACTTGCAAAGATAACCAATCATACATAAAAGATTTCAGAGAAGATTCAAATATTGTTCATAGATAAACTTGATCATAAACCCACAATTCATCGGTCTCAACAAACACACGCAAAAGAAGATTACATCGAATAGATCTCCACGAGAGAGGGGGAGAACATTGTATTGAGATCCAAAAAGAGAGAAGAAGCCATCTTGCTAATAACTATGGAACCAAAGTTCTAAGGTAAACTACTCACACATCATCGGAGAGGCTATGGTGTTGATGTAGAAGCCCTCCATGATCGATGCCCCTCCGGTGGAGCTCTGGAACAGGCCCCAAGATGGGATCTCACGGGTACATAAGGTTGCGGCGGTGGAATTAGGTTTTTGGCTCCGTATCTGGTAGTTTGGGGGTACGTAGGTATATATAGGAGGAAGAAGTACGTCGGTGGAGCAACATGGGGCCCATGAGGGTGGAGGGCGCGCCCCCTACCTCGTGGCCTCCTGGTTGATGTCTTGATGTAGGGTCCAAGTCCTCTGGATCACGTTCGTTCCGAAAATCACGTTTCCAAAGGTTTCATTCCGTTTGGACTCCGTTTGATATTCTTTTTCTGTGAAACTCTGAAATAGGCAAAACAAAACAGCAATTCTGGGCTGGGCCTCCGGTTAATAGGTTAGTCCCAAAAATAATATAAAAGTGTATAATAAAGCCCAATAATGTCCAAAACAGAATATATTATAGCATGGAACAATAAAAAATTACAGATACGTTGGAGATGTATCAGTCCGCCTCAAGATCCCCAAGGTGACGGACGAGGCCATCATCTCTGCGTTCTCTGATGGCGTCCACGATGTCAAGATGAAGGAAGAGCTCGCTATCCATGAGGATCTGTGCACGTCCCTGGAGTTGTTGAACCTGGCGACCAAGTGCGCAAGAGCTAAGGAGGGGCGCCTCTCCCTCCTCGAGCTCCCAGCCGCAGACCCGGAGGAGAAGAAAGCCAAAGCCAAGGACGTGAAGCGCAAGGGAGCAGCCGTGCTCACAGCGGAACCAGACACCAAGCATGGCAGAGACCAACCAGAGTCGTCCAAGAGCAGCCGTCCGTTCTGCCCTTCCACAACCTGAATACCCACAACACCAGCAACTGTCAAAAGCTCAGAGCCACTCGCGAAGGATGCTTGATCGATGCTCGGAAAGGCGGCCGGGCTACGGCCGAGGAGGAGGACGTGGTGGCGGACGCTGGGACGACCGTGGCCCGCGCGAGGAGTGGCGTGACTGGCCTCGTGAGGACCGCTGGCAGGATCAGCCTCGCGAGGGCGCCTGGAAGGATCAGCCTCGTGAGGATCGTCCTCAAGGCAACGCCGGACTCCCTCCGCTGCGGCCACCTCCAGGAAGGAATGACGAACACCATCAAGACGAGGGGACCGGGGGCTTCCAGGAACCGCGTGCTATCGCCTGCATCTTGGGCGGAGCCCAGGCCCCAGCCTCGCAGCGTATCTTTAAGCAATTTGCTCGCGAAGTGAATGCAGTCCTCCCCAAGCTCGAAGCCACAGGCCCGCTCAGATGGTCCCAGTGCCCCATCACGTTCAACTCGGCAGATTAGCTCAAGTGCGCAGCTACCGCTGGCGCCCTCCCGATGCTTTGCTCCCCAATCATCAGCAACGTGCAAGTTACCAAGACCCTCATCGATGGCGGCGCAGGGCTCAACGTCCTGTCCGTTGACACGTTGGACAACCTCCAAGTGCCATATGACCAGCTTCAGCCTACCAAGCCTTTCTCAGGAGTGACCAACGGTTCCACCACATCGATAGTGCAGGTCCGCCTCCCTGTCACCTTTGGAGAACGCAAGAACTACCGCACCGAGCTCATCGACTTCGACGTCGCGCACATCTGTCTGCCGTACAATGCCATCCTCGGGTGTCCAGCCCTGTCCAAGTTCATGGCGGTGACCCATCACGGCTACAATGTCCTCAAGATGCCGGGAAGCAGCGGGATCATCACGGTACCATGTGAAGAAAGAGATGCGGTGTGCTCCCTCGAGCATGCCTTCCAAGCTGCAGCAATCGACAACCCCGACAGCAAGGGCGAGGGCCCTCCTGAGGTCATCCCCAAGAAGAAGAAGCAGCTGCGCCGTGCAGGACCTCAGGAGGGTGGCGTCACAATCGGAGCCTCGTCAGGATCAGCGCCTGCTCCAGGGGCGCCTCCCTGCATCGCATAGGAAGGCGCACTCGGCACCCTTCTCGGGCAGGGCTCGGGGGCTTTCTTCTGGAAGGCCTTAGACCTTGCCCACATCACGAGGTAGGCGCTTGGGCACCACTTGGAGGCATGCTTCGTGGCACGTTTCCCTCAGGAGGGCACAGGGCAAGGATCGCCCACCGTTCAGGAGTTCATCACCAAGACCACCCAGGAATTGCAAGACGCAAGGGCCATGCGCGGCGACCGCCGCTCACGAGGCGCAACTTCCCATCCAGGCGAGGATGCCGGACTGCGTGTATGCATCGACGTTCCAGGGCTCAACAGGGCCGCTTCTCAGGAGCTTTTCTGGCCTTCGCGTGTGGGACGCTGCGAGGGCCCACCGCACATCTACGTTCGCATGTCCTTCGGCCTGCCGAGCATGTCGTCCGCCTACCAGCACAACTTGCGGCGCATCCTAGCGGCTCAGGAGGCCAGGCACCACGCCTTCCTGACGGAGATGGAAACGGTCCTCAAGGAACCACCTGAGCCCCCAGAGCCTCCTAAGGCTCAGGGCCTCGGTGGCTCGTGAGGAGCAGCCCCTTTGCTTCACACCTTTAGCTACCCCAACTATCCTTCGTCAACAGAACCAGGTGACATTTTCCAAGTTCA
Source organism: Aegilops longissima (assembly GCA_021605205.1). Classification (NCBI taxonomy): domain Eukaryota; kingdom Viridiplantae; phylum Streptophyta; class Magnoliopsida; order Poales; family Poaceae; genus Aegilops; species Aegilops longissima. The sequence goes on from CM038678.1 coordinate 297,818,267, forward strand.
TTTAGCTGGGCGCGCCCCTCGGGCTGCATCATTCCCAGGCCGCGTGGGTCCGTCCCTGTGGCATGTATCCCTTTTTATGTTTTTAGCTTACCATGTTGGGAGCGCCCCTCGGGCTGCATCATCCCCAAGCCACTCGGGCCTGACCGAGTGGCATGTATCTCCCATGCATTTACTTAAGCCTGCTGCTTTCATGTTTAACCTACCTATGATTACAACTTGCTCGATAGCCACCCATCATGGGGACCGCGCGCCGGCTGTCTTTCTTCAGGATCCTTCGCGTGAGTAAGTTGAGCATGACGTCTGTGCTCGGGCCCGTCCCTGCAGCATCGATAAATCCAGCGGTTGACACTACAAAAAAGAGACACATCCGTGACATTTTGGGCTGAACGAATTTTTTTTCTGTCATACATATGACACTTCTATGACGATAATTGTGACAAAACCCGGTATCATCATAGATGTGGTGGGATCCTACTTCTATGACAAAAATCATGACGAAAATGGGCTTTTCGTCTGGGCGGGCGGAGACGCAGCTGCATGACATTCTTTGGGCCGTCCATGACGGAAAAAACCGTGATAGAAGCGAGGGGAGGAAAATTTTGGGAGTTACGGTTACGGTGGGAGGTCGGGGCGGCGATCGCGCGCTCTCTCGTCGTCTGTGCGTGTGTGCGGCGTTCGCTAATCGAACCCGAAGCGAGGCGTTGGGCTCTAATCGAACCCGGCGATTGCAGACCGCGAGCTACGCGTTCTCGAACCCGGCGATCGATCGATGGTACATCGAAGCCGATCGGGCGATTCGCCGCTCTCGCTGCTAATCAAGCCGATCGATTGATGAACAATTAGCGTTGCGGGGGGTTGGATGAGCGATGGCGGTGGCGTTGCCTCGGATGAACAGGAACCCGTGGTGTGGAGGGTTGGATGAGCGATGAGCGGTGGAGGGTGGCCGTGGAGGGTGGTTAAACAGACCCCATGGTGTGGAGGGCTGGATGAATATAGACGATGGAGGTTGCCCATGGAGGGTGGTTGAGCAAGAGCGGTGGAGTAAGCGCACGGTGGAGGCCGGATGAGCGAAGCCCGTGGAGGATGGAGGAGGTCGACGGTAGCCCGTGGAGGCCGGAGGAGGTCGACGGTGGAGATGAACAGATCCGTGGAGTCCGTTTTGCGATGCGCCACACCCTCCCGATGAACAGACCCCGTTTCTACCGTGGCGGCCCAACACAAGTCCGTTTAAGTCCGTTTTGCGGTACGCCACACCCTCCCGATCAACGGGACCCCATTTCGACCATAGGAGGTCCGTTTCCTCCGCTTTTGTGGTACGCCACACCCTCCCGATCAACAGGACCCCGTTTCGACCGTAGGAGGTCCGTTTCCTCCGTTTTGCGACGCCACACCCTCCCGATCAACAGGACCCGTTCCAACATAGGAGGTCCGTTTCCTCCGTTGTCGCGCCAGCCTCGCTTCCATCGCCTGTTCCGTCCCAAGCCCTCCCGATGAACACGCCACGCATTCCGTTCCGACCCAGCGGTTGGCTCCCCATGAACACGACGACGACGCTGTTTCTCCGTTCCGACCCAACCATGTACGTATGCGCGATAGGCGTTCGAGACCCTGCCGTATGTACCTCGTGGCAGATTTTCTTTCTTGCACCCTCGCCAGACGTGCGTGTACATGCTACGTCGCGCGCCTCTACTACGACATCGTGCGCACCTCTACATCTACGACACGTGCGCGCCTCTACATCGACCAAGATGTACGTACGTTCGCGACGAATGACAACACTACGTGCGCTTGACCAGGTGGGTCCCGACCGCCGGGCACTTCCTTACTGCGAAGATGTAGCTGGTGGGTCCCAGCAGTCAGGGGGCGAATCATTTTGTTTTTTTTGCCCGGACACACTTCCTTGCGTGCGAAGATGTAGCTGGTGGGTCCCAGCAGTCAGGAAGGAAACATTTTTTTCATGAAATACGGTGGCCCGTCCGGTGGTTCCCTGCTGTCAGGTGGAGGAATCATTATTTATCGCAAAATAAGGAGGCACTTCCTTGCTGCGGCCGTGGACCCAGCTGTCAGCCTCTCGACATACAGTCCACGTCCGATGGAAGTCGTTCCTTGACCACGTTGACCACGCCGCGCCGAGAGCACCAGGGCGGTGGAAGACGGCAAGGCCTAGGAAGGGGACGATGCGGAGCCGGTGAAGACGCGGCAGTGGATGCCCACGCGGAGAGGAGTACGAGCATTCACTCGTTCGGCTGCGGTGTGAGGCTGCCGTCATCGCAGGGCCTGGCCTAAGGTGGGAATAGTAGGGGGCGGTGAGGCCTCACGGCAAAGACAGACCCGCCACGGGAGGCGGGAGCAAAGGCGGCACGACCGGGCGCTGCTTTGGGCTGGAGCAAGAAGACCAGAGGTTGAAGAAGCACTACGGCCGTTGGACGGACATCGTCTGATCCACCGGAGCTAGAATCGTTCATATTGACTAAGTTGACAAAGCCCTCCGTCCCGTCAACTTAGTAGGCCCACAAGTCAGCTTCCCACCAAGGTGAGTCCCAGCTAGCAGGGGGAGTATTCATTTTTTTGTGCGTAATAAAGAGGCACTTCCGGTGGGTCCTAGCTGACAGCGGGGGGAACATTTTTTCGCGAAATACAATGGCCCGTCTGGTGGGTCCCAGCAGTCAGGGGGGAAACATTTTTTTCGCGAAATAAGGTGGCTCGTCCGGTGGTCCCAGCTGTCAGGTGGAGGAATAATTATTTTGCGCGTAATAAGGAGGCACTTCCTTGCGGCCGCCATGGACCCAGCTGTCAGCCTCTCCACATACAGTACTTTTCCGATGGAAGTCGATCGTTGACCACGTTGACCACGCCGCGCCGAGAGCACCAGGGCGGTGGACGACGACGACGCCTAGGAAGGGGACGACGCGGAGCCGGGGAAGATGCAGCAGTGGAAGCCCGCGCGGAGAGGAGTACGAGGGTTCACTGGTTCGGTTGCGGTGTGAGGCTGCCGTCGCCGTAGAATAACAGGGGGTGTGGGTGAGTGGAGGGATGGCCTGGCCAGCGGTGGGAGTAGTATGGGGGCGGTGAGGCCTCCGCGGCAGCACAGCCGGCCACGAGATGCAGGAGCATGCGGCATGACCGGTGCTGCTTTGGGCGGCTGGACCAAGAAGACCAGAGGTTGAAGAAGCACTACGGCCGTTGGATGGACATCGTACGGTCCCTGAAGCTAGAATCGTTTATATTGACTAAGTTGACAAAGCCCTTGGTACGCTCCAACTTAGTAGGCCCACAGGTCAGCCTCCGAAATGGTGCGCCCCCGATGTCAGGGGGAGGAATCATTTTTTGGGCGGCCGAAGCTAAGAATATCCGAGATTGAAGAAGAAGCACGACATCCGTTGGATAGACATCCAACGGCCATCGCTGGTAGAACCGTGTGTTCACTATAATAAGTTGACAAAGCCTTGCATACGCGTCAACTTATTTTTTTTAGGGGACGCGTCACTTAGTAGGCCCACAAGTGTGTGGCAGAGAACTTATAGCCCATTTGTCTTTTGTAAGAATGTAGAGCCCATTTTTGAATTCTAATGGAATTTACAACAGCCCATTTACAGTTTGTTAAAAGTACAACCCATTTTCTAGCTAGGACAACGATTAATAATTTCAACAAACCTTTGAAGACATAATTCAATAAAATTTCCCACATTTTGATGGGATACGAAATATTTTTATCCCGAAATTTCTAGTCAGATTAAATATAAATTTGTATTACGTAAAATCCAATCTAAACATTATGCGTGCAACAATGAAAATTTAAAATTTCAAAATCCATAAATAATATTTTATAAACTAATTTCGTGTTTGGTGCATTTTTATAGTTACTGCCCAGTTTTATAATTACATCCCATTTATTATTTTTAAAGCCCATTTTCCCTTAAGCCTAATGCATCCCTCCTAGGAAAGATTTGCCGCCAAGTGAGAGAATAACAAGTTGACCTTGCACAGGTATTCCTCAAAAAGACGCATAGCTAGGCTAGCCATTTTCATCTTGAAAAAGTAGTATCTGGGCTGGATATCTGGCTCAGGCTAGACGGACCACACCCCCCGTTAATACCTCTGCTCTCCTCTGAATAACAAATAATTCATCGCCAAGAAAAACTCTGCAGTGCTCACGCCTCAAAAACACAAATCTTTCTCGAGCTGCTTGGTCCCAGCTATCGGCCGCACCTTGTGCAATTCTCTCGTTTATATTGACTACATAGGTTGACAATGGTGTGGGACCGTGATGTCAGGAAACCAGGAGAAAGCAAAAAAAATATAGTTGTACATAATAAGGAGGCACTTGCGTACGTACGGCTATGGCTCTAGTGGGTCCCTAGTGTCATCCAGTCCAAATAAAGTCATCTCCTGAATCCTCATGTTCGTTGACCATGTTAACAATGCTCGGCGCCACGGTGAGCGCAACAACTCGAAGGACAACGAGAGGGCCTCACGGGCCCTACGGAGGTCTCGATCTGGCGCCACTGCTCATTCAGAAGCCAGGATCATCGGACACCTATGAGCACCTTCGAGAAACCGAGATGGCATGAAACGGTAAGGCAGCTTGGGAGCTCTGGTTTATTTCAAACCTGTATTAACATACAAGTGTAATTTACTCGTCATCGGAAGGCCCGAGGTCTATAAGTAAAACCAGCGGATTACGCGTGTAATTTCAGAGACCAGGTGTTATACGCCCCGATCGGCTATATCTCCCGTGTGTCGAGGCACGACTTAGAGGCATAACCGCATTGAAAGCAATGTCGCAAGTGAGGTAATCTTCACACAACCCATGTAACAAATAAGGAAAGAGATACATAGTTGGCTTACAATGCCACTTCACACAAGACATAAATAAACATCCATCATTCAGAGTACACTCAAGGTCCGACTACGGAACCAAAATAAAAGAAGATACCCCAAATTCTACACAGATCCCGATCGTCCCAATCTGGGCACCACTACTGATCATCGTGGAAAAGACACATAGTAACGACCACGTTCCTCATCGAACTCCCACTTGAGCTCGGATGCGTCACCTGACCGCATCATCGGCACTGCAACTGTTTTGGTAGAATCTGTGAGTCACGGGACTCAGCAATCTCACACCATGAGATCAAGACTATTTAAGCTTATAGGAAGGACAGAGTAGTAAAGTGGAGCTGCTGCAAGCGATTAGCATATATGGTGGCTACATCGCAAAAGAGAGCGAGAAGAGAAGCAAAGCACGGACGTGAAGCTAATAGCGATCAAGAAGTGATCTGAACTACTTACGTTAGTCATAACTCCAACACCGTGTTCACTTCCGGACTCCGCCGAGAAGAGACCATCACGGTTACACACGCGTTGATGTGTATTTTAACGAGGTCAACTTCGGTTTTCTACAACCGGACATTAACAAATTCCCATCTGCCTCATAACCGCGGGCACGGCTTTGAAAGATATTACCTGCAGGGTGTCCCAACTTAGCCCATTATAAGCTCTCACGGTCAACGAAGGATATTCCTTCTACTGGAAGACCCGATCAATCTCGAATCCCGGACTACAAGACATTTCGACAAAAATAAAACAAGACCAGCAAAGCCGCCCGAATGTGCCGACAAATCCCGATAGGAGCTGCACATATCTCGTTCTCGTGGCACACCGGATTGTCCAAACTTCCGATAGGCCATCTCGAGTTGCCCTGATGGCCACCGGCGGTGACAGGTTTGGACTAGCACTTCGAGGAGAACTGGCCCGGGGTTAAAATAAAGATGACCCTCGGGCTCGCGAAACCCGGGGAAAAGGCTTAGGCGGCAAATGGTAAAACCAAAGTTGGGCCTTCTGGGCGAGTCTTATTCAAAGCGAACTGTCAAGGGGTCCCATAAATCACCCAACCGTGTAAGGAATGCGAAATCAAGGAACATAACACCGGTATGACGGAAACTAGGGTGGCAAGAGTGGAACAAAACACTAGGCATAAGGCCGAGCCTTCCACCCTTTACCAAATATATAGATGTATTAAATTATAGCAGATATATATTGTGATATCCCCAACAAGTAAACATGTTCCAACAAGGAACAACATCTCCATGTTCCAACAAGGAACAAACTTCAGCTTCACCTGCAACTAGCAACGCTATAAGAGGGCTGAGCAAAGCGGTAACATAGCCAATCAACGGTTTGCTAGGAAAAGGATGGTTAGGGGCTGACATGGCAATATGGGTGGCATGATATAGCAAGTGGTAGGCATCGCAGCATAGGCATAGCAAAAGAGCGAGCAACTAGCATAGCAAAGATAGAAGTGATTTCGAGGGTATGGTCATCTTGCCTGCAATGTTCTCAGAGTTGTCGAAAGCTTGATCCTCGTAAGCGTTCTCAACAGGTTCCTCGTTCACGTACTCGTCTCCCGGCTCTACCCAAAGCAACAACACAAACAAAGGAACCACAATAAATCACGGTGCAATGCACAAGCAACATGATGCAAAACATGACATGATATGCGAGATGTGATATGCAATGCGTATGTGCGCTCCGGAAGGAATATGATGAACCAGGCATCAACTTGGCAAACCAAGTATTCCACTGGAAAGATGAGATGATTTCGGTTGAAATCGATATAAAGATCACCGGAATCGGATGCACGGTTTGGAAATGACAAGCAAAACAAGAATGGCACAAATCTGCCATTAACAGCATGATGCCACTTAGCAAGCAACAATTAATTAAGCTACTGCACCCAAACGTATCAACAAAGTACATGGAAGTGATCTACACAAGATGCTCGACAAAAGATGAGCACTGAGCTATGGCTAGTTCACATCATAACAGGTTCAAACAAGCATGGCAAAAGTGCACAAAATATCAGGCTGGACATGGCAAAAACAGCATCAGGTTGCAATGTTCAGAGCAACAAAACTACATGCTACAGGAACTTAAAATAGCAAAACATGGCATGGAATGAATCTACTCAAAGCATAGAACAAAAGTCCCTTACTGACCATAAGCCAAAAAGGATCAGAAAATATAGTAACATCCATGTTAATATCGAAAGTTCCGTTAACAGATTCAGCAACATTGCATGTCAAAAACTGATAACAAGTAGTCATGTTTACAAGCTCAATGCACTCACTACAGAGCCTTATATGATAAACTAAGCATACATACATCAAGAAGACATGGCATAGAAGACATACATGGCAAGAACAATAACATAGCATACATGGATCAACCACAACAACCTAGGCAAAATTGAATAACATGTAAACAATCTGCCAGGAAACATTTGATAGCAAAAGTAGAGCTCGATTGACTCAAGCTATAGCACTCCATAATTGCAAACAAGGGCATGGATGGATAGAGCAATACATGTTTTACAAAACATCCTTACTGAAGTATCTCAAAATATGCATGGATCTCTCGGTATCATCAAGTAAACATGGCATCAAAAATCAGCAAAACAGAGCTGAAATCAGCAACATCAGGACACCTACTTTGCATGCTTGTGCTAGTCACCACATAGATCACAAAAATACATGGCATACACCCCTGGAAAGATGGCATGGCATTTTACAAAACACATGTAGGACTCAAATTCATAGGGTGCACACATTAATCATGGCAAAAATAACAAAAGTGCAAGTTCTGTTAAGAAACAGAAACTAACATCACATAGCACTCTTCTAACAGCATTTCGGGCATCAAGATGAGCTCAAATGAAAATGATGCAATGAGATGAAATGATCTACTCTTCGAGGCGAACGTTTTGACATATTATACGCGCAAAATGGAGCTACAGATGCAAAGATATAGCATGAAGAAAATGACACAAAATATCATAAGATGAAAAAACTTAGAAGAAATAAGAGGAGGGGGAGAAGTCAACGGGCGGCTCGGTCGATCCGATCGGGATCCGGCCCGATCGGCGACGGCGGCGGCGGCGGCTGCTCCTCGCCGGAGAGGGAGAGGAGGCGGGGCCGGCGGTGAGGAAGGCGGGCGCCGGAGGGAGGCGGTCCGGCGCGCGGGAGGCGGCGCGTGGCCGATCGCGGCGAGGAGGGCGACGGCGCCGGCCGGCGAGGGCGGCGCGGCGGGCGCCGGGCGGCGCGGGAGCTCGGGCGGCGGGGAGGCGGGCACGGCTGAGGCGGCGGAGGAGCGCGGCGGCGCGGGGCGGCGGTCGGCGCGGGTTCGGGCCGCTCGCCGGACGGGCCGGCGTGTGGCTCAGGCGGGCGTGGCGCTGGCGGCGGCGGCCACGCAGCAGCCCCCGATTATGCGTGGGCGGCGGCGCTAAGTGTCCGGGCGCGGCGGACGTGTGTCCGCGGGCGCGGGACGGATTTTAGGGTTTCGGGAGGAATGATCCGGATTTGGAGGGGTTTGCTTAAATAGGCATAGAGGGAGCTAGGAGAGTCCAAATGAGGTGTAGTTTTCGCCCACGATCGTGATCGAACGACGGAGAGCATGGAAGTGACTTAGATGGGTTATTGGGCTGTTTTGAAGGGTGTTAGGCTGCAACTTAAAAGAGGCCTTTGTGAGAGTGCGGTTAACCGTTGGAGTACCAAACGAGCTCCAAATGACCAAACTTGACCGGTGGTCTACGGTGGTATACCAAGGCCACTAGACAAACCTCGGTCCATTCGAGAAGGTTTAGTCCCGCACACGGAAAAAGCGTAAAAGGACCGCGGGAGATAGGAGTGCCGGATTGCAAAACGGACAACGGAAAAATGCTCGGAATCATGAGACGAACACGTATGCAAATGCGATGCACATGATGACATGATAAAATGCATGACATGGACAAAATGCAAAATGAAGAAAACCCAACCACGGAGGGAATATCATATCACAATGCGAAAATGGCAAGAGTTGGAGTTACAAATATGGAAAGTTACTTCCGGTGTTACAACACTCCACCACTACAAGAGGATCTCGTCCCGAGATCTAGGACTGAAAGAACTCCGGATATTCGGAACGGAGGTGATCTTCGCGCTCCCAGGTGGCTTCTCGGTCGGAATGGTGTGACCACTTCACTTTCAGAAATTTGATTGACTTGTTGCGAGTCTTGCGCTCGGTTTCTTCAAGAATAGCAACGGGGTGCTCATGATAAGAGAGATCTTCTTGAAGGTCAATCTCTTCGAAGTTGATAGTGCGTTCAGGGGTCTTGAAGCACTTGCGAAGCTGTGACACGTGGAACACATCGTGCACGTTTGCAAAGTTGGATGGAAGCTCAAGTTGATAGGCGAGATCGCCTCTTTGCCAATGATCTTGAAAGGACCCACGTATCTAGGGGCAAGCTTCCCTTTGATACCGGGCGGCGAGTGCCTTTCATTGGAGAGACGCGGAGGTAGACATGGTCTCCGATTTCAAAAGCCACATCACGGTGCTTATCATCATAATAGCTCTTCCGCGCGATTATGCGGCTTTGAGATTCTCACGAATGACTTGGCACATTTCTTCCGCTACGTGATCAAGTCATTGCCAAGAAGTTGGCGTTCACCTGTCTCGCACCAATTGAGAGGAGTACGGCACTTTACGCCATAGAGAATTTCGAATGGGGCCTTGCCCAACTCGCTTGAAGCTGTTGTTGTAGGAGAACTTCGGCATATGGAAGACAATCTTCCCACTTCATACCGAAAGAAATGACACAAGCCCCGAGCATATCTTCAAGGATTTGATTAACTCGCTCAACTTGGCCACTTGTTTGAGGATGGAAAGCTGTCTTTGAAACGAATGTTGGTGCCCATGGCCTTCGAAAAGAATCCCAAAACTTGGAGGTAAAGATGCTGCCACGGTCTCAAGAGATCACTTGTGGAATGCCGTGCAAGGAGACAATCACGGAGGTGTATAGCTCGCCAACTGAGCTGCTGTGATGGATTCTTTGATAGGAAGAAAATGAGCCACTTTAGTAAGCTTGTCAATGACAACGAAGATAGCATCATTTCCATGCTTGGACTTTGGAAATCCAGTCACGAAGTCCATCTCGATATGATCAAACTTCCATTCTGGAATATCAAGAGGTTGGAGGAGACCAGCTGGTCTTTGGTGTTCTGCTTTCACTCTTCTGCAGACATCACACTCATTCACGAATTGAGCAATTTCTCGCTTCATTCGAGTCCACCAATATGACTGCTTGAGGTCATGGTACATCTTCGTACTTCCAGGATGAATGGATAGAAGCGAATTGTGAGCCTCGTTCATAATGACTTTTCTCAGATCACCCTTAGGAACCACAATCCGGTCCTCAAAGAAAAGAGTATCTTTGTCATCAATGTGGAAGCACTTGTACTTGGAAATGCCCTTGTCGATACCACGTTTCACCTTTTTCACCATGATATCCGAAGTTGAGCCTCACGAATCTGATCTTCCAAAGTAGGAGAGACTATGAGGTTGGCAAGAAAGCCTTGAGGAACAACTTGAAGATTCAGCTTATGGAAAGCTTCACAGAGATCCGGTGAAAGGGCTTGAGGATTAGACTGTTGCGATAAGCCTTCCCGCTCAAAGCATCTGCAATGACATTGGCCTTGCCGGAGTATATTCAATACTTGGGTTGTACTCTTGAATCATTTCACCCATCGAGTCTGCATGAGGTTGAGGTTGGGTTGAGTGAAGATGTACTTGAGACTCTTGTGATCGGTGAAAATGTCCACTTTCCTTCCCAACAAGAGATGTCTCCACGTTATCAATGCATGGACAACTGCCGCCAACTCAAGATCGTGAGTGGGGTAGTTCTTTTCGTTGGGCTTCAATGGCGAGAGGTATAAGCCACAACTCTCTTCTCTTGCATTAACATAGCACCGAGACCTTGAAGAGAAGCATCACGAAAAACTTCAAATGGCTTGGATTCATCGGAGGAGTCAAGACAGAGCTGTGACGAGTTTCTCTTTGAGGGTATTGAAAGCAACGTCACACTCGGGAGACCGACATACTTCACATGCTTCGGAGGAGGTTGGAAAGAGGCTTTGCAATCTTGGAGAAGTTCTCAACGAATCTTGACAATAACTTGCAAGACCAAGAAAATCATGGAGCTGCTTGACATTCGAGGAGGTTCCCAATTCACAATTGCGGACACCTTCTCGGATTAACAGCGATGCCCTTGGCGGAGATGATATGACCAAGATAAAGCACTTCATCAAGCCAAAATTCACATTTGGAGAACTTAGCATAGAATTGATACTCTCGAGCTTGTCTAGCACCAATCGCAAATGTTTGGCATGATCCTTCTTATTCTTGGAGAAGACCAAAATATCATCAAGATAGACCAAGACGAATTCATTGGTGTAGGGTTGAATATGAAGTTCATCATCCGAGAGAATGTTGGAGGAGCATTGACGAGGCGAAAGACATGACAAGATATTCATAAGAACCAAAACTTGTTCGAATCTTGTCTTGGGAATATCTTGTTCACGAATGCGAATCTGATGATACCCCATACTGAAGGTCAAGCTTGGAGAACACTTTAGCACCTTTGAGTTGCTCGAAAAGCTCATTGATGTTGGGAAGTGGATACTTGTTCTTGATTGTCTTCTTATTCAATGGACGGTAATCGACGCAAAGTCGGTCCGTGCCATCCTTCTTCCGGACAAAAGAACACCACAACCCCAAGGAGATGAACTCGGTCCGATCAAACCAGACGCTCTTGTTCATCGAGCTGCTTCTTCAATTCCTTCAGCTCATCAGGTCCAAGCTTGTATGGGCGCTTACAAACGGGTTCGATGCGGGCTCAAGATCGATAACGAACTCAAGCGGCGATGAGGAGGCATACCCGAAGCTCTTACGGAAAGACATCTTGGTACTCACAAACGATTGGAATCGAGAGATAGCATTCAGTTCGCCCTTCTCATTGAGAGAAAACAACCGAATGGTTTCATCACGGCGGCATAGATGATCACATCATTAGAAGAGTGAGTCAATTGAATTTCACAGCAGCACAATCAAGCTGAGCTTTGTCTTGATAAAGCCATCCATTCGAGAATAAGATCAATATCCGAGTCACCAAGAATAATTGGTTTGGCCAGAAATCTATAATCGCCCATCTTGATAGAGACATCCAGAACCATGTAGCTTGCATTCATGCATTTACCCGGAGAGACAACTGCTAATGGTCTAGGCAAATCTTGGAAAGACAAGTCATGCTTAGATGCAAATGGTTTAGAGATGAAACTAAGCGATGCACCAAAGGTCAAAGAGAACTTTTGCAGAATATCATTAACAAGAAGATTACCCATTATCACATCGGAAGAATCCTCTGCTTGAGCTGCATTCATCATATTGACCTTTGCAAACTTGGGATTATGCTTGACCACCGCATTGCTGGAAGATTTCACAGGGAGGAGGAGGAGGAAGGCGCCTTTGGTTGAAGCACTTGTTAGCATAGTGACCTTCTGCGACATTTGTTGCAAGTCACTTCGAGAGCGGACGGTGGTAAGGAGCACTTGACCTTGGAGCTTGAGAATTAGACTTGTTCGATAGCTTGGGTTGGGTGGGTGGGAAGATCCATGGCCACCTGAGTTCTTCTCACGATAAGGCTGGCGGAACGGAGGAGGAGGAAGGTAGAACTTCTGCTGCTAGCTGCCACTTGAGAGGAAGAAGAAGACTGAATCTGCATCCCCGATTCTCTTCTTAGAAGCCTCACATTTGAGCTGGGCAGCTTCTTGCTTCATGCCATGTTGTAGAAATCATCATACTTATCGGCTCAAAAGCACAAGAGCTAATTGCAGATCTTCTCTCGCACCACCTCTGAATTGATAGATCATACTCTTCTCATCGAGCACGTCTTGCTTAGCAAAGCGAGCGAGTTTACTCGAACTGGATATTGTATTGATAGACGACATGTTGCCTTGCTTGAGATTGCGGAACTCCTCACGCTTGCTCTCAACAACACTTTTCGAATGTGATGAGCTCTGAAATCACGGCGGAACTCATCCTGTAATGACACGACCTCCTCTGGAATCTTTGTATTCTTGGTACCACTCAGCAGCTTGATCCTTGAGTTGAAACGATGCAAACTTGACAAAGTCCTCGTGTCCGACATTGCTACAATCAAAATGCTTGCAGATGTCCACAAGCCAATCGTCGGCGTCTGTAGCCTCGACACGTAAACCGAAAGACTTGACTGATTAGCGAGGAACCGATCGAGAGTAGCAAAGTGCGGCTGATTGTTGCCTTGACCTTGATTTCCTTGATTGCCTTGCCCTGATGCGTTCTTGCAAGAGCTGCAAAATCATCGAGCATTGGCATTGGTGGCTGCCATGATAGCTTGCCGAGCCTCTGGAGGCGGAGGTGGAGGTGGAGGTTCGACCGATCCCCATCATTGCGATCCGGATTCGAGACGCGTTGGCGGAGCCATCTGAAGAGGGTGACATCCGTTAGTCCTTTGATAGATAAATAGTCAAGTAGAATCAACGGATAGAAATTGCAACATATAGTCTTCACAATAAACATTCAACAAGAATGAGCGAATGAATTCAAAAGTTAATCATCACACGTCCATTAAGGTGAGAAGCCACTTAGATAAAGATATGGAAACAACATCTGCCTTAGGAACAAATCGAATATCACAACTGAAAACAAAAGATTGGCTTCTAGAATGAGCGGAACAAACACATGATAGAGATTTCGCCCAAAGTGTTCGTGGTGTGGCCCACACGGACACGACGTATAGCGGACGTCACGAATGACAAACAAAACGTCCCCGAATCAGCATAGCCAAGGATTCTTTAAGGCGTCTCGCGACCACTTTGTAAATGGACCGTGAATGGGCGGACCACTAGACGTTGAACCCCAATCTCAAATCATACATCATTGGAAAGAATATCCCGTAAGCTACTAGAATTCCCACCTATAACTCCGAAACTTTCGGTTATGCAATCTGGTGTTGGGGATACAGGGACACAAAATATATCACCCAAACTAACAATACCTAGATCCAATTGTATCCATCCGTCAACACATAACCAAGAAATCCTCGAAATCGTGTACCTCGACCTTGAAAAACATCCGTTATACAAGTCATGGCAATACTCCCTTTCGCCTCGATCTTTGGGCTATCGGGTTATCTCACCAACAACTGCACAAAAGAGATTTCGATGTCGGTAAAACTCGTATTCCGAATCTGCAACGATAAAATTGTGACGACAACACCTCGAGCTCAACTCCCGGGACACCGCCACAACCCCTAAATGTCGAGGCACCAAGAACAATGTTCTCGTCACAAAACCATCGAATGATTCCAAGATACCCACGTGATCCTAAAAATTTTTTAGTGAAAATTGAGAAGAGAAGAGTCAAAACTCTCGTCGGAGACCTCACCAGAGCGACGAAGGACTGGGAGTAAAAGAATCCTACTCTCGGATATATATAATCCTAAGACTCAAAACATTTTCCATTCTAGACTCAACAACGCCAAACAAACAATCAAGTAGGGGCTCCTAAGTGCGGAAGGCTCGATTACCAACTTGAACGCCTCGATGCGGCTATATCTCCCACGTGTCGAGGCACGACTTAGAGGCATAACCGCATTGAAAGCAATGTCGCAAGTGAGGTAATCTTCACACAACCCATGTAATAAATAAGGAAAGAGATACATAGTTGGCTTACAATGCCACTTCACACAGACATAAATAAACATCCATCATTCAGAGTACACTCAAGGTCCGACTACGGAACCAAAATAAAAGAAGATACCCCAAATGCTACACAGATCCCCGATCGTCCCAACTGGCACCACTACGATCATCGGGAAAAGACACATAGTAACGACCACGTTCCTCGTCGAACTCCCACTTGAGCTCGGATCGTCACCTGACCGCATCATCGGCACCTGCAACTGTTTTGGTAGAATCTGTGAGTCACGGGGACTCAGCAATCTCACACCCGAGATCAAGACTATTTAAGCTTATAGGAAGGACAGAGTAGTAAAGTGGAGCTGCAGCAGCGACTAGCATATATGGTGGCTACATCGCAAAAGAGAGCGAGAAGAGAAGCAAAGCACGGACGTGAAGCTAATAGCGATCAAGAAGTGATCTGAACTACTTACGTCGACATAACTCCAACACCGTGTTCACTTCCGGACTCACCGAGAAGAGACCATCACGGTTACACGCGATTGATGTGTATTTTAATTGAGGTCAACTTCGGTTTTCTACAACCGACATTAACAAATTCCCATCTGCCTCATAACCGCGGCACGGCTTTGAAAGATATTACCTGCAGGGTGTCCCAACTTAGCCCATTATAAGCTCTCACGGTCAACGAAGGATATTCCTTCTACCGGAAGACCCGATCAATCTCGAATCCCGGACTACAAGACATTTCGACAGAATAAAACAAGACCAGCAAAGCCGCCCGAATGTGCCGACAAATCCCGATAGGAGCTGCACATATCTCGTTCTCGTGGCACACCGGATTGTCCAAAATTCCGATAGGCCATCTCGAGTTGCCCCTGATACACCGCGGTCGACAGGTTTGGACCAGCACTCGAGAGGAGAACTGGCCCGGGGTTAAAATAAAGATGACCCTCGGGCTCGCGAAAACCGGGGAAAAGGCTTAGGTGGCAAATGGTAAAACCAAAGTTGGGCCTTGCTGGACGAGTCTTATTCAAAGCGAACTGTCAAGGGGTCCCATAAATCACCCAACCGTAAGGAATGCGAAATCAAGGAACATAACACCGTATGACGGAAACTAGGGTGGCAAGAGTGGAACAAAACACTGGCATAAGGCCGAGCCTTCCACCCTTTACCAAATATATAGATGTATTAAATTATAGCAGATATATATTGTGATATCCCCAACAAGTAAACATGTTCCAACAAGGAACAACATCTCCATGTTCCAACAAGGAACAAACTTCAGCTTCACCGCAACTAGCAACGCTATAAGAGGGCTGAGCAAAGCGGTAACATAGCCAATCAACGGTTTGCTAGGAAAAGGATGGTTAGGGCTGACATGGCAATATGGGTGGCATGATATAGCAAGTGGTAGGCATCGCAGCATAGGCATAGCAAAAGAGCGAGCAACTAGCATAGCAAAGATAGAAGTGATTTCGAGGGTATGGTCATCTTGCTCGCAATGTTCTCGAGTTGTCGAAAGCTTGATCCTCGTAAGCGTTCTCAACAGGTTCCTCGTTCACGTACTCGTCTCCGGATCTACCCAAAGCAACAACACAAACAAAGGAACCACAATAAATCACGGTGCAATGCACAATCAACATGATGCAAAACATGACATGATATGCGAGATGTGATATGCAATGCGTATATGCGCCCGGAAGGAATATGATGAACCAGGCATCAACTTGGAAAACCAAGTATGCCACTGGAAAGATGAGATGATTTCGGTTGAAATCGATATAAAGATCACCGGAATCGGATGCACGGTTTGGAAATGACAAGCAAAACAAGAATGGCACAAATCTGCCATTAACAGCATGATGCCACTTAGCAAGCAACAATTAATTAAGCTACTGCACCCAAACGTATCAACAAAGTACATGGCAGTGATCTACACAAGATGCTCGACAAAAGATGATCACTGAGCTACGGCTAGTTCACATCATAACAGGTTCAAACAAGCATGGCAAAAGTGCACAAAATATCAGGCTGGACATGGCAAAAACAGCATCAGGTTGCAATGTTCAGAGCAACAAAACTACATGCTACAGGAACTTAAAATAGCAAAACATGGCATGGCATGAATATACTCAAAGCATAGAACAAAAGTCCCTTACTTACCATAAGCCAAAAAGGATCAGAAAATATAGTAACATCCATGTTAATATCGAAAGTTTCGTTAACAGATTCAGCAACATGGCATGTCAAAAACTGATAACAAATAGGCATGTTTACAAGCTCAATGCACTCACTACAGAGCCTTATATGATAAAATAAGCATACATACATCAATAAGACATGGCATAGAAGACATACATGGCAAGAACAATAACATAGCATACATGGATCAACCACAACAACCTAGGCAAAATTGAATAACATGTAAACAATCTGCCAGGAAACATTTGATAGCAAAAGTAGAGCTCGATTGACTCAAGCTATAGCACTCCATAATTGCAAACAAGGGCATGGATGGATAGAGCAAGACATGTTTTACAAAACATCCTTACTGAAGTATCTCAAAATATGCATGGATCTCTCGGTATCATCAAGTAAACATGGCATCAAAAATCAGCAAAACAGAGCTGAAATCAGTAACATCAGGACACCTACTTTGCATGCTTGTCCTAGTCACCACATAGATCACAAAAATACATGGCATACACCCCTGGAAAGATGGCATGGCATTTTACAAAACACATGTAGGACTCAAATTCATAGGGTGCACACATTAATCATGGCAAAAATAACAAAAGTGCAAGTTCTGTTAAGAAACAGAAACTAACATCACATAGCACTCTTCTAACAGCATTTCGGGCATCAAGATGAGCTCAAATGAAAATGGTGCAATGTGATGAAATGATCTACTCTTCGGGGCAAACGTTTTGACATATTATACGCGCAAAATGGAGCTACAGATGCAAAGTTATAGCATGAAGAAAATGACACAAAATATCATAAGATGAAAAACTTTGAAGAAATAAGAGGGGGGGAGAAGTCAACGGGCGGCTCGGTCGATCCGATCGAGATCCGCCCGATCGGCGACGTCGGGGCGGCTGCTCTCACCGGAGAGGGAGAGAGGCGGGCCGGCGGTGAGGAAGGCGGGCGCCGGAGGGGAGGCGGTCCGGCGGGCGCGAGGTGGCGGCGGGCCCGGAGGGCGGCGGGAGGAGCGCTGGCGAGCGCGCCGGCCGGGCGAGGGCGGCGGCGGGCGGCGGGCGGCGCGAGCTCGGGCGGCGGGAAGGCGGCACGGCCGGGCGGCAGAGAGGCGGGCGGCGGCGGGCGGCGGCCGGGCGCGGGTCGGCCTGTTCGGCCGGGCGGGCAGCCGTGGGCTCATGGCCCTGCATGCGGCCATGGCGCGGCGGCGGGCCACGTGGCAGCCCGATTATGCTGGGCGGCGGCGCGAAGTGTCCGTGTCCGTGGTATGCGGGACGGATTTTAGGGTTTCGGGGAGGAATGATCCGGATTTGGAGGGTTTGCTTAAATAGGCATAGATGGAGCTAGGAGAGTCCAAATGAGGTGTAGTTTTCGCCCACACGATCGTGATCGAACGACGGAGAGCGTGGAAGTGACTTAGATGGGTTATTGGGCTGTTTTGAAGCGGTGTTGGGCTGCAACTTAAAAGAGGCCTTTGGGAGAGTGCGGTTAACCGTTGGAGTACCAAACGAGCTCCAAATGACCTGAAACTTGACCGGTGGTCTACGGGTGGTATACCAAGGCCACTAGACAAACCTCGGTCCATTCCGAGAAGGTTTAGTCCCGCACACGGAAAAAGCGTAAAAGGACCGCCGGGGAGATAGGAGTGCCGATTGCAAAAGCGGACAACGGGAAAAATGCTCGAATCATGAGGCGAACACGTATGCAAATGCGATGCACATGATGACATGATAAAATGCATGACATGGACAAAATGCAAAATGAAGAAAACCCAACCACGGAGGGAATATCATATCACAATGCCGAAAATGGCAAGAGTTGGAGTTACAAATATGGAAAGTTACTTCCGGGGTGTTACAAGTGTATATTTTACGAGCACTGCTATATGGACGACATTACCAGACGATACATGCACGACGTGCCTATCATTCCATCCATGGGCAAGGCTGAAACAACAGCTAATGGCTGGATTAGCAATCGTCCGAGTGTCGTTCAGTGTTTTTATCGTGTGTGAAGTACTTCCGATATTTTACTAGTCGAAATCGACCAACCAAGCGCCTTCTCCTGAGACCATCTGCTTTAATTTACAAGCGTCAGTTTTACAAGCGGTTTTGGTTGGAAAACGACGATCCAATCACGGCCTAATATCATGAGTTGGTCGGAAGATCATATTGTTTCACGTCTAACCTACCTGACTTGTCGTATAGGCTATGAATGAGGGCCTGTTTGGTTCCAAATAAGTCACCAACTTATAAGTCGAAAAGTGAAAAAGTGACTTATTTTGCCAAACAGACCCGACTTATAAGTCACCTCAACTTATAAGTCATAAGTTGCTCCACCCCAACTTAAAACTTATAAGTCATCCCTTTTATGGGTCCCACCACCGCATGATGTTGATTGGTGTGGGAAGGTGTGTCGGTGACTTATAAGTCGGTGACAACCAAGCAGCGTGACTTATAAGTCACTGGTTTTAAGTCACCTGACTTATAAGTCAGGTGACTTATTGGAACCAAACAGGCTCTTAAACATTAGACGATGAACTTCTTATGCACGAAAACAACAGAAGAGGATGATCTTCTTAACAAGCAAATCACTGGCATTAGATCGACATACAAAACAATATGAAGCATTATTCTCAGGAGGCACGGTGAACAGCTCGTGATGCCGCATGCCACAACATTCCAAGCTCAACTTTGCAATCAAACACAAGGCCTGGCATTACATAGACAATATTCAGAACAAACTCTTAACACAGGAATATCTCAGCAGAGTAACTATTTACTTCTAAACCGAACACGAAATAGGAAAAACACTGACGCTGCTCACAAAGAAGGGCATCCCACTCAAAAATATCAAATGCATGTCTTTTGGCTAACATCAATGAGCAAATTTTGACAAGGTTTTCCAATTCCAATATATTAAACTAAGGTCTTCTTGCTAACATCAATGATTAAACTTTGACAAGCTTTTCCCATTCAAAATATGTAATGCCTATGATCGTGGAGTCCTGTAAACTTCTTGCTAACATCAATGATTAAACTTTGACAAGCTTTTCCCATTCAAAATATGTAATGCCTATGATCGTGGAGTCCTGTCGCTTCTTGTACTTGTTTGGGCACTTTTTGCCCAGGGCACTCCACGTGTTGTTAAATTGCCAATGGTCTCTGCAGACTAGTTGTTGGTGTCAAAACCGGCGGATCTCGGGTAGGGGGTACCGAACTGTGCGTCTAGGCGGATGGTAACAGGAGACAAGGGACACGATGTTTTTACCCAGGTTCGGGCCCTCTCGATGGAGGTAAAACCCTACTCCTGCTTGATTAATATTGATGATATGGGTAGTACATGAGTAGATCTACCACGAGATCAGAGAGGCTAAAACCTAGAAGCTAGCCTATGGTATGATTGTCCTTCGTCCTACGGACAAAATCCTCCGGTTTATATAGACACCGGAGAGGGCCAGGGTTACACAGAGTCGGTTACAATGGGAGGAGATCTACATATCTGTATCGCCAAGCTTGCCTTCCACGCCAAGGAAAGTCCCATCCGGACACGGGACGAAGTCTTCAATCTTGTATCTTCATAGTCCAGGAGTCCGGCCGAAGGTTATAGTCCGGCCATCCGGACACCGCCTTATCCAGGACTCCCTCAGTAGCCCCTGAACTAGGCTTCAATGACGACGAGTCCGGTGCGCAGATTGTCTTCGGCATTGCAAGAAGGGTTCCTCCTCCAAATACTTCATAGAAGATTTTGAACACAAGGATAGTGTCCGGCTCTGCAAAATAAGTTCCACATACCACCGTAGAGAGAATAATATTTACACAAATCCAATCTGTGACGTACTCAAAGATGACATCACACCACAGCCAAGCCTTTATTGAATCATTTCTTGTCCCACCTCAGCGTGTTTAGCGAGGCGGTTTCCTTGGCACGCCTTTGTCGAGCGAGAGATCGTGTCCCTTATTCCGGATTCTCATCAATACGGGCGTAGGTAACCCAATCGTGCCGTTGGTATGTCTCCTCTCAAGGCGAGTCCCAAGCGGTCACGGGAGGGCTCTTGGTATTCAACCTCTTTATAAAGAGGCCAAGGCTCGACTCCTTTCTTTCAATCTCAATCGAATCCGCCTCTCACCTTGAGTTCCAACACCCAAAGCTCCAGATTCAGGCGCTTCAGACCTTCGATGATGTCCGGTTCCGACCTTCAAGGCCGGTGGATGCCTTCCTCCGCCACGGAAGAAGACGTGCTAAAGCTAAGAGATGCCAGGTATCTAACCGGCGAAATCTCGCATAGGCTGCCTGCTCAAGGGCAGGTTATTCCCACTCCCAAGCCTGGTGAGAGCGTGGTGTTCGCGTCTCACTTCCTTCGGGGGCTAGGCTTCCCGACGGACCCCTTCGTGAGGGGGCTCATGTTTTATTATGGGTTGGAATTTCATGACTTGGCTCTAGAGTCCATCCTCCACATCTCATCGTTCATTGTCGTGTGCGAAGCCTTCTCCTCACTTCGGATTGTGGCTTAAGACCTTCAAAGTAGAGCCGAAGATGATCGAGGGGCTAGACACAGAGTGCGGAGGTGCTGTCATAAGCAAGAATGCCGACGCTCCATGGCCTGAGGGCTCTTTTCAAGAGGAGTTCAGCTTATGGCAACGAGAGTGGTTTTATATCACAGCTCCCAGGGGCACCAAGTGGGTGGCGCCACCTGCCTTTTGCTCGGGTCCCCCACCACAACTAGTGTCATGGGTCAATAAAGGGTTTGACTGGGGGCCGTCCAAGGATGTGCCCTTGTTGCAGGGCCGCATTCGAGACCTCCTAGAAAGAGACATCAATCTGGTCGTAGTGACGCAAGTCATGTTGATTCGCCGCACCCTGCCTTGCAAACGTTTCCCCCTCCTCCTGTGGGAGTTTAATCCGGAGGGACCACGAGCCCTCCAACATTTTACGGGCGCGACGCCCATGGAGATGTACAAATTGTTCTTCGGATCACAAGCAATGTGTCCGGACTCGACCGAGGACGCAGGTCTGAGATGCAATCACGCGGATACTCAAGTAAGTAGCCCAGTACCCAGACACACTATCCGTATATTTATCATAAAATTGCCCTTAAAAGAGCTGTCCCTTAAACAGGAGTGGATAGAGAAAGCAAAGCTAATCAGGTGTCCGGCCCCCCTCCCTGAGACCACGCCGGATCCCGCGTTAACCAGGATGCTGGAGGTTGCGCCTTTGGGAGAAGGCGAAGGGGGGAACAAGGACGCTACCGCCTCCCCGAAGGAGGCTGTCAGGAAAGGAGGAATCGAGAATTCCTCTATCTAGGGGAAGAAGAGGACCGCCTCTGAAGACCCGGAGACCATGGTCGCAAAGCGGGGGAAGAAATCTTCGTCGGAGGGTCCTGCGCCGGGGGATGCCTCGGCCACACTGTGCCCCCAAGGGGATCAGCCCTCCACCGAGCCGTAAGTAAAGAGTGGAGTTTTAAAATAAGAGACATCCCTGTTCTATTTCTGAGGAAGATAACCGAAATTTTACCTTGTAGTTCGGATCTCAGGGGATCTTCGTCCGGAGATGATGGAGAGCGGAACGCCTCGCCCTGCCGTACCGCCTTGCGAGGCGGGCGACCCCGAGGTGTCGTCACGGAGGGTTTTTCCGAATCCGGCAGGGCCGGAAGGCAATCGTATGGCCTCCCAAGGTCCTCCATGTCCAGCCTTCGAAAAAGGCCATCGGACGAGTCCGGCACCGTCCGGTGCATGGTCGGAGGAGCTGAAGGATCTGCTCGGGCGAGCGTCTATCTCAGAAGAACAACGTGCGTTGATGGGTATGGTGATTGAAAGGGTTTCATCCGCGGAGAGCAGGTTGTACGAGGCCGTCAGGAGTTTACTGACAGGGTTTGAGGTACGCGAAATGATGTACCTTTTGACGGTTCCGCATATATGAGATGCGCCCTGTGTAGATAGTAGCCCCTCAGACTCGGTGCGTTGTCAAAAATGACGGCGCGCCGAGGATCATAATCCTAGGTATAATATGTCGCCCTTCGTATGTAGGTGGCGAAGTGTTCGGTGGCTAGCCGGACTGATGAATTTGCCGAGCTAAAGCGGCAACTTGACGTGGCAGATGCCGACATCGCGCTTGTCAACAAGCGGCTTGACGAGGCACAAGGTATGTAATTTCTCCGAAGACACCTGGTAAGAGGAGCTTGATGCCCGTATCTTACAACATGTGTGCTTGATGCGATGGTGCCGCTGTCATGGAGTACCTTGGCGGAACTTGCCCGAGCCAAGGAGCAAGCCAGAAAGCGATCGGCTGCCTTAAAGGCACCAAGAGCTGAAAGCCGAACAGACCGCTCACCGCCAAGCAAGAAGGAAATGGCGAGATGGCTATGAAGTTGAAGAATGCTGCCGACCGCTGCAAGCTTCTTGAAAAAGAAGATCGAGCGGAATGTAGGACTGAAGAAGGCCACTACCGAGGCCAAGGATGCTCGCTCTGCGATGAGAGCTATGAAGGAGGAGCTACGTCAGGCCGGAGATATCGCGGCTGGAAAGCCCTTTATGCTGCTTATGAAGTTTGAGGATCCTAAATATGCTCCGTTGGACCGGCTGTGAAGTGCGGCGGACACTTATCTGGACTTGGCGGCGAGTGCCACGGACGCGGCCGAACACTTCTGAGATCAAAAGGATCACAAAGTGGGAAAGCTTTTTTGGTCGCAGTTCCACAATCCAGAGTGCCCACTTCCATTAACCAATCTTTCAGCCGCATGGGCGGAGCTGAATAGGTCATCCGGACTCGCCATAAAGTATGTCGTGAGTCATCCGTGGCCGGAAAGGCCTGAGCCGAAGAGTTATTTTAGCTTGGTGTAGCAGTTCCTTGGTGCGGTGCCGCATATCAATGCAATGTAAAGGTCAGCGTGCATAGAGGGTGCGCGGATGGCTCTTGCCCCTGTCAAGACATACTGGGCGGAGATGATGGCCGTCGCTGTTGCATCCCAAGATTCGGACGGGAGCCGAGTACTTGCCGAGCACTATTTTCAGGAAGTTCTGCAGGGCACTCGTTTAATAGAGACGTAGTGCTCGAAGGATATTATGTTCGAATAACATGTATTATTGTAAAACAATGTTTCAGGGGGAATATAAAAGCTTTTTATACTTGTGCCTTCAAGAATTAAAATACCTCCTGTTGGGCCGTTTAATGTATATGTATATATAACCTGAAAGATGGCAGTCTTCAGCTTCAACCCCCACGCATATAATGCAGGGGTGTTCGGAAGAGGCACATTTTCACTCTTGATCCAACGTCTTGGTTCTATTAAGGAGGTGATAGCGCAGCGAACTAGGCAACCGGACTATAATGCTTTATCACTTCCACTTAGCCATAGGAGTTTGACAGTGGGGCTACTATATAGCCCCTAGGGGCACCACGCTCACCCGAATTCGGGGCGCGAGTGTGCCTGGCCTGGAAACGGCCCTTCGTTAATGCGGAGGAATCCTAAAAATTTCAGCGGGTCATCGAGTGGTTGACCAGTCTCACGCTATATCATGACAGTCAGTTTTCGGCTTTCTCTCTTGAGGTGCTCGCTTTGGCGAACCGGGCACAATCGCAGTAGTTCTCCTAGTGCCGCCTTAGCCGATAGAGCGGAACGTAAGGCAGCAAAACACAGGAGCCGGGCAAACCCAACATTTGACCAAAGACATGATTCGGAGCTGATGCACATAAGGCCAAACTCGCGATGCCGAACACCCCCTAAGGTATTCGGTCTTTATGAAAACGGGCTGAACAACGCCCTTGGTAATAAGCCCCTGGTGTCCAGGTACGCTCAAAATTCTGACGTGGCCACATGCCAAGACGCCAGCCTCCTCCTCGGTTATATCACGAAACCGGGGGATGTGTATCAACAAGAGACAGTAAAAAGGTTTACGCAGCGTCTTAATCTAAAAGAATCCTTGAAGCAGGTCCCTCTGCACGCGTCTGCGCTTTGTGTCTCCGTTAGCGAAGATCACGGGCGAGTGTAGCACGGTGTTCATGTGTAAAAGAGAGAACTTAGTTGAAAAAGATCGTGCGAAAATGTACGTTATATTAAATAAACAAAGTATAATTTAAAAAATGAATAAAATTGAGCTTTATTGTCTCTTGTTGTACATGCGCGGAGTCCCTTGTACGGGGGTATGCGGCTAGTAATCCCTTGTATGTTTACGCCGGACTTGTCTAGCCATGTCCGGGGTCTGAACGACCTGTTTAGGTGCTTTGATTAGTGCAGCCGGTTTAGTGTGTGGCTGTCAAGGCAGCCGCACAATCTTCCGCACTCGAGGAACACTCGATATTTCCCTTTAATGAGATGATGCCTCGCGGACCGGGCATTTTAAGTGTAAGAGATGCGTAATGCGGTATTGCGTTAAAGCGGGCGAAAGCTTCAAGGCCCCAGAGTGCTTGATAGCTACTTGTAAATGGGGCGATGTGGAAGGTTAGCTTTTCACGGCGGAAGTTGTCGGGGGAGCCGAACATAACTTCTAGCAGGAGAGAGCCCGTACAATGGGCATCTGGGCCTGGCGTTACCCCTTGAAAGGAAGTGTTGCTATGGCGAATTTTTGTTGGGTCCATCCCCATTTTGCGGATTGTGTCTTGATATAGCAGGTTTAGATCACTGCCGCCGTCCATTAGGACTTGTGTAAAGTGGATTCCGTCAATTATCGGATCTAATATCAAGGCAGTCCAGCCTGCATTCTGGATACTTCTAGAGTAATCCTGATAGTCAAAGGTGATTGGTTTTAACAACCAGTGGCGGGACTCCTCTGGGATAGGCCGTATGGCGCGTATCTCTATAGGCGCCACTCTTTTTTTCCCTTTTGTCACGTGAAGTGAGTTTACTGTTTTGACTTCTTGTGGGAAATTCTTTTGTTTTCCGGTGCTCTGCTTGTGGGGTTCGTCATCGTCCTCGCTTGGTGTGTCGAGCCCCTTGTGTTCGGCGTTGAGTTTGCCGGATTGCTTGAAGACCCAACAATCTCTATGGGTATGGTTTGCAGGCTTCCCGGGAGTAATGTGGATTTGGCATATCTTGTCCAAGATTTTGTTTAGGTTAGATAGCTCGTCCCTGTTATCCTTGAGGGGCAGCTTTTTCTGATTCTGCCGAGAGCTTTTGAATCCGGCATTGACTGTCGTGCTCTTCGGGCTGTTTCCCTTGGTCCGGTGCTGGTCCTTGCTGCGTCGCGGTTTCCCGTTTCCATCCCTAACTTCGGATGTGCTTGGGTCGCTAGTACTACATCTTGCCAACCAGCTATCCTCTCCTGCGCAAAAGCGGGTCATGAGGCTTGTTAATGCGGCCATTGTTCTTGGCTTTTCTTGGCCGAGGTGTCTGGCGAGCCATTCGTTTCTGACGCTGTGTTTGAAAGCTGCTAAGGCTTCGGCATCCGGACAGTCGACTATCTGGTTCTTTTTAGTAAGGAATCTGTTCCAGAATTTTCGGGCTGACTCTCCGGGTTGTTGAGTTATGTGACTTAAATCGTCTGCATCGGGAGGTCGGACATAGGTCCCTTGAAAATTTGCCCGAAAAGCATCCTCGAGCTCTTCCCAACTTCCAATGGTGTTTTCGGGAAGGCTTTTAAGCCAATGTCGGGCTGGCCCTTTGAGCTTGAGGGGTAAGTATTTTATGGCGTGGAGGTCATCTCCTCTAGCCATGTGTATGTGGAGGATGTAATCCTCAATCCAGACTCCAGGGTCTGTTGTTCCGTCGTATGCCTCTATGTTTACGGGCTTGAATCCCGCTGGAAATTCATGGTCCAGCACCTCATCGGTGAAACATAGGGGGTGTGCGGCAGCCCTATATTTGGATGTGCCGTGATGTTCGGATACTTGTTGCGTTGCATTGCTTACTAAAGCTTTCTTTCTTGGCCCTTAGATAGATCTAGCTGGGCCATCTTTTTGATGTGAATCCTTGTGCGGATCGCGTGCTGGCTTGTGTGCGGCGCCATTTGCCGCTCTATGTTGGCCATCGGGTTGTTTACCCGACCGGGTGGCTTCCTTATTTTTTGATTGCGGGGGATCTAAGGCCTCCTCATCAAATTCCGGCAGTAATTTTCGCTTCGAATAGCTCTTTGTGTGGCGACTGTCGCCATATTTGTCTGCGGTGTTGAGTACTTTGCTCCATCTAATTCTGAGTGCATCTTCCACTGTTTTTAGCTTCCGCTTCTGCTTCTTGAGCTACACGCAGATGGTGACGAAACTTTTGTGGAATTCTTCGCTCCGACAACTTGTTCGGCGTGAGGTCGTCCGGACTGTTATCTTCGCCGGGGACGGTATGTTCGGTTTGTTTATCCAAGTTGCCCTGTTCGGACGGTTGCTCGATGGCATGTTCATTGTCCGCCGGTCTACCCTGCTCTATGGCTGGGTCTGTATGGCTGTTGTCTCTGTCGAGGTGGGGTTTGGAGCGGCGCTTACTCCGCCGCTTTGGCTGCTTTTCAAGGGAACGATCCCTCGTTGCGTCCCTTTGTTCCTCGTTGTCGTTTCTTTTAGGTGTGTCCACCATGTATACATCGTGAGATGAGGTGGTTGTCCAGTGCCCTATAGGCACTGGTTCCTATTCGTCTCCTACATCGTCGTCCATACCGTCGATGTCTTCGGAGTTGAAGTCGAGCATGTCGGTTAAATCATCGACAGTGGCTACGAAGTGGGTGGTGGGTGGGTTTCGAATTTCTTCGTCATCCGCATCCCAACCTTGCTGACCATAGTCAGGCTAGGGCTCTCCCGATAAAGAGAGAGACTTTAGTAAATTCAGAATGTCGCCGAAGAGCGAGTGCTGAAAGATGTCCGAGGTGGCGAACTCCATGATCGGCGCCCAATCGGATTCGATCGGCAGGGGCGCGGAAGGTTCGGTGTCCGGAGAGGAGTCCGGCACCTTGGAGTCACATGCTTCGTAGAGGACAAGGCTGGTGTTCGGCTCGATCGCCATAGAGATTGTAGCCCCCGAGGCGGTGTCCAGCCACCCGTTCTCGATTGGCGCAGTCGGCTCCGAGCTAAGGGTCAGAGCGGACACGGGTGCGGACTCCAGGGCACTATTAGGCGGCAGAGCTAGATCATGCCCATCATAACAGTGCGGCACGCTCGGCTGTGGCTCGAACCCGTCGAAAATCAAGTCTCCGCGGACGTCAGCCGTGTAGTTCAAACTTCCAAATCTGACCTGATGGCCAGGGGCGTAGCTTCGATCTGCTCCAGATGGCCAGCGAATTGGTCCGCAGCAGCAAGCCGCCCGAATCGAAGATCTGTCCGGGGAGAAAAGTCTCACCCTAGACCGCATCATTCTTGATGATTGGAGGAGCCATCGGGCCTAAAGGTGACGACACAGAGGAACTCTCAATGAAAGCACCAATGTCGGTGTCAAAACCGGCGAATCTCGGGTAGGGGTTCCCGAACTGTGCGTCTAGGCGGATGGTAACAGGAGACAAGGGACACGAAGTTTTTACCCAGGTTCGGGCCCTCTCGATGGAGGTAAAACCCTACTCCTGCTTGATTAATATTGATGATATGGGTAGTACAAGAGTAGATCTACCACGAGACCAGAGAGGCTAAACCCTAGAAGCTAGCCTATGGTATGATTGTCCTTTGTCCTATGGACTAAAACCCTCCGGTTTATATAGACACCGGAGAGGGCTAGGGTTACACAGAGTCGGTTACAATGGGAGGAGATCTACATATCCGTATCGCCAAGCTTGCCTTCCACGCCAAGGAAAGTCCCATCCGGACATGGGACGAAGTCTTAAATCTTGTATCTTCATAGTCCAGGAGTCCGGCCGAAGGTTATAGTCCAGCCATCCGGACACCCCCTAATCCAGGACTCCCTCACTAGTCATGTCACCGGTGTCTAATATTTATGGCACCGGCTGTAGCAATGGAGGGATTCGGTGCCAAACTAAGAAAAGGTGAAATTGGCACCTGTTTTGTCCTACAAAGTGGAAGGCCTAATACTCTGTAAAGCTTCTCGGTCATTCCTACGTAATGTAGCGCATAAGCAGTGATCGCTTCTTTACGCAAAGTGGAGCGACCAAGCTGGACCAGTAATGCAGCAGTTTGCCTTGGACACATTGGCTCCTTTTGTGCAGTTGAACTAAAATCGAAGTCGGAATAAAACGGAGCTTTAATTGTGATATCCCTGTAAGCAACAAAAGGTATAAGGGAAACAATGTCACGCCCAAGATGCGACCCTATCCTAAAGGAACTCTAAGGTCCCACCAAGGATAGAAGCGCATCTTGAAGACGCTTTTGCAAGGTGGACATCATTACATCAACATTACATAATAGTGGGGATACATAAATAAGGCATACAATGCCACACGAATACAACATCACATCATATACAAGATCAACATCCGACTACGGATGAAACATAAACAGAAACTCAAACAATATCCACCACCTTTAGCCCAGGGCTGCCGACCGGAACCTATCCCCGATCAAAGAAGCGGAAGAAGAACTCAACGCAAGCAAGCATCGCTCTCGCGTCATGATCATCGCATAACCTGTACCTGCAATCGGTGGTGTAGTAATCTGTGAGCCACGAGGACTCAAAGAATCCCATTACCATGGGTATCAAGACTAGCAAAGCTTAAAGGGAAAGGAAAAGATAAAGTGGTGAGGTTGCAGCAGCGGCTAAGCATATATGGTGGCTAACATACATAAATGAGGCGAGAAGAGAAACAAAGGCACGGTCGTCAACTAGTAATGATCAAGAAGTGATCCTGAACTCCTACTTACGTCGACATAACCCGAAACCGTGTTCTCCTCTCGATCAACCCGAAAAGAGACACTCACGGTTACGCACACGGTTGGTGTATTTTAATTGAGATCAACTTCGGTTTTCTACAACCGACATTAACAAATTCCCATCTGCCACATAACCGCGGGCACGGCTTTGAAAGTTCAAACCCTGCAGGGGTGTCCCAACAGCCCATGATAAGCTCTCGCGATCAACGAAGGAATAGACCTTCTCCCGGAAGCCCGATCGGTCTCGGAATCCGGCTACAAGACATTTCACAGCAATAAAACAAGTCCAGCAAAGCCGCCCGATCGCCGACAATCCCGATAGGAGCTGCACATATCTCGTTCTCGTGGCAACACGGATGAGACTAGCTACGAGTAAAACCAACCCTCAAGTTGCCCCAAGGTGGCCCAGAGTAGCTCGGTTCGAACCAGCACTTAGAGAAGCACCGCCCGGGGGGCTAAATAAAGATGACCCTCGGGTTGGCCGACCCAAGGGAAGGGTATAGGTGGTGGTGAGGCAAATGGTAAAACCAAGGTTGGGCCTTCTTTGGAAAAGTCTTATTCAAAGCGAACTGTCAAGGGGTCCCATAAATCACCCGACCGCGTTAGGGACGCAAAATCCGGGAACATAACACCGATATGACGGAAACTAGGGCGGCAAGAGTGGAACAAAACACCGCATAAGGCCGAGCCTTCCACCCTTTACCAAGTATATAGATGCATTAATTAAATAAGATATATTGTGATATCCCAACAAGTAAACACGTTCCAACAAGGAACAACATCTCCATGTTCAACAGGAACAAACTTCATCTTCACCGCAACTAACAACGCTATAAGAGGGCTGAGCAAAGCGGTAACATAGCCAATCAACGGTTTGCTAGGAAGGGTGCAACAGGTTAGAGGTTCATGGCAATTTGGGAGGCTGAGCAGCAAGTGGTAGGTAACGCAGCATAGCGATAGAACGAAGCAACTAGCATAGCAATGATAGTAATGAGATCCGGGTGACGGTCATCTTGCGAAATCCCGCAAGGAAGAAGAACGAGTCCATGAAGAAGACGAAGGAAGTAGTCGAGCGAATCCTCACAATCGCAACATTACCGGAACCGAGAAGCAACACCGGAAAGAAACAAGCAACATGATAAATGCACAAGCATAAACATGGCACGATGCACAATCAAGTATGATGCATGTCCGGTTTAATGAGGCATGGCATGGCAAAGTGCAACAAATAATACTACAAATTAAGTGGAGCTCAATATGCAACGAGTTGCATATTGACAAAACACCACAATGACATATTTAGTTTGATCTCGTCTAGGTACACAACAATATTAAATGTTTTTAAACATGGCAAGGGGTGAAGCATAATTAAACTAACTACTTAGGCAAGTTTAAATGAGGCCGGAAATAAGAAACAACAATTCCGGAAAAATCCTCATGTGCATATTTTAGATTCGGTACTGTTCTGCCCTAAAACATATTTTATTATTGTTAAACAGCAAAATAAAGTGGACCATGTTAAACTAGGCATTTTTCTACCCCATTTACATATAAAGAACATTTAATTCCGAGTTACGGTTATTTAGTTATGAATTAAATCATTTTAACAAGGCATATTAGCAAATTAATGCAAACATCAATTTAAATATTTTAAACATGGATGGAAATGACATATTATTAATCTACACAATTTTCTGAGCATTTTACATATATAAAGTTTTTACATATGATGCATGGTTTGTGAGTAATTAAATGCATGAACTAGGAGGGTTTTCTGCAAAATCTGAAATGCACTGGATAAAGTTAAATCGCAGATCTGGAAAAAAAATATGCACGGGCCGAATCTGTCTAGCCCAAAGTGCACAGGAGAGAGACTGAAACAGAGGCTGGCCTCACCATGGGCTGAGGCCCAGTCGGAGAGGAGGAGAGGCCGGCTGGGGGGGCGCACTGGGCCTGGCTGGCTGTGGCCCAGCCGGATCGGTGGAGGAGGCGTGCGCTGGGTCGGCTGCGGATCTGGGCCACACGCAGGGCAGCGGTTCGACGCGGTCAACGACCACGGGCGCCAGGGACGAGCAGAGAGGCTCGCTCGATCTGAGCTGCGGGCGGCGAACGGCTGCCGGCGACGCAGGCGCCGGTGACCGGAGCGAGCTCCGGCGAGCGAGGCGAAGGGGCGGCGAGTGGGGACTTGGCGCGAGGCCGAGGGCGCCTGGATCCAGCGCGGGAAGGGGCACGGGCGACAGCGTCTGGTGCGGGGACTTGGCGGGTCGAGCGAGGGGCTTAGCGCGGAGAAACTTCAGAGGCGGTTCGAGCGCGGTCAACCGACAGCAGCGCTCCGTCCCTGAATCTCAGCAAGCGGCGGCGACAGCTTTGTTCCTCGACCGGCGAGACGCAGCCCTGCGGCGAAAGGCGCAGCACGGCAGTCAGGCGAGAGGAGCGGGCGGAGGCGACCTGATCCGGCGGAGCGAGCAGCAGGGCGGGAAGGACACACACGGCAGCTCCGTTCACCGCGGCCATGGCAGCGAGCGAGCCCGTTCCTTTCTGGCAGACAAGAAAGCAAATGAGGAAGGAGAGAGATTAGAGAAGGAAGGAGAGGGAAACAGGGAGAGAAAAGGAGGCGGGCGGCAACTCATCTGTTGGGTTCGCGGAGAAGGTCGGCGATGGCGGATCGATGGATGGAAGGGATTTGGGTTGGCTCGGTGAGTGAAAGCGAGGAGGGATGGATTTGGATCTGGGAAGATCCGAGGTGGAAGGAGAGACCGGGTGGAGTGGCGGTAGCGGTGATGGGACAAATCCCTAGATTTTAGGGTTGCCCAATTATATCTGCAGTGGATTAGGTTAGGGCTAACAGATCCCTCCGATCGTGTCGGACGATTAAGAAAAATAGGCTAGGGAAAGCCCAACAAAGAAAACGGTGATGTTTTGTAGGCGTTTGGGGATGATCCGGACACAACGGTAATGACTGCCGGATCGGGTTCGGGGCAGTTTTGGACGCACGAAAGAGGGGGGGGTCGGTGGCTGGACAAGAGGGGAAACGCTTACGGTTGGTCTCGGACGACCAACAAAAGCAAGGGCAAGGGGTTTTGTTGGTCTCGGAGAAAGAGAGAAAAGAGGGGTCCAATTAGTGCGAGAGAAGGTCAACAAGGACAAGCGGTCGACAACAGGTCGACGAAGACAAAGAGAGAAGCGATAACTTCTGAGCGGTTCGAGGTTTTAAGAAAACATGCAGATGCAATGCACATGATGCGATGAGATGAAATGCATGTCAAGAACAAAATGCAAATGATGCAATGATGAATGCAACGAACAAAACAAAAGCAAAACAACAAAAACAAAAACCCAACCACGGAGGAAATAAAAATCACATAGCGGAAATGGCAAGAGTCGGAGTTCTGAATATGGAAAGTTGTATCCGGGGTGTTACAACACTCCACCACTACGAGAGGATCTCGTCCCGAGATCTAGGATGACACCGGAGGGAAAAGGAAGAGGAAGATAAGAGGTAAACTAAATTGCTTCTTTGACAAAAGAGTGAAACCAACGAACCTCGAGAGGTTGAGCAATTTAACAGAAAGAGTACAACAGAGATGAACGAGATTGCAAACAATCCGGTAGAAAAGAGAAACAAGTAGTATTACGAGAACTTGATGGTTGAAAGACATGGAAATAAGAGTTTAATGGCCAAGATAGAATTCGAAACCACTCCGGTTAAAACAAGATGAGAGAGGAAGAATGATATAATTTGGGCAGCACTCCGACTGTAAATGGAAGGAATTGAACATGAACTTGACAAATGAGAGGATACTTGATGAAATCAACAACACACTGCAATGGGTAAGAGGGATTTCAGGCAGCACTCAGGATGAAAAGAGAGGCAAAACTTGATAAGATGAAAGAACTTGAATGAGAACACAACACTCCGGCTAAACGGATAAGCAAGGAAAATAACATGATCCTCACAATTCGAGATGATGAGTGAAGAGAGCATCATCACCTTGCCTCCGGAAACAAAGCATGATAGTAAGATAGTTGGAAAGAATAGAACGAAGAATGAAACCCACATCTCCTACCATAAATGAATTTGAAAGAGCATCCTTACGAAGTAGAATTGAACGGAGTTGTTGGAAAATCAACAATGAAAAGCACAAGCTTGTAGTGGGCTTATGGAAAAGACCTCAAAATTATGAGGTGAGCTTACCACCTGCGGAAACAAATGGTTGGATGAGATCAATGAAGATAAGAGAAACTTCTTCACCGAGATGAGAAGGAGAAAATTGGATCATAGATATGCACCACAAATAGCAACATTCCTTAGGGAAGGCTTTAGGTGAAATATGACCCAAGATAACTCCAACAAAAAGATTGATTGGTTGAAAAGATCTCTTGAACGAAGAGAAAATGATGGATTTAAATATCTCATTCTTAACAACTTGCGAATCATGAAACACGAAGTGAAATTGCCAACGATGACATAACACCATCTCAAAAGATAAGGTAGAAAGAATTGCACTTCGGGATGCACGATGAAGAATGCTTGAACTCCTCAAAACAAAACATGTGTTGAGCACCATGCTTATTTTTAGAGTATAGCTTGGCGGATCATAACTTCGAGAGAAATTTTGAAGAACAATTGAAGAATGAAAGAATCCTTGACGAACCACCATGTAGAGCCTCTATGAAGAACTCCGGTAATAAAAGAATGATAAAATGATAGAGAAGTTGAAAACACAAGGTGAAGCCTTGCGATAATTTAGATGGAGCTTCGCGACAAGATAATGCGGAAAACTTGGAACTCCGGAAAAAGAAAAGATGAAAGAATTGAAACCGAGAATTTATTCATCATGAACAAACTCCGAAAGGAGGAGTTAATCACTTGGATGAAAACAAGAACAAGAATTATGTTATGCGTATCCTTCACCAATTTAGATTGATGACAAACAACGGATTAGGCATACTACTTATTCTCATAGAAAAAATAATTACAGATAGAGATATAGCGCAAACTTGAGAAGGTCTTCATGGAGCCACCGGTGGGATTGAAACAACGAAAGAATGAATGAATTGATATGATAACGAAGGAAGAGAAATCTTGAACGAACCACTGTAAGAATTGAAAATGAACATAGCAAAGGCACAATTCACCGGGAAGAATTTGAGAAAAAGAAAACGAAGATACATGAGAGAATTTAGATACAAGAGAATGAAGAGATCATGAACTGATTAGAGTATATGTGAATGCTGCACCGGTATGATTTAGAGAACGAGAGCTGCACGCTGAGAATGAAGAATTATGACATGATGGTCTACGGAGGAAAGAAATGGAAACAACTCATGAAATGCTCCGGATGGGTGAAAAGAATTCCCACAATCGAAAACAATTTTTAGAGGATGGCATCAAGCTAGAACCATGAATCTTCAAGAGAATGGACCAAGATTTAGGAGAAACTCTTCTTCGGTCTTCAAATGTTGAGACTAATGATGAGAAACCACCATGAATTATTGAGGCACTCCGGAATGAAAATTAGAAAGGTTGAACCAACGATGAAAAGAATTTGAAAGATCTTGGAGAAAGACATTTGACTGATGATAAATCATTCTTACGTCAAACTTTGCAATGAATTTGAGAATAACTCCGGGAGAATTAGAAGAGACAGGTAAGATCCTGGGAAAAGACCTGTGGGTTAGGGCCCACTCAAAAGAAAACATCGTTGAACGATTGCTTGAAATAAAGATTGCACAGGTTGAATTAAA
The DNA here is from genome assembly GCA_021605205.1 of Aegilops longissima. NCBI lineage: Eukaryota > Viridiplantae > Streptophyta > Magnoliopsida > Poales > Poaceae > Aegilops > Aegilops longissima. Next base: position 297,853,492 of record CM038678.1, read on the forward strand.
TGGCTTGAATGAGATAGCAATCTCGAAATAACTTGAACGGATTAAGAATGGAAACACGAATCTTCTGAGATATCTTCAACACTCCGGAACAATTGAATAGCGAGAAGTGGATGATTAAGAGATGCACCGACATGAGAAAGCATTTGAAATGATGAAAAGAATACGATCAACACTGAAAACTTGACTTGAATCCGCCGGAGAAGAAAATTAGAATGGAACAATGATAAGGTTAAAGCTTCCTTAGCGTCTTCATGAGAAATCACCGGATAAGAACATTGAAAGAAAAGAATGAAGAGACTTCCACAAATAAAAGGATACATGATTAAGAAATCTGAGTCCTTGAAGAAAAAGGGTGGGAGGCGGAAAACAAAGACAACTTGGGATGGATGAAACAAACACCGTTGGGAAACTTAGATGATCTTGCGAGCGTTGAAATGATCGGATCCACTTGAAAAGAAAAACGCCGTTGGAAAAGAATTAACATGACGATCTCGATGATCAAGAAGGATTAGTATTCACATAGAAGTATGATAACACCGTTTAGGAAAGGTATGGATTCAACATTTGACTTCGAAGCAACTCGAATACCACAAAACAAAACAAAACAAAGGATTTGGCTTGCAGAATAAGCCGGAACAAATACATATGATAGAGATTTACCCAATCTCATATCATGCATCTGTCGGAAAGATATTCTAGGAGCTACTTGAATTCCCACCTATAAACTCCCAAACTTTCTCGTTATGCAATCTGGTGTTGGGGATAGAGGGACACAAAATATATCACCCAAACTAACAATACCTAGATCCAATTGTATCCATCCGTCAACACATAACCAAGAAAACTCCGAAATCGTGTACCTCGACCTTGAAAAACATCCGTTATACAAGTCATGGCAATACTCCCTTTTCACAAAGATCTTTGGGCTATCGGGTTATCTCACCAACAACTGCACAAAAGAGATTTCGATGTCGGTAAAACTCGGGTATTCCAGAACTGCAACGATAAAATTGTGGCGACAACACCTCGGAGCTCAACTCCCGGGACACCGCCACAACCCCTAAATGTCGAGGCACCAAGAACAATGTTCTCGTCACAAAACCATCGAACGATTCCAAGATACCAGCGTGATCCTAAAAAAATTTCGTGAAATTTGAGGAGAGGAAAGACAAAACATCTCGTCAGAGACCTCACAAGAGCGACGAAGGGACCGAGGAGTAAAAAAATCCTACTCTCGATATATATAATCCTAAGACTCAAAATAGTTTTCTTCTAGACTCAACAACGGCCAACAAACAAGGGGGCTCCTAAGGTCGGTCGAGGCTCTGATACCAACTTATCACGCCCAAGATGCGACCCTATCCTAAAGGAACTCTAAGGTCCCACCAAGGATAGAAGAGCATCTTGAAGACGCTTTTGCAAGGTGGACATCATTACATCAACATTACATAATAGTGGGGATACATAAATAAGGCATACAATGCCACACGAATACAACATCACATCATATACAAGATCAACATCCGACTACGGATGAAACATAAACAGAAACTCAAACAATATCCACCCTGCTAGCCTAGGCTGCCGACCTGGAACCTATCCCCTGATCGAAGAAGCAGAAGAAGAACTCAACGCAAGCAAGCATCGCTCTCGCGTCATGATCATCGCATAACCTGTACCTGCAATGGTGGTGTAGTAATCAGTGAGCCACGAGGACTCAAAGAATCCCATTACCATGGGTATCAAGACTAGCAAAGCTTAAAGGGAAAGGAAAAGATAAAGTGGTGAGGTTGCAACAGCGGCTAAGCATATATGGTGGCTAACATACGCAAATGAGGCGAGAAGAGAAACAAAGGCACGGTCGTCAACTAGTAATGATCAAGAAGTGATCCTGAACTCCTACTTACGTCGACATAACCCGAAACCGTGTTCTCCTCTCGATCAACCCGAAAAGAGACACTCACGATTCGCATTACGGTTGGTGTATTTTAATTGAGATCAACTTCGGTTTTCTACAACCGACATTAACAAATTCCCATCTGCCACATAACCGCAGGCACGGCTTTGAAAGTTCAAACCCTGCAGGGTGTCCCAACAAGCCCATGATAAGCTCTCGCGATCAACGAAGGAATAGACCTTCTCCCGGAAGCCCGATCAGTCTCGGAATCCGGCTACAAGACATTTCACAGCAATAAAACAAGTCTAGCAAAGCCGCCCGATGCGCCGACAATCCCGATAGGAGCTGCACATATCTCGTTCTCGTGGCAACACGGATGAGACTAGCTACGAGTAAAACCAACCTCAAGTTGCCCCAAGGTGGCCCCTCAGTAGCTCGGTTCGAACCAGCACTTAGAGAAGCACCGCCCGGGGCTAAATAAAGATGACCCTCGGGTTGGCCGACCCAAGGGAAGGGTATAGGTGGTGGTGAGGCAAATGGTAAAACCAAGGTTGGGCCTTCTTTGGAAAAGTCTTATTCAAAGCGAACTGTCAAGGGGTCCCATAAATCACCCGACCGCGTTAGGGACGCAAAATCCGGGAACATAACACCGATATGACGGAAACTAGGGCGGCAAGAGTGGAACAAAACACTAGGCATAAGGCCGAGCCTTCCACCCTTTACCAAGTATATAGATGCATTAATTAAATAAGATATATTGTGATATCCCAACAAGTAAACACGTTCCAACAAGGAACAACATCTCCATGTTCCAACAGGGAACAAACTTCATCTTCACCTGCAACTAACAACGCTATAAGAGGGGCTGAGCAAAGCGGTAACATAGCCAATCAACGGTTTGCTAGGAAGGGTGCAACAGGTTAGAGGTTCATGGCAATTTGGGAGGCCTGAGCAGCAAGTGGTAGGTAACGCAGCATAGCGATAGAACGAAGCAACTAGCATAGCAATGATAGTAATGAGATCCAGGGTGATGGTCATCTTGCCTGAAATCCCGCAAGGAAGAAGAACGAGTCCATGAAGAAGACGAAGGAAGTAGTCGAACGAATCCTCACAATCGCAACATTACCGGAACCGAGAAGCAACACCGGAAAGAAACAAGCAACATGATAAATGCACAAGCATAAACATGGCACGATGCACAATCAAGTATGATGCATGTCCGGTTTAATGAGGCATGGCATGGCAAAGTGCAACAAATAATACTACAAATTAAGTGGAGCTCAATATGCAACGAGTTGCATATTGACAAAACACCACAATGACATATTTAGTTTGATCTCGTCTAGGTACACAACAATATTAAATGTTTTTAAACATGGCAAGGGGTGAAGCATAATTAAACTAACTACTTAGGCAAGTTTAAATGAGGCCGGAAATAAGAAACAACAATTCCGGAAAAATCCTCATGTGCATATTTTAGATTCGGTACTGTTCTGCCCTAAAACATATTTTATTATTGTTAAACAGCAAAATAAAGTGGACCATGTTAAACTAGGCATTTTTCTACCCCATTTACATATAAAGAACATTTAATTCCGAGTTACGGTTATTTAGTTATGAATTAAATCATTTTAACAAGGCATATTAGCAAATTAATGCAAACATCAATTTAAATATTTTAAACATGGATGGAAATGACATATTATTAATCTACACAATTTTCTGAGCATTTTACATATATAAAGTTTTTACATATGATGCATGGTTTGTGAGTAATTAAATGCATGAACTAGGAGGGTTTTCTGCAAAATCTGAAATGCACTGGATAAAGTTAAATCGCAGATCTGGAAAAAAAATATGCATGGGCCGAATCTGTCTAGCCCAAAGTGCACAGGAGAGAGACTGAAACAGAGGCTGGCCTCACCATGGGCTGAGGCCCAGTCGGAGAGGAGGAGAGGCCGGCTGGGGCGATCGGCCTGGGCTGGCTGGTCTGGGCTGTGCCCGGATCGGTGGAGGCGTCGGCGCTGGGCAGGTCTGCGGATCTGGGCCACACGCAGGCAGCGGTTCGACGCAGTCAACGACCACGGGCGAAGCGGGACGAGCAGAGAGGCTCGCTCGATCTGAGCTGCGGGCGGCGAACGGCCGCCGCGACGCAGCCTTGGCGCCGGTGACCGGGAGCGAGCTCCGCGAAGCGAGGCGGCGGGGCGGCGAGGTGGGGACTTGGCGCGGAGGCCGAGGGCGCACGGATCCAGGCGCGGGGGAAGGGCACGGCGACGGCGTCCTGGTGCGGGGACTTGGCGGGTCGAGCAGAGGGGCTTGGCGCCGGAGAAACTTCAGGGCGGTTCAGGGCGCGGTCAACACGAGCAGCGCTCCCGTCCTGAATCTGACGAAGCGGGCGGCGACAGCTTTGTTCCTCTGACCGAAGCAGAGACGCGGCCCTGCGGCGGAAGGCGAGCACGGGCAGTCGGGCGAGAGGAGCCGGGCGGAGGCGACCTGATCCGGCGGAACGAACGGCAAGGACGGGAAGGACACACACGGCAGCTCCGTTCACCGGCGGCCATGGCAGCAGGGGCGAGCCCCGTTCCTTTCCTGGCAGACAAGAAAGCAAATGAGGAAGGGAGAGAGATTAGAGAAGGAAGGAGAGGGAAACAGGGGAGAGAAAAAGGAGACGGGCGGCAACTCATCTGTTGGGTTCGCCGGAGAAGGTCGGCAGTGGCCGGATCGATGGATGGAAGGGACTGGGTTGGCTCGGTGAGTGAAAACGAGGAGGGGATGGATTTGGATCTGGGAAGATCCCGAGGTGGAAGGAGAGACCGGGTGGAGTGGCGGCGCGGTGATGGGACAAATCCCCTAGATTTTAGGGTTGCCCAATTATATACGCAGGTGGATTAGGTTAGGGGCTAACAGATCCCTCCGATCGTAATCGGACGATTAAGAAAAATAGGCTAGGGAAAGCCCAACAAAGAAAACGGTGATGTTTTGTAGACGTTTGGGGATGATCCGGACACAACGGTAATGACTGCCCGGATCGGGTTCGGGGCAGTTTTCGGACGCACGAAAGAGGGGGGGTCGATGGCTGGACAAGAGGGGAAACGCTTACACGGTTGGTCTCGGGACGGCCAACGAAAGCAAGGGGCAAGGGGTTTTGTTGGTCTCGGAGAAAGAGAGAAAAGAGGGGTCCAATTGGTCTGAGAGAAGGTCAACAAGGACAAGCGGTCTGACAACAGGTCGACGAAGACAAAGAGAGAAGCAGTAACTACGAACGGTTACGAGGTTTTAAGAAAACATGCAGATGCAATGCACATGATGCGATGAGATGAAATGCATGTCAAGAACAAAATGCAAATGATGCAATGATGAATGCAACGAACAAAACAAAAAGCAAAACAACAAAAAACAAAAACCCAACCACGGAGGAAATAAAAATCACATAGCCGGAAATGGCAAGAGTCGGAGTTACGAATATGGAAAGTTGTATCCGGGGTGTTACAAACAACTACTGAGAAATAACGGTTGATGACTTGTACTCCCAGAAGAAAAACATCTACTGATCTACCTTATCTTAATGGGAAACAAAGCAGGAGAGTAGCAATTCTCAATCAGTGTGATTCATTAATATTAATCGAGACATTATCTTAACAATGCCTTGTTTCAACATGTATAAAGAACGAAAAAGCAGAAAAGTATCATTCCTAAAACAATGCGACTAATTCATTTTAACAGAGACATTATCTTAATAATACCTTGGTTAAACATGTAGAAAGAACTACAAAGCAGGATAGTACCATTCCTAACAAGTGTTGCAGTTTTGAACTAAGATTCAGTAGTTAATTAATTCTGAGAGTGGCATTGCTTAATTTTACCAGCGGCATTAGATTAACGAAAAGCATAAAAAGTTCCAGGGGAGAGTGGGCGCAGCAACAGTATGTGCTTCCATCTACTTATAAAGGGGGTGATGCAGAGTTTGTTGTATCAAAGCAACAAGCATCATGTCTGGGTTGGTCCCATTTTTGTTCACTACTTAATGGGAAAAGACAGCAATACAATAGCTTCAATTCAACATTTATTTAAAACGGTACCAATACAAGTAGCACAACATCTCAAAGCACACTACTCAATCATGTGGATGAAGGCCTGTACTGACCTTTCATGAGAAGACCAGGATAAAATATGAATCTGCCAACACGGATAGGAAATCGAATCTTGTTTTGTGCAGTTGCACTGAAATCAAGCAAAGTGTTTTGCGTAGCGAAGCAAAATGTAGCAATAGCAACAAGTTGAATAGATATCCCTGTTTAAACAGAGGCAAAAAAGGAATCAATTACTGGCTAATAAAGGAGGATGAAACATGCAGCCACAAAAATGGTAATCCCGCCAATCCCTAACAACTGTTGCAGTTTTGAAATAAGATTCAGTAGTTAATTCTGAGAGTGGCATCAATTATCGGCTTATAAAGGGGTGATGCTGAATTTGTTGTAACAAAGCAACAAGCATCATGTCTGGGTTGGTTCCATTTTTGTTCACTACTTAATAGGAAAAGACAGCAATACAATAGCTTCAATTCAACATTTATTTAAAACAGTACCAAAACAAGTAGCACAACATGTGGATGAGACCAAGATTTGAAACAACTCGACACGAAGAGGGGAAACAAATCTCGATCTCCTTTTGTGCAGTTCCACAAAAATTAAGCAAAGTCACCGGTGTGACATTCAAGTTGAACTACACAAAACACTCTTAAAACATAAGTGTTTAGAGTAGCGAAGCAAAATGTCGCAATAGCAACAAGTTGAATTGATACCCCTGCTTTAACAGAGGCAAAAAAGGAAACAATTACTTGCCGATAAAGGAGGATGAAACAAACGGTGACAGAAAGAAGCATCTAACTTATCTTGGATGGAAAACAAAGTAGGATAGTAGCATTTCTAAAACGGTTGCATTGATTCATATTAACAGAGACATTCTCTTGAAACAACATTCGTTAAAAAATGTAATTTACTTTTAACAGTGGCATTTCTTGAATTTTTCGGCGACATTCTTAGATTAACAACAGCAAAATAGCTGTATGGGACATGCCAGCACCATGTGCGTCCACACGTATAAATGGGTGATGTAGAGTATGTAGAGGGAAGCAAATCTAGTCCTGCACAAACTACCCGACCCCCCAGTTTCTTTCCCTTTTCAACAAAGAGATCGGTTCTATGTGTGTACTGGGTTACCCCCTTTTTCCCTTTTCGACCTACAAAGCGGCTGGATAGCCAGTCTATACTACTTTCCGCCCCTCCTTTCCTCATTGAACCACGTCCTAGATTCTTGCTCCAGCCCACCGCACCCTTGTTTCCTCTTTGAACCAAGACCTAGATTCGACTACAGATTGAAAAAGATCCACATGCAGCTAGAGCAACGACGGTTTCAAAGAAACTTATACCTTAGGGTCGTCGGGATGTGGCAAGGCGTGCGACGGGAAGCCGGATCTGCCCACACTACGTATGACAGCAAGGAAGACGGGATCGGTGGCCCTCCCGCACAAGCGCTGGGTGAAAGAGAACAGCGCAGCCGGCAGTGGATTGCCTCCCTCGCCGAAGGCGATAGAGTGACGCTGCACCTCCTCCCTTCCGGTCTTGACGGGATCTGAACGCCTCCTCCACCAGCTGTGAGGGGAGAGAGAGACAAGATGCCAATGCAGTCTTGTTTAGATCTGGTGAAGAGAGGGTGAGAGACTGTGAATATAGCAAACCCTAGCAAATGAACGCTGAGCCTCTAGCGTGTAACATATATGTAGTGCGGCGAGCGTGTGGAGAGTGCAAACCATAGCGAACAAGCGTTGAGGCTCCCGCTTATATATATACTACTGTAGTACGGACTGAGCTCCGGTTCCTTCACTTCACCTGCTTTTGGCTATATGACAGGTGAGCCAGCCACATTTTGGGCCCACCTGTCATAAACCCAAAGGCAGGTGCACTAAGTCAAGCCGCGTCCATATAGTACTCTCGTGTATACGAGTAATATATACTAGTGGAGTGGTTTTCTTATTCTCTCCATAACAATCGTTTTAAATTGTGTAAGTACGAAACGAAACTCTTTATCTAATGTACAGTGAAGAAAACTAGTACTACTTCCGATGAACTAATGATCCACGCCCACGCGTCCTGGTCGCACTTCATGTCCTTCACGTGTGGTACACTACCCTCCTTAAGTGAACAACCACAAATGCACCAAATTATCGGAAACGTGTGAGAGTGTGTACAAATAAAGAATTTTAATTTCAATTATCGGAAAGGTTTGAGACTATTTTTAAGTTTGACTTCATTCAAATCTAATATGTGGAGTAAATAAAAATGGAGGGCTACTACGTTCATCCGGGTTTTTAGTCCACACCATTTTTTAAATCAAAGTAAATAGCAGGACAAATAAAATTACAGGGGAGCTAGAGACAAAGTTGTGAGAAGGCTTAGAAATCAATACAAAACTTATGCTCTTAGTACCAACGTCGATCCTTTTTCGAGGAAACATTTGGTTCATAGCCAATTGTGTGATAAAATTGCACCAACGTGAAAGACGACTGCGTCTCCAACGCAACCAAGGTGAACTGACGAAGGATATCATCTTTGTGCGTAACAAGCAAAGAGCACTGATGGAAGACAGCTTATTTTTCATTGAAAATCGATCAGCTTCACCAGCCGACGCAACCACGAGGCGCAGCCATGAGCATCGATAGGTCATCGTGGTGATGCATCATCCATTTGGCATCAAGTTTGGGTGAGGCACCTATGAAGTTTGACAAATCCTCACTGTGGTCTGTTTCTTCTCGGTAATCAAGCTCGAGGAAGGAAGAAGCACGTGGCAGAGGACAGTGAGGCGGAACAACAATGGCCATCCAATTTTGTGCAGTTCCACTAAAATTGAGGAAGACATGCCCGGGTATGGAGACACGCATCGCTGTTTCCAAAAATATAAAAAAGGGTTAATGAAAAGTACACCAACAAACAAAAGCATCATAATTATATCTTGATGGGAACTAAACCAGGATACCCGAGAAAAAAAGCATTTCTTCATTTAACCAAAGTGATAGTACTACCACCATATGGACAATGACCGCACAACCATCATGTACTTTTGTCGAAACAACATGTATACCTCCACCGAGGCATAAATCAGGACAACTTTTCGAGTGGCATTTCCTCTATAATAGTACTAGTAGGTGATGTTGGACCAGCCGACGAACCCTAGCTACTATGCATGGGGAGCCGGGAGTAGTCGATAGAAGAAAACCCGCACGCAGCAACACGGGAGCTGGACCAGACAAGAAGTTATACCTCGTGGGCGAGATGTCGTTTAGGCGGGCGGGCGGGATCTGCCCACACGACGGCAGCGAACAAGGGCGCGGAGGATCTTCGTCCGCGCCAGCGCCGGCTCCGAGAGGACAGCGCGCATCGGCTCCATCCGTCGTCGGCGGTGACAACGTCAACACTGCACCTCCTCACCTCCCGCAGCGGACGGAATTCGGGCATTCGGCCGGATCTGTGACCACCGGTGAGGAGAGAGATAGAGTGGACATTGTCATCTTGTTTTGATATGGAGAGGGTGAGAGAGCGAGACGCGAGAAACTCTATCAAACAAGAAACGAAAACTGGCGGACAATTTTTAAGGGTCTGTCTAGGACACATCTAGATGTGACATAGTTATGTCACATCTAAGTTGATGTCCACTCTGTTTGTGGTCTATTTTTTTGTCCTAGTTTTTTTGTTTCTTGTTGCTACATTATATACTTGTGGGAGCTTAGATGTGATATCCTTAAATAACATCTAGATGTGAATTAGACAAACTGATTTTCTAACGTACCAAGAAAGAAAACTCGATCAAAAACACGCCCCCGCTTCCAGGTCGTGAGAGTCGTCGCGCACACACACATAGACATAGACATGCATATCCATGTTTACGTAAAATTCCATTTCCATCTCCATCTCCAATCATATTTGTCCAACTTGCACATTATTTACGTTGTTAATTATATACGCAGCAATATTAACGTACATCATATCTTGTTTGTGCACGTCCAGACCGCTGCCACGGCCGGTGCTGACCAACCCGAACCCTCTTCATCACCCGCGCGTGCTTCCCTCCCGAAACGGTCAGTGCCGCATTCATGCCCGACCAGAGCGGACGTGACCTCTCACTGGCGCCGGCATTGAAGCGGCGCGCTGGCTGAGAGAGCGTCGCCCGCGCCGCTTCCGGGTGCACGCGGCTGCTCCGCGTTCAAAGGTCTAATAGCCGCTACAACATGCATGTAAAAAGTTCTTGGGAGTCCGTGCTACAGCTAGCTGTCCTCCCCCAACTCGTCAATCTCTTCCAGCAGTGCTAGTAGTACTCCATGGCGCGATCCATCGACAAGTAGGCGGGAAAGTTATCGTATACTCGGTTTGCGGTGAGTGGCATGCCGAGCGACCGTGTGGGGGTCGAGCCGTGGAGGAGGGTGAGAAATGAACACGACAAACGTGATTTAAACGTTGGTTTTGCTTGATGGCGCGATCCAACGAAACAAAACGTTGGTTTCTCTCCATTTCCATTTTTTCTCCAGAAAAACGGAAACTTTCCACTCCATTTTCATTCCTATTACAAGGTTGCCCTGTTACAACATTCTATCAAATACAAAGGAAAACTAACACGCATGCTGATGCATCTCAATGATTCACAGATCGTGTACGAAAAAAAAACTACTGATGGGGTCACTACGACTTATACCCTAAACCCTAAACATGATTTAATTCCCTGGCCAGGTAGAACCTGTCGAAGGAAAGACGGCTGGCACCCTCGGATCATACGATGCTTTTGTGCAGTTCCACTAAAATTGACCTGAGCATCGCTGATGGCAAAGATATTGAAGAAGTGTGATTAGAATAATAGTACTGGCACTAGTTCATGAGACATAAACTCATCACAAGTAGAAGCCGGTAGAAGTAGAGAAAGATCGACATGGAGATGGAGCTACAGCGATGGAGCAAGCCGGCTCCAAAAGGAAGATGGACTACACAGGACGTCGGGCTGTAGCTAGAAGGCGGTTGGGACGCTGCATCGCCCATACCGTGGTGACCCCGATTGGGACGCACCGTCTGTGGGTTTTCTCCTCGCCGATGTCGACAAGTCTCACGCAGAACATTGTTCCTTCCCCACCAAGGGGATCAGGTCCGTCGTTCTATGCTTGTGAAGAGAGCAACCTTAGCAAGCAGGCTTGTAGCTTAGGCTCCTGCCGGTGTATATATAATGGTTTTTTTTTCTCCATATCAACCATTTTATATTGCGTGACGTGTCATTCAAGAGTGAAATGATGGTTGCTTCTTCCGACTAACTTATCAGTGTGATTTGATCGCTCCTTAGTGGCCCCTACACGCACTCCCCCTCGTGTATGTAACAGCCACACGCATACATGGACGCAAAAATGCGGCGACGCCCTAATGCATGCATGTCCGAGCACACGATGGAACACACACGGTCACGCTAAGTGCTCAACCTACACGTGCATGCACACACATATTCAGTCAAGGTGAGCTAGTGACCGTATAAACACCAGAAAATATATATATTGAGCGCAATGAGCGTATTATGAAGTCCATCGACCGTATTTTACAAATATACAAAGATGAGCATATGTATTTATCTCATTTGAAATTAATCCATATTAACCGGAGAGGAGGCAGTATGGACTAGCATTACTTGCGCGCGGTGGCTCGCAGGACAAGGAGAAACTTTTGACTAATGCAAGCTCTCCCTCGCTCAGGGGTGGATGTGCAACAGGTAATTCAATGTCAGATTGCCAGAAGCATACACTATACTACTAGTGCTAGTATTGTTCGACTTCCCGAATAAGCGAACAACCAAGCGCAAAGTTTACTAGTACTAGTACTACTAATATAGTCTATAAAGGTACGTCAGTACTATACTAGTACTAGGAACCGGATGGAGGAGCGTCTGCACTATTACTATAATTTTAAAATGTGATAAAGCAATCTTCAACACATTTGGTTCTCTTCGAGGGTTCTCGCATGTGATAATGGAAGTTGATTGCATGGAACACTCGCCACAATTCTCGCTTAATTCTGGCTCATATCCTGTTACAAATAGTAGCGCTCGGTAATATTTCCTCTTTTTTTGTTATTCAGCATGTAAACAGGTCAGCAAACCTTGCGGCGCATCTTCGTGCGAACCGTGCTTGCTGCACTTTGAATGTGGCCCAGAGCTGGCTTGATGAAACACCTCGTTTCCTACTTCTTTTTTTGCGGGGTACCTCGCTTCCTAGTGACCAGTGTATTGGCTGATCGTCCTAAGAATACTTATATATGAATAAAGCTCTCTCATTTACCCGCAAAAAAGATTAGGCCATATTAACCAGAAAGGAGGGAGTATGGACTAGCACTACTTTTTGGTGTGTCCCGTCAACTCGCAGAACGAGGAGAAGCTTGCAGGACAAGGTGAAGCTCGCTTACGCCTTTTGACTAATGCAACCTAACGTCGGTGGACATGCATCAGTCCATTCGGTGTTAGATTGTCAGAGGCATACACTATAGTACCCAACATGCGGAGTACCATCATTGTTCGACTTCACGAAGAGGCGAAGAGGCAAGCGCAGTAGTACGAGTAGTACTACTACTAGAACCGCATGGTGGAGCGTCTGTACTCTTATTTTTTTATCTCTGATAAAGTACATGTTTATTCCGGAGAAGGGCGGAAAACGGCAGCCCAACATGTAATGAATGATATCGATCAACCAACCATGCTCGAATATATCTTGGCCTCCATGCGAACCCGTCTGTGTGTTCTCGCTCCTCGTTTCTCTCAAGGAACGGTGGGTTGGCTCTTTGCCGTCAATTGAGATCGGTTTGCTCACACTCCTGTCCCACATGTCGGTGATATGCCAAGAGGAGGTGCGTTGACCGACCGCCATACGCTGCATTTTGGTTTTGAACCTTCATACTACTCCTCCCTTCGTCACAGTTCTGTAGCGCTTCATTATGATGCATTTCTCTCAATGCATTTCCACCACCAGAGAGACTTTAGACGCGTTTGGTTTAATGCTCAATTAATTAGGGCATGGTAACCGCAATCAAGTCCACAATTTTCTCTCCATGTACTTTGTACTACAGATTACTGGAGTGGAGTAAGTGCATGCATGTGTGTACCGGGGTGGAAGCACTGCATGCATGTGTGTACGCATTATTCCCTCTAGTAATAGACGTGCGTGCTATAACTACCAATGCTATTTTTCAGGCCGATCGCTAGTCGCCTTGGTCCCACAGATCTTTTTCTTTTTTACAAGCGCTGTATAAACAGATGGCGGATGGAGTATGAGCGGATTCAAAGAAGAGCATATTGATGGTTGCTTCTTGAGCAACTTACGATGGGAAAGGTGGGGCTTACGATTTGACTGCTCATTACTCACTATTAATGCGGCGCAACGACGGGCTGAGTCTCCCATGCGGTTGTGCACTACCCCTCGGTTCTTAAATATACTCCGGACTATATTTGTCTTTCTAGAGATTTCAACGAGTGACTACTCAAATATTTGTCTTTTTAGAGATTTCAAATGGACTGGCACATACAGATGTATATACATATTTTAGAGTGTAGATTCTCTCATTTTGCTCCGTATGTAGTCACTTGTTGAAATATCTAGAAAGACGAATAGAATATTTAGGAATGGAGGGAGTACACATACGAAGCAAAATGAGTGAATCTACACTCTAAAATATGCCCGTTTGAAATTTGTAAAAAGACAAATATTTAGGAACGAAGGAGTATAATTTTGTGCATGGCACATGGACCCGGATGATGAAGAGGATTCTGGCAATGCTATCAAGCTTCCATCATTTGTTTACATAATTGACGTACTATACAAATAATTTTCCAGCGAGACATGAAATTGTACAATGGTGTGAGCTTTCAACATCTGTTTCGCGTGTCTTGCCATCGATGCTCTTTCGGAAACAACAGAAAACTAACTTCCTTGCTAATGCATGTCAATTATTAGCAGAACAGAGCTAATAATCACATCGCAACTGAAGACAGAGTTGTGAGAAGGTGTTAAATTAAAATTGATCCATGCTTTCATTGGCAGCAACGTCCCCCCAGCTCTGTCTAAATCAACAAGGCATGTTGGGAAAAAAGTAGTTGTCTGGAGCATGCAACATTCCGATCATTTTGTGCAGTTCCACTAAAATAGAGTTGAACGTCCCTGTTCCAAAGATATTAAGTGTGATTATGATAATAGAGGACTGCTGATGAAACAATAAACACATAAACAGAAGCCGGTCACCTTTGCAGTCTCTCTTAAGACTAACTAGTTGGAGAAGATTAGGCTCAGAGTTGGATGAGGAGGATAGAGCAAAACCAATCTCCCTTTGTGCAACAAGACTGAAATGTAGAGACGTTGCCCATGTGACATTTTAGTACAACTGCACAAAACACTCTTAAGAAAAAAGTGATTTGTGCAGTTCACGAAAAGGTCGCAATAGCAACGAGGTGAAATGGATAGCCCTGTTTGCAAAAAAGAGGTAGAAAGGAAACAATTACTGGCCAATAACAATTGATGACACATGCGACGACAAAAAAGAAGCATATTCCTTGCCCTAAGGGAAGATAACAACACGGTTGTGTTTGTCTAAAACGGTGTGAGGACGAGAATGCAATATGGAAAGTACACTGGACGAGCTACGTTTTGGGCAAAGAACTATGGAAGATCCACATGCAGCGACGTGGGAAGACGGGCAGTGGAGCAAGGCCGGAGGGGATACCTGGAGGTCGTCGGGATGTAACTAGGTGAGCGGCGGAAGGCGGAATCTGCGAGCAGGTGGCGTAGGCCCTGCCGCGCCGGAGCTTGGTCAGAGAGAACGGCGTGTACCGTAGATCGGGACGTGCTGCCTCGGCGCCGTCGAACAGAGAAACGATGCACTTCCTCCCTTTCCACCGGCGGACGGGATGCGGCCGGATCAGTGACCAACGGTGAGAGAGAGAGAGAGGCCACCTCCCTTTCCCGGCGGACGGGATGCGGCGGATCAAGTGACCAACGGTGAGAGAGAGAGGCCACCGCAGCCTTGTGTGAGATACTCAAGAGCGACAAACCGGGCATGCAAGGCTCCATTGTATATAGTGAGCGGACTACCTTTTTCTCCATAAAAATCGTTTTATATTCTGTATGCGCCATTGAGCGCTATAACTTTATTTAAAAATAACGCGCAACGCGTCAAGTCAAACTTTGTTTCATGCAGGCGTGGTACACGACCTCCCTAGGTAAACAACCGCCACAGCGTTCAAATTAGCACGTGGGCTGCCATTTCAGAAAGAAATGAGCTCCACCGTGTACCAGCTGGTGTGGCTGGGCACGGCGTGAGTAATCGTGCACGATGCACCTATTCTCTTCTTGTATCGTACACCACCTACGTGGGGTTGTGTGAGAGAGATACAAACCTAGAGAGATATAGTGTGTGGGTTCTTGAGAGTTTTGGGGGGGTCAATCAAAAAATATAACATATGCAATGTGTGTGAAATAGAGTCCTGGATATAACATATATATATAGAGGGGGCGATCCACGAGAAGAGAGTGGAGGTATCACCGGCTTGAGGTGTCCATAGAATCGAAAAGAGGGATGATGTGTGTGTGTGTGTGTGTGTGTGTGTGCGCGCGCGATCGATAAAGAGTGCCATCGAATTTGTGTGTGCCCACGTCAAAGATATAGGGTGGCTGGCCTACTGGAACGTGAGAGGGGACATGTGCAGTTTGTCTCTGTGGCATGGATACCTACCTGCAGCGCTCGACTATCGGTGTGTGGTGGGGGAAGAGGGAGGCCCAATTAACTATAGAGGTACAATGGCTGGTATATGTGTGGAGGAGGAGAGAGGCCTACCTCATGTATTAAGGAGATCGATCTACCTCATGTATTAAGGGAGATCGATCGGCATCCATGCATATGTGCAGGAGAGGAATAAGGTTGGGAGAGAGACAGAGCTAGAGTGTTGGAGGGGGTGGTAGTGGAGTTGCTTCTAACAAATGGTGGGATAGGCTTGCTAGACAAACGGAGGGCATGGCCGCAATATCAATAAGAGAGGAGATGGATGCTTGTTGTCTGTGCACGTGCGTGTGAGAGACGGGTCAGGAGGCATGCACGAATGATGAGGGGGGACGATGTGGCTGTGGTAAGCAGACATAACTACATAGGAAGATCAATCGCCCTTTGTTAGAGAAAGGAGAGACATAACTTGTGAGGTACGTCGATCGATGTGGGGGGGGGGGGGGTAGTTAAAGTTGATCCATGTACATGTTGGGAGATCAATCGATATACATGCATGTGTGTGTTAGAAGCAAACGAGGCACGAGGACAAGGATAGAGATAGAGGGATGCATGTAGGAGGTGGTACGAGAGGCATACTATATCGAGCGGGGAGGAGTGTGCGAGTACGAGAACGATGAAAAGAGTGGTGGGAGTGAGGCATGGACGGTGACAAGAGAAGAGGGGAAGCTTGTGTTTGTGCTAGGCACACCTGGCTAGAGAGGCATATCGATCGATGTGTGCCGTAAAGAAGGAGGTGGGGGCCTACACACACCGTGGGTGAACGACCTAAAGTGAAACGACGAGTTTGCGCGATGGAGCCAGAGAATGCTGAGGGAGGGTGAGAGGGATGTGGGCGTGTGCATGCACAAGAGAAAGTTAGCACTAGCTACAAAGATAAGAGGGTTGTGTGGGTGTAAAAGACGTATAGAGATCATATATACTTCATTATAAAAAGCGAATTCGGATATTTGAAGAATTTATCATAGTGTTTTAAACCAATGCATGTGTGAATATATATAACGGTGATACACATGGTGTGTTTATGAACATGTTATACTACATTTAATATATTTTATCTCTACTCTTATAAAAAACGGAGTTGTTGATGATGGCGTGCCTACCATCCTGCATTATAGGCCGTCCGATTTATATCTCAAGCGGATAGCAAGGAAACTATGATGGTTGAAGTTGGCAACAATCATGATTGTAGATTCTTATTGAAATAGAGAAACGAATTCAAATTTAGTTCGAATTGCAGCGGTAGTATAGACATTTGGAATGCACTAAAATGTTGGTATGAGTAGGTTACATGCATTATACAGCTAGCAAAAAAAATCGGACATAACATGGATTCATACTCCCTCCTTCCATCTATATAGGGCATAATGAGATTTTTAAGAGCGCCTTTGACTATTGACAAGATTAATAGGACA
Source organism: Aegilops longissima (assembly GCA_021605205.1). Lineage (NCBI taxonomy): Eukaryota > Viridiplantae > Streptophyta > Magnoliopsida > Poales > Poaceae > Aegilops > Aegilops longissima. The sequence goes on from CM038678.1 coordinate 297,870,642, forward strand.
TGACATGCACAATGTGAAAATTATATCATTGAAAGAACGTTTCACGCATCGGGTTAACGGTGTGCTTTGTGTAAGTTGCATGTCATATATCATTGCTCTAATATTTGGTCAAAGTTAGCATCGAAAAATGCATTAGGCCCTATATAGATGGAAGGAGGGAGTAGCTTTGAATAGCATCTGTACAGTAAAACGGGGCAAGACTCTCTTTGTGTGGTGTGACTAGTTTTATTTTTTAGTTTTCTTTTGGTTGAGGAAGTGCGAATTGATTTGGTACGCATACAAGTACAATATTACTACACATTAGGCTTGTCCCTAAAATTCAACCCGTGTCTTGTTATATCCCTAAAATTCAGATATCATGCTCCCAAAACTGGCGCCTTCACAACCCGCGCCTTGCTATCCCGAAATTACAACGCGCACGAAAACTCCCTCCAGCTGCCAAATCCCGACACGCGAAATCCCCCTGAGGGAGTCCTGGATTAGGGGGTGTCCGGATAGCCGGACTACCATCATCAGCCGAACTATCATTTGCCGGACTATCATCATCGACCGGACTCCAAGACTATGAAGATAGAAGATTGAAGACTTCACCCCGTGTCCGGATGGGACTTTCCTTGGCGTGGAAGGCAAGCTTGGCGATACGGATATGTAGATCTCCTACCATTGTAACCGACTCTATGTAACCCTAGCCCTCTCCGGTGTCTATATAAACCGGATGGCTTTAGTCCGTAGGACAACAATGACAACAACCCTTACAATCATACCATAGGCTAGCTTCTAGGGTTTAGCCTCCTTGATCTCGTGGTAATCCACTCTTGTAAACATCCACAATATCAATATCAATCAAGCGGGGCGTAGGGTTTTACCTCCATCAAGAGGGCCCAACACAGGTAAACATCGTGTCCCTTGTCTCGTGTTACCATCCGCCTAGACGCATAGTTCGGGACCCCCTACCTGAGATCCGCCGGTTTTGACACCGACATTGGTGCTTTCATTGAGAGTTCCTCTGTGTCGTCACCGATAGGCGTGATGGCCTCTTCAATCGACAACGACGCAATCCTGGGTGAGACCTTTGTTACGCCCTCGATGCGGCTATATCTCCCACGTGTCGAAGCACGACTTAGAGGCATAACCGCATTGAAAGCAATGTCGCAAGTGAGGTAATCTTCACACAACCCATGTAATACATAAGGGAAAGAGATACATAGTTGGCTTACGATGCCACTTCACACAATACATAAATAAACATCCATCATTCCGATTACACTCAAGGTCCGACTACGGAACCAAAATAAAAGAAGATACCCCAAATGCTACACAGATCCCCGATCGTCCCAACTGGGCACCACTCACGATCATCGTGAAAAGACACATAGTAACGACCACGTTCCTCGTCGAACTCCCACTTGAGCTCGGTTCGTCCACCTGCACCGCATCGTCGGCACTGCAACTGTTTTGGTAGAATCTGTGAGTCAAGGGGACTCAGCAATCTCACACCCGCGAGATCAAGACTATTTAAGCTGATAGGAAAGACAGAGTTGTAAGGTGGAGCTGCTGCAAGCGACTAGCATATATGGTGGCTACATTCGCAAAAGAGAGCGAGAAGAGGAGCAAAGCACGGTCGTGAAACTAGTAGCGATCAAGAAGTGATCCCGAACTACTTACGTCGACATAACTCCAACATCGTGTTCACTTCCCGACTCACCGAGAAGAGACCATCACGTTACACACGCAGTTGATGTGTATTTTAATTGAGGTCAACTTCGGTTTTCTACAACCGGACATTAACAAATTCCCATCTGCCTCATAACCGCGGGCACGGCTTTGAAAGATAATACCTGCAGGGTGTCCCAACTTAGCCCATTATAAGCTCTCACGGTCAACGAAGGATATTCCTTCTACCGGGAAGACCCGATCAATCTCGAATCCCGGACTACAAGACATTTCGACAAAGAATAAAACAAGACCAGCAAAGCCGCCCGATTGTGCCGACAAATCCCGATAGGAGCTGCACATATCTCGTTCTCGTGGCACATCCGGATGAGACAGGCTACGTGTAAAACCAAGCCTCAAGTTTCCCGTGGTGGCCCATGATTCTCGGTTGTTCGGGCCAGCACTCAAGGAGCACCGGTCCGGGGTTAAAATATAGATGACCCTCGGGCTCGCGAAAACCGGGGAAAAAAGGCTTAGGTGGCAAATGGTAAAACCAATGTTGGGCCTTCTTTGGAGGAGTCTTATTCAAAGCGAACTGTCAAGGGGTCCCATAAATCACCCAACCGTAAGGAACGCGAAATCAAGGAACATAACACCGTATGACGGAAACTAGGTGGCAAGAGTGGAACAAAACACTGGCATAAGGCCGAGCCTTCCACCCTTTACCAAGTATATAGATGCATTAATTATAGCAGATATATTGTGATATCCCCAACAAGTAAACATGTTCCAACAAGGAACAACATCTCCATGTTCCAACAAGGAACAAACTTCATCTTCACCGCAACTAGCAACGCTATAAGAGGGCCGAGCAAAGCGGTAACATAGCCAATCAACGGTTTGCTAGGAAGGGATGGTTAGGGGCTGACATGGCAATATGGGTGGCATGATAAGCAAGTGATAGGCATCGTAGCATAGGCATAGCAAAAGAGCGAGCAACTAGCATAGCAAAGATAGAAGTGATTTCGAGGGTATGGTCATCTTGCAAAAGTTCTCGAGTTGTCGAAAGCTTGATCCTCGTAAGCGTTCTCAACAGGTTCCTCGTTCACGTACTCGTCTCCCGGCTCTACCCAAAGCAAGAACACAAACAAAGGAACCACAATAAATCACGGTGCAATGCACAAGCAACATGATGCAAAACATGACATGATATGCGGGATGTGATATGCAATGCGTATGTGCGCTCCGGAAGGAAAATGATGAACCAGGCATCAACTTGGCAAACCAAGTATGCCGCTGGAAAGATGAGATGATTTCGGTTGAATCGATATAAAGATCACCGGAATCGGATGCACGGTTTGCAAATGACAAGCAAAACAAGAATGACACAAATCTGCCATTAACAGCATGATACCACTTAGCAAGCAACAAGAAATTAAGCTACTACACCCAAACGTGCCAACAAAGTATATGGCAGTGATCTACTCAAGATGCTTGACAAAATATGAACACTGAGCTACGACTAAATCACATCATAACAGGTTCAAACAAGCATGGCAAAAGTGCAAAACATATCAGCTTCACAGACACAGTGAAATTACTGAACATGGCAAAAACAGCATCAGGTAGCAATGTTCAGAGCAAGAAAACTGCATGCTACAGGAAATTATAATAGCAAAACATGGCATGGCATGAATCTACTCAAAGCATAGAACAAAAGTCCCTTACTGACCATAAGCCAAAAAGGATCATAAAATATAGTAACACCCATGTCAAAATGGCAAGTTTAGATTATGATTCAGCAACATGGCATGGCAAAACAGATAACAGTGTAGGCATGTTTAAGAGCTCAAAGCACTCACTACAGAGCCTTTCATGATAAACTAAGCATACATACATCAAGAAGACATGTCATAGAAGACATACATGGCAAGAACAACATCATAGCATACACGGATCAACCACAACAACCTTGGCAAAATTGAATAACATGTAAACAATCTGCCAGGAAACATTTTGTAGCAAAAGTAGAGCTCGATTGACTCAAGCTATGGCACTCCATAATTGCAAACAAAGGCATGGATAGATATATCATAACCATATGTTCAAAACATCCTTACTGAAGTATCTCAAAATATGCATGGATCTCTCGGTAGCATCAAGTTAACATGGCATCAAAATATCAGCTAAACAGAGCTGAAATCAGCAACATCAGGAAGCCTACTTTGCATGCTTGTTCTAGTCACCACATAGATCACAAAAATACATGGCATACACCCCTGGAAAGATGGCATGGCATGTTACAAAACACATGTAGGACTCAAGATCATAGGGTGCACACATCAATCATGGCAAAAATGACAAAGTGCATGTTCATTAAGAAACGAAACTAACATCACATAGCCCTCTTCCAACAGCATTTCGGGCATCAAGATGAGCTCAAATTAAAATGATGCAATGGGATGAAATGATCTACTCTTCGAGACGAACATTTTGACACATTACACGCACGAAACGGAGCTACAGGTGCGAAGTTATGGCACGATTTAAATGCAACAAAGTAATCACGAAATAAAACTTAGACGAAATCTAGGGGAGAAAGTCAACCCTCGCGGTTCCGATCCAGATCGAGGCGGATCCGGCGGCGAGGCGGCGGGCGCAGCGGGCAGCTCGCGGAGCTTCGCCCGGGCCGGAGGAGAGGAGGCGGGCCGCCGGGCGGCGACGGGCCGGCCGGGCGCTGGGCGGCGCGGCGGAGAGGCGCCGTGGGCGGCGGCGGAGCGGCACTGTGGCGGCAAGGGGTCCGGTGGCAACCATGCGCTGCATGGCGGCGAAGCGGAGATGGGCTCGGGGGCCCGATCCGGCTCGCTGGCCGGGCGGCGCGCGCGGCGTGCCGTGGGGCGCTGCCCGATTAGGCGCGGGCGGCGGCGTGCGGACGGCGGACACGTCCGGCGGCGGTGGACGTGTCCGTCGGCGGAGGAGGAAGGAGCTAGGGTTTGTACCGCGATTTGGAATGGGGGGTGTATAAATAGGCATAGAGGAGCTAGGAGAGTCCAAATGAGGTGTAGTTTTCCCCACGATCGTGATCGAACGACGGAGAGCATGGAAGTGACTTAGATGGGTTATTGGACTATTTTGAAGGGGTGTTGGGCTGCAACTTAAAAGAGGCCTTTGCGAGGGTGCGGTTAACCGTTGGAGTACCAAACGAGCTCTAAATGACCCGAAACTTGACCGGTGGTCTAAGGGTGGTATACCAAGGCCACTTGACAAACCTCGGTACATTCCGAGAAAGTTTAGTACCCACTCACGGAAAAACGTAAAAGGGGACGCCGGGGGACATAGGAGTGCCGGATTGCAAAACGGACAACGGGAAAAATGCTCGGAATCATGAGACGAACACGTATGCAAATGAGATGCACATGATGACATGATATAAAATGCATGACATGGAAAAAATGCAAAAACGAAAGACAAAAACCCAACCACGGAGGGAATATCATATCACAATGCCGAAAATGGCAAGAGTTGGAGTTACAAATATGGAAAGTTACATCCGGGGTGTTACAACCTTTCTCCCCGGACAGATCTTTGTATTCGGCGGCTTCGCACTGCGGGCCAACTCGCTTGCCCATCTGGAGCAGATCGAAAGCTACGCCCCTGGCTGTCAGGTCAGGTTAGGAAGCTTAAACTTCACGACCGATATCCGCGGGGACTTGATCCTCGATGGATCTGAGCCACACCGAAGTGCAGCGCTATGCAAGGGGCATGACCTAACTCGCCGCGGACAGCACCTTGAGGTCGCACCGGATCCGCTCGACTCATAGTCCGGAGCCGATCGCTCAATCGAGGACGGATGGTTGGACACCGCCAGAGCCGCAATTTCTACGGCGATGGAGCCGAACACTTACCTTGTCCCACATAAAGCCCATGACTCGAGGTGCCGGACTCCTGCGGACTCAACCTCCTGCGCCCCGCCAATCCGAATCCGATTACGCGCGATCATGGAATTCACCGCTGCGGACATCTTTCAGCACTTCGCCCTTCGGCGACATCATAAATCCATCAAGCATCTCTCGCTATCCGGAGAGCCTGGCGAACTACGGCCAGGGGCGGTTGGGACGCGGATGACGAAGAAATTCAGATCCCACCCACCACCCACTTCAGAGCCACCGCCGACGATTTAACCGACATACTCGACTCGTCTCCGAAGACATCGACGGTATGGACGACGATGCGGAGACTCCCAAGAACCAAAGCCTACAGGACACTTTGGAAGACCACCTCGTCATACGACATATACATGGTGGACACCCGAAGGAAGCGATAACGAGGAACAACGGACGCGACAGAGGATAATCTCGCCGATAAAGAACCAAAACGGCGATGCAACGCCGCCCTAAGTCCCGCCGATCAAAGCAGCCTTCCTAACGACTCCAGCGATAGAGCAGGGCAAGCCACGGACGACGAACAGGACGAGCGGATAATCAACCCCTTCACGGAGCAATCAACAGTCCGCCACAACACGAGCATAAGAACATACGCAAAAACTAGTCGCCATCGCAAGAAGTTTGAAGAAGGCGAAACGAAGCTCAAAACAGCGAAGACACGCTCGAGAATGAAGTGGAGCAAAGTATTCAAGACCGCAGAACAAATATGGCAATGGCCATCAAACTAAGAGCTACCCGGCGCGCAAGTTGTTGCCAAAATTTGACGAGGAAGCCATCGAGCCTCCACAACAAAAAAATAAAGAGGCCGCTGGCGGATAGACGGCCGATGACAGGCCCAAAGCGACAACCGGGGCTGCACACAAGCCAAATCATAATCCTGGTAAAACGGACGGCCCAACTAGGTCCATCTACGGGCCAAAAAGGAGGACCCCAAGAAGTAGCACACCACGACAAGTGTTCGAAGACAGCAGCACACCCAAATACAGGGGCGCCACACACCCGCTATGTTTCACCGATGAGGTGCTAGATCATGAATTTCCAGCAGGGTTTAAACCCATAAACATAGAGGCATACGACGGCACAATGACTTTGGAGTCTGGATAGAAGACTACATACTACACATACACATGGCTAGAGGAGATGATCTCCACGCCATAAAATACCTACCCTCAAGCTCAAAGGGCCAGCTCGGCATTGGCTCAAAAGCCTCCCGTGAAAACACTGTTGGAAGTTGGGAAGAGCTCGAGGACGCGTTTAGAGCAAATTTTCAAGGGACTTATGTCCGCCCTCGGATGCGGACGATCTGAGTCATATAACCCAACAGCCCGGAGAGTCAAGACGCAATTGCGAACAGGTTCCTTACCAAAAGAACCAAATAGTCGATCGTCCAGACGCGGAAGCCTTAGCAGCTTTTAAACACAACGTCTGAGACGAATGGCTCGCCAGAACACCTCGCCAAGAAAACCAAGAACAATGGCCGCTAACAAGCCTCATGACGCGCTTTGCGCGAGAGAAGACAATTGGCTGGCAAGATGCAAGACCAGCGATCCGAGTACATCCGAGATCAGGGATGGAACGGAAAGTCACGGCGCATGAAAGATCACTGAATAAAAAAAAGCCCACGAGGCACGGCGGTCAACGCCGATTCAAAAGCTTCAGCGGCGGACAATAAAACACGGCCTCTTAAGGACAACAGAGACGAGCTATCAAATTTAAACAAAATTTTAGACCGGATATGTCAAATCCACAGTACCCCCGGAAGGCCTGCAAACCATACCAACCGAAATTGTTGGGTTTTTAAACAGTCCGGCAGACTCAATGCCGGACACAAGGGGCTCGATAAGCCAAGCGAGGACAATGACGAGCCCCACCAACAGAGCGCCGGAAGTCAAAGGACTTTCCCTCGAGAAGTCAAAACAGTAAACTTGCTTCACGTGATAAACACGGAAAGCCAACACGACACTCGCCAAGACAAATGTCGGACGATCCACCCAGTGGACCAAGGTTGGATGTCAAAACCAATCACTTTCGACCATCCGGATTAGTCCGTATATCCGGAGCGCAGGATAGACTGCCACGATATCGGATCCCATAATAGACGGACTGCAATTAACGCAGTGTTGATGGACGGCGGCGGGACTTAAACCTGCTATATCCGGACACAATCCGCAAGTGGGGATAGACCCTATTACAATTCGGCATAGCCGCACTTCCTTCAAAGGTGGCGCCAGCCCTTAAGCCAGCTATCAAGCACCATCGACGGAAGCTCTCGTCCGCTTCAATGCAATACCACATTCCGTCTCTTACGCTTAAAATGCCCGTCCACGTGGCATCGTTTCATCATAGGGTCGCCGAGACCCCGGACACGGCCGGGCGAGTCCGAATAAATAAGCTAGGGCTACCTAGCCGCACACCCCTTCACAAGGGTTTGCACATACAAGCCATAATGAGCTAGCATAGGCTCAGCTTTCTTAATCTATATTTCAATTTTTATGCATTTTCTCGCATGATTTCTTTTCCAACCAAGTTCCTCTCTTTTTACAGATGAACAGCGTGCACACCCGTCCAGGATACGGCACAACGGAGACACAGGCGCAGACGTGCAGTAGGGACCCGTTGCAAGGACTCTTTTTAGACTAAGACCCTCGTAAACCTTTCTTCTGTCTCTTGTTGCTATAATCCCTGGTTTTTCAAGATAACCGAGTGGAGATCGGCGTTTTAGCATCGGCAGCGCCGCCAAGAACCTGCCTGTACCTGGACACAAGGGGCTTAGGGCTTTGTTTTGCCCGCTATTATAAAGACCGAACACCTTCGGGAGTGTTCGGCATCTCGAGTTAGGCCTTATATGCATCAGCTCGAATCATGTCTTTGGTCAAATGTTGGGTTTGCCCGGCTCCGTGTTTTGCTGCCTTACGCTCCGTATCATCGGCTAACGCGCTCCGGAGAACTACTGCGATTGTGCCCCAGTTAATTTGGCGAGCACCTCGATGAAAAGCCGAAAACTGATCGTCATGATACATCGAGACCGGTCAACCACTCGATCGACCTTCGAATGTTTAGGATGACTCGCTTTGTGAAGGGCCGTTTCCGCCAGCACATACGCGCCCAATTCGAGAGCACGGTGCCCCGGGGGCTATGTCGTAGCCCCACCCTCGAACTCCATGGCTAAGTGAAAGTGATAAAGCATTATAGTCCGGTTGCCTCGTTTGCTACGCTAACACCTCCTTTACAGGACCGAGGCGTCCGGATTAAGTGTGAAAACGCTATTTTTGCGAACACCCCGCACCTTGTGCGTGGGGGCTGAAACCGACGATCGCCATCTTTCAGGTTATACATACGTATACAAGAACGGCCGCAAAGGAGATATTCTATTACTTGAACACACAAGTATAAAAGGTGTTTATATCATAACAATCGTTTTTACATCATATCAACGTTCATTCGAACGTAACATTTTTCGAGCACTACGACTCTATTACACGAGCACCAGGCAGCACTTCGCCAAAATAGTGCTCGGCGGGTAGCCGGTCATTATCCGCACCCGGGGTCGCAACAGCGGTGGCATCCATCTCTGTCCAATGTGTCTTCACACGGGCGAGCGCCATCCGCACACCCTCTATGCAGGCCGACCGCTTCATCGCCTTGATATGCGGCACCGCCCCAAGAAATGCTGCAATAAGCCAAAGTAACTCTTGGTGGGGCCTATCCGGCGGATATGGGTCACTATATCCGCCATAGCAAGCCCGGACAACCTATTTAGCTCAGCCCACTCAGCCAGCGATCGGTCGGAAGTGAACGCTCCGGACTATGGAATTGAGACCAAAATAGCTCTTCCGTCTGCGTGATCCTTCCGCTTCGAATGCACTGCCAGATCCGCCGCACTCACTTTGCTAAGTCCATATAAGGTCCTCCGGACACCACAGCTTAGCCCACTGAGCATATTTCGGATCCGTGAACCTTGGCGCGCAGCGAAAAGGCCTGCGCCACTACAATCTCCCGGCTGGCACAGCTCTTCCTTCATAGCCCGCATTGCGAGCGGGCACTCTTAACTTCGGGGTGGCCTTCCGCAGGTCTTCTTGCCCGCTTAAGCGCTCCTTCCCAAGAGCCTCATTGCGGTCGGTAGCCTCTTGTAACTTCACAGCCATTTCGCTATCTCTTCCCTGCTCGCAAGTGTGCGGCCCTTTCGCCGCTAACTCTTCGTCGCCTTGAGGCTGCCGCATTACTCCTCCGCCTGCTCCTTGGCTTGAGCAAGTTCGCCCAAGACTCTCCACGCAGCGGCACTATCTACATTTCACGCACATATTGTAAGGAGTTGGCTTCGGCTCCCTTACCACGTGACCGACAAGAACACTTACCTTGCGACTCATCAAGTCGCTTTGTTGATCAGCGCGATGTCTTCATCCGCCACATCGAGTTGCCGCTTTAGTTCAGCAACTCCATCAGTCCGGCTGGCCCCCGGACGACCCGCCACCTGCATCGGCACGACGGGAATTTAAACCTGCGATTTTTGATCCTCGGCACACTGTCGATATCGACAACCTACCGAGTCTCAGGGGCTACTATCTATACAGGGCGCATTCTATATGCAAAACTGTTAAAAGGTGCGTCATTTTTACGTACCTCAAACCCCGCCAGTAAACTCCTGACGGCATCATGCAACCCGCCTTCGGCGGACGAAATCCTTTCAATCACCATGCTCATCAATGTGTGTTGATCTTCTGAGATAGACGCCTTCTCAAGCAGATCTGTCAGCCATACACCAGTTGGCGCCGAACTATCCGGCTTTGCCACATCCGGGGGCTCCCTCCGTGACGACACTTCAGGCTCTTCCGTCCTATCCAACGGTGCCCCGGACGGGGGCGTCTCGCTCTCTATCATCTCCGGACAAAGGTCCCCTGAAGACGAGCTCATCTGCGAAGGACGGAGATCCGAACTACAAGGTAAAAACTTTAGTTATCCTCAGAAGCACAAATAGGGATGTCCCTTATTATAAAACTCCTTTCTTTCTACTCACGGCTCGTTGGAGGGCTGGCTCATTAAGGGAGATTGTGCGGCCGGGGCCTCCCCGGACGCAGGACCCTCCGACGAAGATTTCTTCCCCCGTTTAGGGGCTTTTTTCCCCGGGTCCTCGGAGGCAGTCCTCTTCTCCCCTTGGTAGGAGGGATTCTCGATCCCCCTTGTTCAAAAGCCTCCTCAGCGAGGCAGTAGCTTTCTGCTTTCCCCTTCGCCTTCCTCCGGCGCAACCTCAACATCCGGACCAGCACGGATCCGCGCGTCTCGGGGAGGGGGCGGACACGTACAATTTTGCTTCCGCTATCCACTCCTGTGTAAGTAGATCGGTCATAAGGCGAGATCATCGAAAGGCAAACAAACGGTATGTCCGAACTTGGAACTACTTACTTGAGTATCCGGCGATTGCAGCTTAGTCCAGCATCCTCGGTCAATTCGGACGCACCTCTTGCGATCCGAAGAATAAGTTATACATCTCCAGGTGTCATACCCATGAAGTGTTGAAGAATCCGTGGGCCCTCCGGATTGAACTCCCATAGCCAAGAGGACGGCGTTTGCAGGGCAGGAGGCGCCTAATTAGCATAACCTGCATCACCACCACCATATCGATCTCCCTCGTTAAGAGATCTCGAATCCGGCCCTGCAGTGGGGCACGTCCTTTGACGGCCCCAGTTGAGCCCTTGGTTGACCTCGACATCAATCGTCGTGGAGGTCCCGGCGGAATAGGGCGGCGGCTTTTGTCTGTGGCCCCTCGGACGGTGATATAGAACCACTCTTGTTGCCACAGGCCGAGCTCCTCTTGGAAGGAGCCAGGACCACGGGCATCGGCCCTCCGCTTATGGCCGCCCGCCACACTCCGCTTGACGCCCCTCGATCATCTTGGCGCCACATTGAAGGTCTTCACCACAGGCGAAGTGAGGGTGACGCGGAGGAAGGCTTCGAGACAACAATAAATGCGGAGATATGGAGGATGGACTCGGAGCCAAATCATGGAATTCCAACCCATAGTAAAACATGAGCCCTCTCACAAAGGATCCATCGGAAGCCTAAACCCCGACGGAGGTGGGAAACGAAGATCGACATATTCGCGGGGCTCGGGGTGGGGATGGCCTGCCCTTGGCAGCAACCTGTCTGAAATCTCGTAAGACAGTACTTGGCCTCCGGCAGCTTCAAGACGTCCTCCTCCGTAACGGAGGAGGGCATCCATCGCCACGAGGTCGGAACCGGACATCATTGAAGGTCCGGCGCTCGAATCTGGAGCTCTAGGTGCTGGAACTTGGGCGTGGAGAGGATTCGATGGAAGATTGAAGAAAAGAAACGAGCCTTGGTCCCATTATAAAGAGGAGGATACCAAGAGCCGTCTCCGTGGCCGTTTGGGACTCGTCTTCGATGGAGGGTGGCGAGCGGGCACGGTTGGGTTACCCACGCCGTATTGATGAGAATCCCGGATTAAGGGAAACGATCTCTGCTCGACAAGACGTGCCAAGGAAACCTTAGCTAAATGCGCCGAGGTGGTAAAGTAAAAACAATTCGAGTAATGACTTGGTAGTGGTGTGACGTCATGCCACGGAAAACGCCGCAGATTGAACTTGTGTATATATTATTATTCTCTATGGTGGAATGTGGAATTTATTTTGCGAGCGGACACTATCCTGGTGTTCCCAATCTTCTATCATTCGGAGGAGGAACCCGCTTTGCAATGCCAAGCAATATACACGCCGGACTTATCGTCATTGAAGCCTGGTTCAGGGCTACCGAGGATTCTGGATTAGGGGTGTCCGGATAGCGGACTACCATCATCACCGAACTATCATTTGCCGGACTATCATCATCAACGGACTCCAAGACTATGAAGATAGAAGATTGAAGACTTCACCCGTGTCCGGATGGGACTTTCCTTGGCGTGGAAGGCAAGCTTGGCGATGCGGATATGTAGATCTCCTACCATTGTAACCGACTCTATGTAACCCTAGCCCTCTCCGGTGTCTATATAAACCGGATGGCTTTAGTCCGTAGGACAACAATGACAACAACCCTTACAATCATACCATAGGCTAGCTTCTAGGGTTTAGCCTCCTTGATCTCGTGGTAGATCCACTCTTGTAAACATCCACAATATCAATATCAATCAAGCAGGACGTAGGGTTTTACCTCCATCAAGAGGGCCCGAACCTGGGTAAACATCGTGTCCCTTGTCTCCTGTTACCATCAGCCTAGACGCACAGTTCGGGACCCCCTACCCGAGATCCGCCGGTTTTGACACCGACACCCCCTTCTAACCCTGAGCCGAAAGGGCCGCTAGTTCAAATGGGTGGGGGGGGGGTACTTTTGTAACACACCCTACATTTTGGACAAGCGCGTCCCTAAGTGATGCTTCACCCCCTCCCATCGCCCCCTTTTCGCCATTCAAAATCCTAGGCCGCCATAACCTCTCCGCTCCAGCCGCGAAACCCCACCCTCCTCCGTCCGCCACGTCACCGCTGCCCAGCCGGAGCCTCTTCCCCGACGACGTCGTCCACCGCAACAGCTCGATGTCCCTCGTCCACCTCCCCGTATGAGGATTCGTCGTCCATCTCGCCGTCCCGCCGGTTCAGCCGCCCCGTCCTCCACCTCCAAGGAGCTGCTCCGATGATCGCCTCGTCTATCGCGGCTGCTCCATCCCCACAGCGCCGCCTTAACCTGCTCCACCGAACCGCAGCATCCTCACCGACTCCTCGGGCGAAGCCGAGGCCTACTCGGCGCGCCACCAAAGAGGTTGTACACTCATCGCGATCGCACCTTCTCCTTAACTCAACCTCCCGGCGCCGACGGTGCTCCATCCCGCACCCCATGGAGCGGCTACCTTGAAGCCGGCGCCCTGGCGACATCTCCACGGGCGGCTCTCCCCGGTCGCGAGGCCCCTTCGTGGCGGCGCCATACCAGCTGGATCTCTGCTGCTGCTGCTCGCTCTCGCCGACTGCTCGCCGCCCACTGGTGCTTGCTGCTCTCCCCTCGCTCGTCTTTGCTGCTCTGCTCCGATTAAGCCACACTTCAATCGGTGAATTGACTTTTGGGTCAGATTGATTTTCAGGGGTTGGGGGGGCTCGCGGAGTTAAGGAAGAACCACCCACAAATGGGACGGGCTCACGGAGAGGTACCCCACTATCTATCTTAGGGTTCGTGGTGGGGGGGCCTAGAGGGCTGGTCTGGGCGGCGGTGGCGAGTTGTTTCAGGCGGCGGCGTTGGGGCCGGTGGTTCGGCCGGTGGTGGCAGGTGGCTCAAGGGTGTGTAGGTTGAAGATGAACTGCAGGCCCTCCCTAAACTACATGTCAAGTGCCTCTTTGCTACCATTGCGTTTAGTTTCGACAGTAGCATTCAGATTCCACAGTAAATTTCAGTTTCGACAGTTAAGTTCAGAGTCAACAGCTTTTACCTCATCTGTTGTAGTCAGGTGGTTTTTGGTGATGTTAATTTTACATCCATTTTTCATCATCTATTGGAGATGTTATTAGAATCCCACTTGAGATTGACGATGTCTGTTGATGCGGAGCATCCTACGGTCATCACCATGTCAAGAGTCCGTTTGGCAAGTGACACGTGCGACCTCTACTTCTCATACACAAAGGTATTGTCGGAGCTTCACGGATGTCAAGGAGGAGTGCAAGCGCCAAGAAACGACTACACCATCCGGGAGGGAAGCATGGAAGAGAAGACGGAAGAAGAAGGAGATGCGAAGTCTACAGCGACCGGACGACCGGAAGCCACCGGACGTCCGCTACCTGACGCATCCCAGACGGCCAGTCGAAGAAAGCCTACAGCGGCCGGACGTCCGTCCGAGACCGGACGACCGGCAACCGGACGACCAGCGTCTCCGGACGGCCGGTGCAACTTCATCCGAGCCGAATTTGCGGAAGTCCGAGCCCTTCCGGACGTCCGGACCTCCATGAAGCGACGGACGACCGTAAGGACCGGACATCCGCTGCTGTGTGCACTGGCCGGCCTTTTGGCCTTGTATCTCTCTCCACTTACCCCTTCGGGCTTAGACTATAAATAGACCTTCCCTCATCCTTTCTAAGGTTAGCAAATATGATAGCTCATTCTTAGGTGAGCTTTGCTCCTACCTCTACTCTTGAGAGAGAGAGACCACTACTCCATTGGAGGCCAAGACCTCCATCTAGGAGAAGATCCTGCGGGATATATCATCAAGACCCCCTCTTGGGCGGACCCCTTCAAGACCTCCTGACGGAGATGAACTCTACCTTGTATCTTTCCCTTTGTTGTTCATGTACCTTGTGGATCTTGTGTGTTTGATTGTCTAGTGGATGTGTGATTAGACTTGTTCTTGAGGGTTTCCCCTTGTGATTTCTTCCCGTTCTTCCCTGTGTTCTTCGTGCTCTTCGAGGGATCCCACTCCAAACGTGAAAGATCGGCCTACACCGGGTTAGCCCCATATCATATGGTATCATGAGCCACGTTCATCACGTATTTGGAGTCCCTCCCACCATTTTCTAGCCTTCTTTTGTTTGATTTCTTCCTAAATTTCAAAAATCCCCACCAAAAATAGCCTCAAATTTTTTTTGTGATTTGTTAGTGTGATGATGTTTTGTTGATTTTGATCCATGTATTTGCTTGGTTTCGAGTGGATCTAGCATTTTCCCAAGTTTCCCCATCTTCCATCCATGAAATCTCATCAATTTTGACCCCGAAATCTCCATTTTCCGCCCAAAATCGCGCCCCGGATCTCGGATCTCACGTTGACCCCGACGCACCGGACGACCGTCACTTTACCGGACGTCCGGAGCCGCAGGAACGACCGGACGTCCGATCTTATCGGACGACCGGAACCCCTATACCGATTGGAAATTAGCGGATTTCCGAGCTCACCGGACGTCCGGCCACCGGACATCCGTTATTTCCGGACGTCCGCTACCTGTAGATATCAACTTCGGCTGATTTTTGTTTTGCCCATAACTAATTCATCCGAACTCCGATTTTGACGTTCTTTAGCTCGTTTTGAAGCTATTGACATCCCCCTTCCAACAAAAATACCATCATCATCATTTGACTCCATCAAATTTTGTGAAATTTGGCAAGTTTGCCTAGGGCTTCCACCACATCACCCGCTACTCCACCACCGACTTCCGCAACTTAACCAATTTTGTTCCTCATGGTTGTTTGAGTTGTGATTCGAGTCTCCTAAGGTGTTTCGGCTACTTAGGGACGGTTGCTCATTCATCAACCACCACCGCCACTTCCGCATAGGCTTACCCAACATACACTTACATCCCAACTTAACCAATTTTGTTTGTGTTGTGAGTTGTGTCTCCTAAGGTGTTTAGGCTACTTAGGGACCGTGCTTCCAACTCCGACACCGTGTATAGTTCACCACCTTACCCTCCACTTCCGCATCGCGTACTCCAAAACCACCATTGCATTTCCGCAATCACATTGAGCTTCCGCAACCACCATCGCATTCCCGCTACCACCATTTGACATTTGTCATTTGAGATTTTGAGTTGTGGTTTTTCCGTTTCCTAAGGTGTTTCGGCTACTTAGGGACGAGTCTCCATCATCTTGGTATCTACATCAAGAACACCGCCACTCATCATCGCAAAGGACGGTAACCTCGACGACACCATTGTATATTCCCCTTGCAAATTGCATTGATAACCCCTAGCCCATTTTGCGTCACTTGCCTATCGAGACTAGCCATTTGAGTATTGCCCGGCAACGTTACTTGTGTACATTACTGATCATACTTCCCATAACATACATACCATATCATCTTGGTATCATCATATCATCCATTGTGTCACAATATCGTTCCCGCATATACACAATAGCTATCTTGGTTTGTGCATTGTGCAAAGTGGCCATATCAAAAAAAGAAAGAGAATAAGCTTTTAAGCAAAAGAGAAAGAGAGCAAAGAAGCTTGTAAGCAATAGCCATAGCATCAAAATATATCATATGGTATCATATCCGATCATCTTGGATCATCTTGAGAGAAACACCGGGAACCATACATACATAGCATACTTGGGATAGAAAGTTTATCCATTTTGCATCTTATAGGTTGTGCACAAGTGCCGTATCCGCCTATTGAGCAATCGTGCTAGCGTCTCTCTTGAGTTGTGCAACACGAGCATTTTCCGTGGATTCCACATTTTGTGCTCATTCCTTGGTTGCACGACCCCATTTATCTATCCGTGTGTGTGTTTCCATGTGCCACATATTGCTATTGGTCTACTTGTTTCGCTTGCGAATTTGTGAATCTCTTTCAACATTATTGACTCTTGCTAACATTTTGCATCAAATTTTTGTGCCACTATCCTCACCAAGCTCTACCATAAGCTCTACTTGATAGGTGTGAGTGAACAAGTCCGGTACCAATTCCACTATTCTTTCATCTCACATTGAGTGAAATGGGATACATCCTAAACTTTGGGAAAAGGTAACTTGGTATTGTTTATCTCATTTCCTACTCACCTCTACTCGAGTCTTGTGATGGATATGCAAGGCATTTCACCTTCGGTCTACAACAACAACAACGAGTTCGATGCCACGAACAACAACTCCGACGCCAAGATGCAAGCTCAAATGGAGGAGATCAAAGCCCTTATCAAGTCCTACAAGCGATCTTCCTCATCTTCGAGAAGACGCTCAAGAGCACATGCTTCCGAGCTACCATCTCCGGCAAGATCACATCGGCATCGACACCATAACCACCAAGAACGTGAAGGTCATGAGCTCAACATCAACTACCGCTCAACGACTTCACCATCTCCCTTGGCATCTTCGCCAAGCGACTTCAAGGAATCTTCGCCTACGGACATACGACATCTTCGCCAACAAGAACCTCAAGACTATGCTCGAGAGAAGCTACCCAAGCTCAAGTCCGCGATTCCACGAGCTACTATGACCTCGAAATCGACCACGTGATTCCTTTCTATGGGACTCACGAACCCGAGGAGTACCTCGAGTGGGAGCGTTTGATGGACAACTACCTCAAGCTACATCAAGTTCGTCCCGAAGATCAAGTGAAGTGCGCCACAAGAAACTTCCACGACTACGCATTGGCATGGTGGCTTCACACACCTTCGGAGTACTACGACATGAGTTGGCCCAAGACGAAGAGAGATTTGCGGCGAGAGTTCGTGCCTCCAACCTACACGGAACAACTTCGACGCCAATTGGAGAACACCATCCAAGGATCCAAGTCCATCGACGAGTACTTCAAGGAGATGAAGATTGCCTTCTGACGAGCGGCATGGGCGACCCCATTTCGATGAAGTTCCACTTCATGATGGGATTGAACAACGACATCTCCAAGACTATCTTCCTCGAGAACTACAAGTCCATCGACGACTACTACATTGGTGCTCTCAAGGCGGAACAAGAACTCATGAAGGCCAAGGCTTCTCCACCCCAAGCAAACTTCGCGGCGACCAAGCTCTACGACAAGCATGAGGCTAGTACAACCACGATGTCCAAGCCCGACGAGCTCCAAGACGATGCTCCCAAGTCTGACTTCACCGCCATCCCTCTTTGTGGCATTGATGATGCCGAGTCTACCTTGACTATTTTTCAAGATGGTGCGGCGACAAGTACGACTACGGAGACCTTCAAGGACCAAGCTTTGGAGGCAAGCGACAAGGTGGCGAGCAAGGATAATGCTTCCATCTTAGGAGGCGAGAGTGATGATGTGCCATCTTCGGCCTTCATTCACGGCGACCACGAAGAGATGGTTGAGCATGGGATTTTCCCTTCAACTACGACGATGTATGATGACTTGAGTGACTTGTGCCACCATATTGAGAGTGAGAGTGACTTCACCACTAGCCCCATATATGATGTGTTGCCCCAATTCCCATGTGAGGAGAGCCACAACCCCCACCACTTGAGTGAGATGAGTGACTCCACCATACGTGAGTTTGAGTGCACCTATTTTGAGGGAGTGAGTGAACCACCACATAGAGAGAGTGAGATAGTTGATAGGTCATGTGAGGCCACTTTCAACACTAACAACTTGACCTCTACCTCTATTGTGTCTTCTCATTTGGTGCTAGGTCCCATTTATGATGACGCCACGATCCTCGATTTACTTCATCCTCCCTTTGGACAAGACGATGGCCATGGTGGACTATGATGCACCCCCCACATGGTTCCATCAAGATGAAGATGACCACCATTTGATCTTTCCCACCTCACCTACACCACTTGAGTGGAATGACAAAGGTAACAAAGGTGACGGTGATGCTCTCATCCCACTAGTGGACTATTTTGACATTGATTGCTTGCATGATGTTGATCACCCTATTGACATGCTTCATTCTAGTATGATTTCCCCATGTGATGATTTGCCCATTTATGATGAGTACGATGATTCTCATGTGGAGTTTATTAGTTGTGATGCCATGTTACATACGATTTCTTGTGACAATTCTTTAGGTCACATCATGTTTGCTAATCCGCTTGACTTGTCATATGCTATGCATGAGATCAACCATATGTCTTATTTGCAATCTTTTCATAGTGACTATGCATATGCCATTAAAATAAACCCAATTTGCACATATGGCATACATGACAAGCCCATGGTTATTGGCATTTGTTTTTCTTGTGATGATATTGATATGCTCCCTTTGCATCATTTATCTCATATGCCATGCCATGCCCACCTACCTTCGGATATGCATTGTTTTGGATGTTGTCCATTTTCTCCATGTGATGTTTCCAATGTTGTTCATGAGGAGACCCCCATAGTTTCCTCATACATTTTAGGAGATTTTGATTCATCCCATTCATTGCATGATCCCGATACTTGTGTGCACCATATGCTCCCCATGAACAAACATGCTATTGATGTGCCATACACTTTCATTGTCAATTTGTGTCCCCATCGTGTCATACATAATAACTATTCTTTCATGATGGATGACATGTTCTTATACCATGCATCAAATTTCTTTGAGCGATGCTTATCTTGTGCTAACTCACACGTGCACATACACATCATGATGGATGATGTGTACATTTACCACGCGCACAATTTCTTTGGTTTATGTCTCTTTTGTGTAGGTACCCATGAATACTTGTCGACCTCACAATCCCACGAGTTGACAAAACGAGCTCTAGAGAGCAACGATGATTTGGGATCCCATGGATTGCCTTTCCCACCGCTCTCTTCGCGCAAAGACTTCACGCATTTCTTCTACATGGCCCTCACTTGGCTATGGGTTGTTGTCCATTACATATTATATGCCCATCGTGCCATGTTCACTTTGCATGATATGCCCATTCCTATGCCTTTGCCATGCATTTGTGACCCATGCTTTGCATTACACATGATGATTGATTCTAGTACTTGTATGTGTATTTGCAAGCTTGGTGGAGATATTGCTTGTTGTTGCCATGTTCCATTTGTGACCCACTCCTATGATGATACTATGATCTTGCTTTGTGTTCGTGCTTGTGATATGTCATGTGCACTCCTTATGCCTATTATTTGCTCACATGTCATGATTGCCATGATTTATTCTAGTGTGTTGCATCTTTTCTCCACTAGTTTGCACGACTTGATTACTATGTTTGCTTGCCTTGTTACATCACCTAGGATTCATACTTGCTCATTTCATGCGGTTGATGACAACCATCTACATGCTTTGCACATCATTGTTATTGCTTCTTGTCACATATCTCCATATGTTGCCTCTCTCATGCTAGATTTGTCATGTATTGAGTGCAACCATGCTATTCGTCTTGCCCATGAGTTTGCCCCCATAGCATTCTCACATATGTTTGGAGATTTTGACATATTACATGTGAAGCATGCTTGTCTTACTTCTTTGCACCATATACCTAGTGCCATGAATATTGCCATTGTTGCATCATATTATTCATGCACTTGTGCTTCTAATGGTTATGTGCAAAAGATGAGAACCATCATGATGGATGATGTGTTCATCTATCATGCGCATACTTTCTTTGTTTTGTTTTGTGCATGTGTAGGATACTTGGACTTTGTGTCGACTTCCACTTCACGTGAGTTGACCATTCGAGCTCTTGAGAGCGAGCCTCATACATTCTACCACGACTCGCTTCTACACCGCATTTGCTTCCACTTCGGCATTGTGAAGAATGCACAAGGACACGCCTTCAAGGTGACATCCTTCTTGAGCTTGGATATTGTGGATCTTACTTCATGTGTTGCTTGCACCATTTGCACGCATGTTCGAGATATTGCTTTCACCCATGATTGCCACATTTCCATGCTTCATGATATATATACCTTGTGTGTTGCATCCAATTCTTGGTCTACTTGCTACTATCATATGATTGGTTGCACCAATATCATTTCTTCACATATGCCATGTCCCTTTGCTTGTCACATGATTCACTTGATTGCCTCACACATGATGAACAATTGCTCTTTCTATTGTGTTGAGTGCCACTCCATCTTCACTACACCCTATGCACATTATGCTTGGATTGTCTTGCACTTGACCCATGTGTTTAGACATCTCATCTTATTTGGTGTTGTGAATGATTCCTATGCCTACCATTGACCATTTGTCGAGCACTTTATGCATGTTTGCTATGATCTTGAGGTAGATGCTTATTCTCTTGTCACACATATTTGCATCACTACCTCACATTTACATGCTTGTTTCCATGATGACCTTGATTTTGCTCAATTCATATGCTTACATGCCATGTCACAATCCTTTGTCACACCCTATGCTATGCTTGATGACAACACTTGTTTGGTGAATCACCTCTTGAATGCTTGGTTTTGCACTAACGCTAACCACATTTGTTTTTCCAAGTGTTTGTTCTATTTGCTCCTTTTGAAGGAATCACAAGATGGTGCGACATTGGAGAATGCTTATTTCGAGCTTCAAGATGATGAGTGCTTGGTGATCGTCCGCTTCGACACGGCACCGCCATCTCTTTCCCATGGTGATTTGGTTTTTGATCCGAGGTCGGATCTTTTCCAAGGGGGAGGGGATGATGCGGAGCATCCTACGGTCATCACCATGTCAAGAGTCCGTTTGGCAAGTGACACGTGCGACCTCTACTTCTCATACACAAAGGTATTGTCGGAGCTTCACGGATGTCAAGGAGGAGTGCAAGCGCCAAAGAACGACTACACCATCCGCGAGGGAAGCATGGAAGAGAAGACGGAAGAAGAAGGAGATGCGAAGTCTCATAGCCGATCGGACGACCGGAAGCCACCGGACGTCCGACCCTCTGCAGCGCCCGGACGACCGGCGCCCACCGGACATCCGCTACCTGATGCATCCCAGACGGCCAGTCGACGAAAGCCTGCAGCGGCCGGACGTCCGTCCGAGACCGGACGACCGGCAACCGGATGACCGGCGTCTCCGGACGGCCGGTGCAACTTCATCCGAGCTGAATTTGCGGAAGTCCGAGCCCTTCCGGACGTCCGGACCTCCATGACGACGGACGACCGGTAAGGACCGAACATCCGCTGCCTGTGTGCACAGCCGGGCCTTTTGGCCTTGTATCTCTCTCCCACTTACCCCTTCGGGGCTTAGACTATAAATAGACCTTCCCCTCATCCTTTCTAAGGTTAGCAAATATGATAGCTCATTCTTAGGTGAGCTTTGCTCCTACCTCTACTCTTGAGAGAGAGAGACCACTACTCCATTGGAGGCCAAGACCTCCATCTAGGAGAAGATCCTGCGGGATATATCATCAAGACCCCCTCTTGGGCGGACCCCTTCAAGACCTCCTCACGGAGATGAACTCTACCTTATATCTTTCCCTTTGTTGTTCATGTACCTTGTGGATCTTGTGTGTTTGATTGTCTAGTGGATGTGTGATTAGACTTGTTCTTGAGGGTTTCCCCTTGTGATTTCTTCCCGTTCTTCCCTGTGTTCTTCGTGCTCTTCGAGGGATCCCACTCCAAACGTGAAAGATCGGCCTACACCGGGTTAGCCCCGTATCATCTGTCTTGTGCTGCTTCAGCCTTGACGTCTTACGGCTCACCGGAGCTGCTCCAACGACAGAACGATCCATCACAACAGGCAGTGCCACGGACACTGCCTCTGATTCCTCGAGATCTTCCTCCACACCTCCGACAGCCACCTCTGCCTCAAGCTTCAAATGACCAACCCAATGATGTTGAGGTCGACACGGCTCTGACAAAGAGGTTGTACACTTGTTGCATCACTTATTACTATACATCACGTCGATCCATTAGTTCTATTTTGGTTCAACGGAAAAACGTCGATCCACTGGTTGTTACCATCACTCTAAATTTCTGCATGCTCTCCTTACATAATCTCAACATATTTTTTTTTCGTATGCATGTCAGATATTGTACACAGTCATGCTGAACATGTAGAGAAAAAGAGAAGAGTTTTGCGCGACAATACAATGTCATGCAGACATCGCTCCATGGTGGGTTCAATGGCAAACCCTCCCCACCCCTCTCTAGATTGTAATCCAGAGGAAGATATATGTTCTGAGGCATATTGGGCCTTGTGACCACTCCTATTTACCCCCCAAGGTGTTTGCTCTACCTTGGCATGATGATGTTAGTTGTATCATGCATATATTGCCTTGCAGTGCCTACTTTTGACATCATATATGTCATCTGCTTAGTTTAGACATGTTATGTAATGCCACCTGTTTAGTTTCTATATCATATATGGGAATTATGCAGTCTCATGTCTTTTAGCCAGCCATAATATATGTGAAATGTGCAATGCCATCCTGTTTAACCAGGCATCATATATTTGAATGATATCTTGCCCATCCTTTTCTTCATTACATTTCCATTTGTGTACATTAAACTACTCTTCCTGTGAATCAGCCATTTGGGTGGGAGATGGAAAAATCTGGAGTGAAAACAAGGCCTTCAGAGCAGACAGTGCTACCAGTCAAGCAGATCTCTTGTTGGGTCCCGATAGCTCCTCGAGATGGATTGAGAGACGATGACCAGTCCTATTCCCCCACCGAGGTGTATGCTCTAACTTGGTGCAGTTATATCTGCTCATATCATGCATACGGTGTCTTGCATTGCATAGTTTAGACATCATATACACAATATTCAACACCATGATCTTAGTTCAGACATCATATCGAATGCCCTCTGTTTAGCATATAAATCACATATGTGAATTAAATGATGCGATCCTGATTACTTAGATAACATGTAGGTGAATTATGTCATGCGATCCTATTTAGTTATTCTTCATATCTTTGAATTATGTTATGCTATGCTATCCAGTTTAGATAGACATCATATATGTGAAATTATGTCATGCTATCTGTTTTAGTTAAACAATATACATGTCAACTATTTCATGCCCTCTTTTTTCCACACTATCTATTGCATCTGTCTCTCGTACAATGTCTGTACATTCAACTATGTTTCCTGTTTATCAGCCATTTGAATTGGAGCGGGTGATGCCAGTACACGGTCTTCAAATAAAATAGTGCTACCTCTTGGTGGAGATAGCACCCCGGTTGTACATGCACAAGAACCAGCCCTACCACATATAACCCAAACTCTCGCAGATTGTACCCCTACTGCGATGGACAGAGAACCAACTTCACCCAATCTAACCCCAACCCTAGCCAATAGTAACCCAGTTCCTGTTGACACAACACCATCTCCACCACGAGCTCCCAAACAAGAGCAGTTAGTAAGGCAGCTCCGATGCCCAAAGGGCGAAGACTATCATGGCGAACCCCAACTCCACCAGTTAATACGCCTATTCCTGTGGAGGAAGCACAACCAACCAGTCGTAGTTTAGCATCTATCGCATTTGATGTTGTTAAATCGTATATGCGTATCTTCCCATCTTGGAAATATTATAATCAAGATGAAGGAAAATGCCGATTCAGGTGTTTGTCCGGGAGTTATGTGTAAGTAATGTTATTCATGGCAATTACTTTGCTTCGTCCCATACATCCTACCTCCATGATGGTTATAATACAGCAAATTTTCCCATTTTCTCTATAGAGAAGGACCGATTTGGAAACTCGGGATGAGGTAACTTGTGCTAATACCTCTGCTATCTTCAAGAATGCTTGGTGGCGATATCGAATTACGAAGAAAACATACTTCACCGCAAAGAAACTCATCAAATTCCTTACGTTCTCCTGAGACACATTCTTCGGGCGATGGTAGGGCAGCCTTGTTCTATCTTGGTCCGAACCAAGAATGTGGTAAGGTCTATGAGCTCATTTTCTATTTTTAAGTATTTTATTCTTGCGTCTTACTGTACTCTATTCATGTAGAACAAGTGCCTAAACCTGAAGAACAACTGTTCTAATTTAAGATCCCATTGCTATCATAGTTCAAAAAAAGCGCTAGGCGTCAATTGTGCGTTTTGCCACCGCCTCGCGCTTTACTGACCAAAGCACATGCTTATGCGCAGTTATGCATAGATTATGCGTAGTTATGCGCAATCGTTTATAACGCCTAGAGCCTAAGCGCGCTTAAGCGCTTCGCTTAGGCGCGCCTTTTTAACTATGATTGCTTTGCTCTTGTATCACTGTATTTACTCATACAAACTTATTTTTAAATTGAAGGATCAATCGAAACTCCAATGGCATAGCAGGTATGTTCACGCATGTTTCTTTAACAGGTTTTCTCTTATCAATAGCTCTGTTGATTTCAATTTCAATTGTGTATCAGATTGACTTTCATATCATGCACATTACTAGCATCACAACAGAGCCAATAGTGTTGTTGTACATGTAGACCCGTGGTACCCATTTGAAATCTTGTTGTGCCGTAGTTTCCCACGCTTTGTATTCTTTCATTGATGCTTTGTCTTGAACTGATATGATTTGAACCGTGTCTCTATTTTGATTTGGCAAGACAATGCAAAGACCATAGGACATAGATATATGTTTGTTTGATGCTTTTATTATGTACTAGTACTTGGCAATAGAAGACTTGGTAGTTTAATCCTGTCCACCTTACTAATGAACTGGTTCACGAAATGAGTTTCATATACTAGTACATGCTAACTTGTTAAGTGTCTCGCTTGTTTCTTCTTTTAGAATCTTGATGAAATATTGGGGAAGAGTGCCTTATTAAGCAATGGTAAAGGAAGTAATGTAGATAAGGTTCAGATAGTGACACATCCTTGTTGGTCTCCAACAAAGCTGATAAAACAACTAAGGAAGACTATCTTGAAGACAATGAGACAACCCCAAAGTCCTGTCTTGGTTTAGTGTTCGAAGCATGGCCATGACCGCATGCACAAGCTATTCAAACTCACTTTCTGCGAATCAGTTCGGTTTCTTGAGTCTCAAATACAAGATCAAAGACATCGATCACCGTCTTTGCGACAAGAAGCGAAGGGCTGCGAAGTCCTGGAGCATTCGGTGCATACTTTACGGTGCAATAGCAAGCATTGGAGGATTTTAGCGCCAAACAGGACAAAGCTAATCAGCTTGCTAAGCTTATTGCTAGCATGGTGGATACCGGGATAACGTTTCTTGAGCTCTTACGAAGTTGTTTCAGATTATGCTCTTGTTTTGCTGCAGCGTTTATTTGCAATTTGGTGGCCAATTTTGACGGCCGATGTATGTAATATGCTACTTTGTTCCCTATATTTGCACTGGTGGCAAACTTTGATGCCCAGTGGATGTAATATGTGTAATAGCGGTAATAGGCTAGCCTTAATTGCTTGCTTATTTATTTCCTTATTGTCTTGTTTAGTTGTTTGCTTGTAGTCATTGCAGTTCTTTTTCTGTGTTTTTCTAGTGGCCACAATAGCCTATTTTTGGTAACTAGGCCAAAATAATCATGGCAACACACGGACTGTTGTAACCATGGGCCTCCTGCGAGTCAGTATGATCCATGGGCCTTCGTTCGCCATAGGACCATTGGCCTTCTATACGGGCCGTAGGATCCATCGGCCTTCTATACGAGCCTTAGGGATCAATGGGCCTTCTACGGCTGTAGGGTCCATGGGCCTTCTGGTGTATGATCCATGGGCCTTCTACGGGCCGTACTCTCCATGGGCCTCATACGGGCCGTAGGATCCATGGGCCTTCTACGGGGCGTATCATCATTTCGCCAATCATGGGCCATACTATTCATGGACCATAACGGGCGTTAATAGGCCGTGTTGATAACTCTATGAAAACAGCCCAACAGGTTTTTTTTGACATGAAAACGCATTACGTATTAACGGTCCGCAAGCGGGCCGACCGTAACGACGGGCTGAATTTGGCCCACAAGCAAAAAATGACGATGTGGGCAGTATGTAACGAATCTTGCAAATGAGCCCAAGAATCAATGGGCCCTTAGAAGGCGAAAGATAACTTGGGCTGAAGCGGCCCAATGGAATAACGGGCGTTAATGGGTATAAAGTGATCGCTGTTCATTACGGGCCGGTTTCACCATGGGCCGTTAATGAGCCAAGAGTTACAAAGGTCCTCATATGGGCGAAGAAGTCATGGGCCACACCGGGCGGAAGTTAAAACAGGTTGAATCATATTGGGCGGCCCGGATGACGCTCTCGGGCCTAATTCGGATAGGGCGTAACGGGCCCGGGTTAGCGGGCTGTAAATGGGCTATATCGAACATGCCGTTAACAAGCTTTCGTGGGCGCCCGCCACCTTTGACCAAGTCAAACGGGCGGCCTTTTCACGAGAATGGGCCTCTGTTGGGCGTGCCACGTGTCGCCGTAACATAGGCGCCTTCGGTCCAATGAGCGGATGACATCTATCCCAGCGGTGAGCCGACACGCGTGTTTCCTCCAGCCAATGATGATTTTACACGGAAAATCCCCATTGGTCGGGGCTGTTAACGGGTTATCGGATCAAAACCCTGACCCGATAGCTCAGCGATGTTCCGTTACGATGGATGCCACGTGTCGGTCACCCTTGACGAAAGCATTCAGGACGCGCGATTTATCGTCATGGAAGTGGAGACTTCGTGATGATAATTTTGGTAATGTCATGGAACACTTCTCGACAAAGACAGTATGACTATCTTGATTCTGTCATAAATTTGTCATGGATGTACATGCATGACAAAAAACGCGACCTACTGTGACAAACATGTATCATCACAGAAGTGTATTTTTTTTGTAGTGTGAGCTTTGTCTTGCGGGCCGGCCCCGTTTACGTCACCTCCTGGGGCCATTGGTGCTTGGCTTTCTCACGCAATAACCTCTGGAGATTCGTTCGACGCAGATTGTCTGACCACCTCGCAGGACCAGCACAGCGAACAAGAACCAAGACCAGGCACAACCCGCTTTGAGGTAGTGCCTCGTGAGCCCCGCGCTGGCTCACGAGTGGCCAGATACACCTTGTCTAGCCTTGTCGTGCAAGCCACGTGTCAGGGCGGGGCTGTACACGCCCCAGTGGCTCTCCGCAGAGGAAGCCCCCCCTCCCACGCACAAGTGGAAGCACCTGCTCCGCGCTGGCCGTCGACATTGCCGAGGAGCGGCTATGCCCGTGCACAAGCGGAAGCACTATGCTCCGCGCTGGTGATAAACAACTAAGGCAGCTTCACGGTCGTACCAACCTCAAGGAGCCCCAGAGCTCAGCGTCCGGCCTCACCGCAACGCCTCCCCTCGGGAGAGCCGCGCGAGGGGGCTGGGCACGGGGGCTGCACTCGGGTCACGCCCAAGCGTACGCCACCCAACCAGGTCTCCCGGACCTGGGGGTTGCGCTAGGGTCACGCCTAAGCGCACGCCACCCAACCAGGTCTCCCGGACCTGGTCGTCGCACGCCCCTCCCGAGCCGAGCCTCGGCGAGGGCAAAGGTGTAGAGATTGTTTGCACGTCAAGGGGGACTCCTGAGCATCGCGACTCAGGAGCCTAACTGGTCACGTAGCCCCTCACTCCTTGGTCTGTCCTGGTCTCCGGTCGGCCCAACGGCGGTTGAGGTATGTGCAGGGCCGGGCTCTGTCGACGTAGAACATTAACCTATCCTCGCGTACTCTCCCTATAAGCTGTTTGCACGTCAAGGGGGACTCCTAAGCATCGCGACTCAGGAGCCTAACTGGTCACGTGGCCCCTCACTCCTTGGTCTGTCCTGGTCTCCGGTCGGCCCAACGGCAGTTGAGGTATGTGCGGGGCCGGGCTCTGCCGACGCAGAACACAAAGCAAATAGGAAGAAAATCGCAAAATCTCAAAGCAAATATTACAAGTCATATTGTCCTCACAATATCAAATGAAAGTTTTAACACCTCCACGAGGCCTGATGCGTATTGCAGGAATGAAATAGGAAAGCAACCGCAGGTCACCCCTGGACACTGCCATCACTTGCAGAAGGTGGTCCTCCCTTGGTAGCGTCGTCTTCACCTGCACCGCCAGCTGCAGGATCGGTGGCATCGCCTGTCGAGGGCGCGAGGACGAAGCCGCGGAACTTCTTCAGCAGGGCCTCCACCTGACCTTTCACGGCTGCGGCGGCGGCCACACAATGTTCATCAGCTACAGGCTCTAGCAGCTCGTCGAGACGAGCATTGGGGTCACGAAGGTACAGATGGCTGAAGACACGCATCAGCGCAGCTAAAGAAAGGACACGAGCCTCTACCTCAGCCATGGGACCGATGCCCTCCACGACTTCCTCAAGCGCCTTCACCAAGTGGGGAAGCAGCTGAGCAGGGCCATCCTCGTCGGTGGTCAGCGGCTTCTCCAGGCCCTTCTCATACAGTGACTTCAGCGCCACGCTGGACCTATTCTCAAGGAGCGAGAAGGCCACGCGGTCTTCGGCCAGGACCTTCGCCTTGGCGTCGAGCTCGGCCTCCCTCGCCTTCACCTTCTGCTCCAGCTCCTCCAGTCGGCTGCGCTCCGTGGCCTGCGCCTTCGTCAGCTCCCCTAGCTCGGCATCGCGGCCCTTGATGGCGTCCACCCGAGCCTTCATCTCCTCCTCCTTCGCTTTGCGGTCACGTGCTTCTTCTGCACGCTCGTCGCGCAGGCTCTTCACCTCACCCTCTAGCTTTCCACAGCAGTCGCGGGCGGCCTCGGCGTCCTTCAGCACCACCTCGCGATCGGCCGCAGCTCTGGCAGCGGCCTGCTTCTCCTTCTCGAAGGCCGCCGCGGCCTGGCTCAGCGACACTCAAACTGCCGAGTGGGAGTGAAGCCAGCCTGAGGCCAGCTCCTGGCGCCCGGCCACTAGGTGCGGGTCCGCGCCTTGGAGGTCTTCCCGCAGCTTGGCCATCCCCGAGAAGACACGCTCCAAGACTACGAAGGGAGCAGAAGAATTTGGGGCAGGGCGCGGCGGGAGGGGGAGGCGTGGTTGCAGAGCTGGAAGATCGAGGGCTCCGGAGCCCTTGGGACCTCATCAGTCGAGCCGGGTGCCGGCACTTCCAGAGCCAGCGGGGCCACGACGGCTGACTCCTCCTGCTGATGCTCCTCTTGGCCTCGCGAGGGCGATGGGGCTGGGGAGGTGCGAGTGCTGTCACCTCTCTTCTCCGTAGAGGGGGGCACGGCCGCGGCATCCTCCTTCCTCTTATTTGCTGAAGACACCGGCCTGATCAACCAAGGGCGAATGTCGGAAAATAGCAAGTACAAGCAGGAACAAAACGAAGCTCGAAACACTTACTGATCCACTGCGACATAGTCCACCTTCCGCTTGGGGAGCCTGAAACCCGAAAGCGTCGGGGCCTGAGGAGTGGGCACACGTGCTCCGGGGGCAGAAGACCGCGCAGCGGAAGGGCCGGAGCCGGCCCCAGGAGGTGCCAAGACGGAGGGAGCATCTCGAGAGACCAGTGACGACCTACTCCTTGTCGGAATGAGGGGCACCTCCCTTTCCCCCTGGCGGGTGTCGACCTCGGCATCGTCTGGCAGAGCGTGGAGGATGTCGGCCTTGCTCAAGGGGGAGTTCTCCCCATCTCCTCGGGGGTGTCCACCGAGTCCTCCTCCCCCTCTTCCTCCCCGCGGGACTCATCAGAAGACACCTCCAATGGCTTCGGCGTTGTAGAGGCCCCAGCGAGCGCCGGCGGCACCAGCCCGCGCGCATCAAAGGTCGCCCTGGAGGTAACGAATTGCTCCCAGTCCTTGCGATGGAACAAAGGAACAAAGGCGCTCGGCGGGTTCTCTTGGTTATCCCCAACCAAGAGGCGCAGAACTGCAGTCAGCTCGTCATCAGGCAAGGCCACCGGGCTCAGACGAATCTTGTCTTCTTCATCTCCAAGCTTCCACAAAGGGCGTGCGCGTGCCTGAAGTGGAGCAACGCGCAGCGTCAAGAATTCCTTCAGGACCATGGCCCCCATCACCTTGGCCGACTTTGCATTGCCCGGCTTCAAATCGATCTTCATCTGCTCCAACACCGACGACGCCCACTCGTCGGTGAGCTCTACACGAGACCACCCCTTGTCAAACCGGGGCGCCTCCATCGGCAGTTCCAAGCGTGGGTGGACGCACTTGGCACTCATAATGACCCATTTGGCCCTGATGTTGTCAACCCTCTTCCCGGTGTTCGAGATCGAGTTGGCTGGCCGGCCGTGATGAAGTTGGCGCACCCGGAGATATCGCCGCTGGTGACGCGGAGGAAGAAGAAGTGGCGCAGCAGTGCCACGGATGGATCACACCCAGGTACGCCTCGCAATAGTAGGTGAGGATAGACAAGAGAAGAACTGAGTTGGGATGGAGATGCAGCGCCTGCAGCCCGAAGTGGTCAAGGATCTCGAAAAAGAAATCAGAAAAGGGGGGAACCAACCCGGCGGCGATGCTTCTCGTGAAGAAAGGGAAGAAGGTGCTTCCCTCAGGCTCCGGCATGTCGGAGGCAAGCCGTAGCTCCGTCTTCCCCCTCTCGTTGCTCTCCCCCGCCGTCAGCAAGCGCGTGGCGGCTAGGTTCTTCTCTGTGACGTTGGGCGCATCAAGGGCTAGCTCGAACCAAGCCGGCGCCGAGGAGGACTTGACCTTGTGCGGCGCCATTGGTTGCAGATGCGAAGCGAGGTTGGAGCGGATCTGGAGGTTCCAGCAGCAAGGAGCGAGAAAGGGGATCTGGAGCAAGGCGAGGAAGAAGCAATGAAGGCAAGCACTGTCTGCACCAGCCTTTTTGTCAAGAAGGGCAGTTGCCAAGGCAGCGTGGGGAAGCGGAGACGCCCACGTCCAACCAACCGCCACGCGTCAACCGGGGCTGCAGGCTTTTGGGGCCCGCGGCGCTCCGTGCTTGACCTTTGGCTTCGCCTCGAAGCCAAGCCCAAGCGTGCCTTGGGCCTGGGGGCTACTGTCGGTGTTCTGGGAATCAAGAGGCTGTTCTGCTCATTGTACTATTCATCATCAGCCCAAGAGGCAATCCACCACCACCACACTAGAGTAGGGTATTTCACCACAACGGTGGCCCGAACCAATATAAATCTTGTGTCTTTGTCTTGTGAGTTCGTCGAGTTCGTCCGCGAGATCTTAGAAAGCTAGGGCGTGGATCAGTAGGGAGGAGATCTTCACGCGCACCCCAGTGTTTGAACCTTGAGGGTTTTGCCGGAACCCGTGATCCGACAACAAAGTACTCCCTTCGGTCCTCTTTTGTTTGCGTATAAGAAAATTTGGTTTTTCCCGCAATGCTCTGCGCATTGGCATATTTTGGCCGGTCTTTCCATCAGTGCCCCTGCATGCATGCACCCGTAATTACTCCAATCTCTCCACCCAATGCCTTTTGCATCTTGCCAAGGCAAGGCAACAACCTATCTATCTCTCCAACGCGCATGCAGAGAGATGGAGAGGGAGAAAAGTATGTACGCGAGAATTTAAGCATGCATCAAGCCAGTCAATCGTTTGCATGCGCGCATTAACTAACCCAGCCTTTCTCTGCGATAAACAGGGGCAAACTCGTCCAATTTTAAGCAATCCATCCCCTCCTTGGTATCCGGCCTGCACCTAATACATAGACAAAAAAGGACCGGAGAGAGTACTAGTATAGTACGTACTGTAATTTCTCAGCGAGATAAATTTGTACAATGCTATGAAGCTTCCAGCTTCTATTTCATGTATCTTGCATCTAGGGTTGCCCGTTGCAACATTTCATCAAATACAAAGGAGACTAACATGCATGCTATTGCATCTCAATGATTGACAAATCATAGCCAATATGTGCTCCTTCCATTCCAAAATAAGTGTCTCAACTTTATGCAAACTTTAGTACAAAGTTGTACTACTACTAAAGTTGACACTTATTTTGGAAAAGAGGCAGCTAAAGAAAAAAAGATCCATGCAGTCCCTAGCCCTTGAACCGTAAACCCTAACCAGGCTTTAATTTGCTGGCAATGTTGGAGCTTCCCAAGAAATGAAGTTTGCAACCCTTTGACCAACGGATCATTTTGTGCAGTTTCACCAAAATCGAGATGAGCATCCCTGTGGCAAAGAAATTGAAGAAGTGTGATTAGAATAAGATTACTGGGACTAGTTGATGAGACATAAACTCATCACAAATACAGTACGTAGAAGCCAGTAGAGGTATGTGCGGGGCAAAGAAGTAGAGAAATATCCACATGGAGTGATGTGGGCAGCTGGAGCAGTGACGCAAGACGGCTGTAAAGGAAGTTGTACCTGGGGGATGTCGGGACGTAGCTCAACCTAGAGGAGGGCGGCGGGAGGTGGCAACTGCCCACGTCGCGGCAGTGAGCAATGGACGAGGGCAACCTCACCGCCTTTGTGAGAGAGAACGGCGGGGACCGCTGAACGGGACATGCCGACAGTTAGTTTTCGCCGTCGGCGACGACGACCGCATCAACACTAAGCATCCACCCCTTCCCCCGGCGGACGTCATCCGCTAGGATGTTAGAGATGTGGCCATGGTCATTTTGTGCGAGAGAGTGTGAAGAGAGCAACCCCAGCAATCAACCGTGTAGGCTCGTCCTGGCTATGTATATAGTGGAGCGGTTTCCTTTTCTCTCCATATGAACCTATTTATATTGCGTACGTGCCACTGAAGAAAAAAAATATATTTATAAATGACGCGGCACCATTCATGCGTTGTTCACGACCCTCCATTATTTATAAGTGAGTAACTACTACTAGACGTTGATGTCTACTACGCAACTTTATTCTTGTAGACACGTGTTGGGCCTCCAAGCGCAGAGTTTTGTAGGACAGTAGCAATTTTCCCTCAAGTGGATGACCTAAGGTTTATCAATCCGTGAGAGGTGTAGGATAGGGATGGCAATGGGGATAATCCCCTACGGGGATACCTACAACATCCCCATCCCCATCTATTCCCTATCATCCCATCCCCATCTATTCCCTATCATCCCATCCCCATCCCCGTTTACATGACTAGGGAAGAAATTTCCCCATACCCATGCCCCACTGGGGAACGGGGCCCCATTAAGGTCCCCATCCCCATAAACAAATACTCATATACATAATATGACACCCTATAATCAACATACATACATGGTGTTGTCCTTGTCCTGCTAATGCCTATCTAGGTCGTATTGACTTCTTGGTCATGGTGGCAGTTGAGGTGAGGATGTGAGATAGGTTTAAGGTTTTTTCAGAGCTTTTTTTTTGTTTTCGCAAGTTTGTTTGTGAATATTTTAAGGTTGACCGTAGTATCACAATTACTAACCAGGTCCCCGATGGGTATTGGGTCTGGGGAATAGGATATCGTCCCCATCCCCGTTGTACCCTATGGGGAATAAAATAGTTTGGTAAATATCCCCATGGGGATGTTTTTCGCCCATCCCCACCCCCTAATAGATGAAATCCCACATATTTGGCGGGTATGGGGCCCCGTTGCCATCCCTTGTGTAGGATGAAGATGGTCTCTCTCAAACGACCCTGCAACCAAATACAAGAAATCTCTTGTGTCCCCAACACACCCAATACAATGGCAAATTGTATAGGTGCACTAGTTCGGCGAAGAGATGGTGATAAAAGTGTAATATTGATGGTAGAAATATATTTTCCTAATCTGAATAAATAAAAACAGCAAGGTAGCAAATAGTAAACGGGCACAAAAACGGTATTGCAATGCTTGAAAACAAGGCCTAGGGTCCGTACTTTCGCTAGTGCAATCTCTCAACAGTGCTAACATAGTTGGATCATATGATTATCCCTCAAAGTGCAATAAAGAGTCACTCCCGAGTTCCTATTAGTGGAGAACAAAAGATAGAAATTGTTTGTAGGGTACAAAACCACCTCAAAGCTATTCTTTCCGATCAATCTATCCTAGACTTCATACTAAAATAACGCAATCTATTCTTTCCGATCGATCTAATCAAGAGTTCATACTAAAATAACACCAAAGCAAATTCATATTCATAATACTCAATCCACACAAAGAACTACAAAGAGACCCGAATCTTTCTATGAGAGAAAAGATAATAAAAACGTGCATCAACCCCTATGCATAAATTACCCCAATATCACCTCGGGAATCTGCAAGTTGAGTGCCATAACATACATCAAGTGAATCAATATGATACCCCATTGTCACCCCAAGTATTCATACTGAAAGACATACATCATGTGTTCTCATATCTGAATATTCAATCCGACAAGACAACACTTCGAAGGGTAAAGATTCAATTCATCACAACAAGAGTAGAGAGGGGAGAAACATCATATGATCCATCTATGTTAACAAAGCCCATGATGAAGATCACGAGAGAGAGAGAGAGAGAGAGAGAGAGAGAGAGATTAAACACATAGCTACTGGTACAAACCCTCAGCCCCGAGGGTGGACTACTCCCTCCTCATCGTGGTGGCCACCGGGATGATCAAGATGGCCACCGGTGATGATTCCCCCCTCCGGCAGGGTGCCAGAAAGAGTCTAGATTGGTTTTCGGTGGCTACAGAGCCTTGCGGCGGTAGAACTTCTGATCTAGGTTAACCCCGATGGGTTTCGGAATATTTGGGAATTTATAGTGCAAAGAGGGGGTGCGGGGGGCCACCGAGGTGGGCACAACCCACTTGGGCGCGCCAGGGGCCCTGGCACGCCCTGGTGGGTTATGCCCACCTCGGGGCACCCCCAGGTGCTGCTCTGGCCCAATGGATGTCTTATGGTCCATAAAAAATCTCCGTGGAGTTTCGTTGCATTTGGACTCCGTTTGGTATTGATTTACTGCGATGTAAAAAAACAAGAAAAAAACATCAACTGGCACTAGGTCAATAGGTTACTCCCAAAAAATGATATAATGTTGCTATGAAATCATTGTAAAACATCCAAGAATGATAAAATAAGAGCATGAATACTTCATAAATTATAGATACATTGGAGACGTATCAGCATCCCCAAGCTTAATTCCTACTCGTCCTCGAGTAGGTAAATAATAAAAGAAATAATTTATGAAGTGTGAATGCTATAAAAGTGCACAAGTTTGATCAATGAAAATTTCAATCACTTTTCCTAGCATCATAACAACAATTCTTTCTTATAAAACTTCTCATGTTATAGTAGCAACCAATTCACATGTTAAGGTTGAAACAATGAATTCTCTTGAAACTATGTTCTTAGTCACCAAGCTATTGCAAATCAACTTATTCAACGGAGTTTAAGTAAGAGCTCCACATACTCAACCATCATATAGTCTTCTATGATTTCTAACACTCATTGCATACACATGAGCAAAACGTTTCAACCGGACACATAGAAACATAGGGGCTTATTGTTTTGCCTCCCGACGTATTCACCTCAAGGGTGATGTCAACAATAATAACTCATGCTACCCATATTCAACTGGACATATGTGCCTAGATCTTTCCGCGCCAGATGATGCTTGCCAAAAGAGATAAATAAAAAGGAATAGAGACAAAAACTTTGACTCTTTGCATAAAAGTAAATACTGAAAAGTAAAAAAGATTGGCCCTTCGCAGAGGGAAGCAGAGGTTGCCATGAGCTTATTTGTCTGTATGCTCAACTCCTTAGTGCAAAAGAACGTCACGTTATATTGCCCCTTATGATAGGAACCTTTATTATGCAGTCCATCTCTTTTATTGCTTTGCCATCATAAGTTCGTGCAACGCTCAATTTTCTCTTACACTAAATGATCTAGCACTTTTAGAGGCAATTTTTATTGCCTTATTGCACCGATGACAACTTACTTGAAGGATCTTGCTCAATCCTTAGGTAGGTATGGTGGACTCTTGAAAATAAGATTTGGGTTTAAGGGTTTTTGGTTGCACAAGTAGTATCCTACTTGGTGCGGAATTTCTGGCCAGCAAAGATGGGGGGAAAGCACCACATGTTGAAGGATCGATGACAATATAACTTCTATTTGAATATGAACAAACATAAATCACTACGTTGTCTTCCTTGTCCAACGTCAACAATTTTGGCATATAATATTTTGATGGGGGCTCAAAATCACAAAAGATTTCCATGAT
This sequence comes from Aegilops longissima, assembly GCA_021605205.1. Taxonomy (NCBI): domain Eukaryota; kingdom Viridiplantae; phylum Streptophyta; class Magnoliopsida; order Poales; family Poaceae; genus Aegilops; species Aegilops longissima. The sequence continues at coordinate 297,907,505 of CM038678.1, forward strand.
AGTGTATTTGCATGTGAAAGTTCTCTTCCTTATACTAATTATTCGTGAATTGCTTGTATGACCAATATTGTGATTGTCAAGCCTCAAAAGATTTCACTTTCTAAACCCAATGTGAAGCTACCACTAGGCATGATATAATTTCAACTTCATGACATTCAATTTATTCAACAATTTACTCATAGGATATAAGTGAAGCACAAGAGCAATTCCAAAGAAAACAACTTCGTTGACTGGATGTAAATGCCGCTTACTTAGCGTCCTTGGAAAATATTTGAGGACACTATTTTATTTAAAAACTTTCAGATCTAAGTATTTTATTAAATTAGCAAGTAAATCAAAAATAAAATTACATTCTAAGAATAGCACAACTCATGTGAAGAAGCAAAAAACTTAGGCTCAACCGATACTAACGATAATTGTTGAAGAAGAAAGGTGGGATGCCTACCGGGGCATGCCCAAGCTTAGATGCTTGATACTTCTTGAAATATTATCTTGGGGTGCCCTAGGCATCCCAAAGCCTAAGCTCTTGTGTCTCCTTAATATCTCTCATGTCATAGTTTTCCTAAATCTCAAAAGCTTGATCCACACAAAACTCAACAAGAACTCGTGAGATAAGTTAGTATAAACCAATGCAAAAACCTTATCATTCTATACTATAGCAAATCACTAAAATTATTATTCAACATTTCATACTAAATTCCTCTGCATATTTAATATTCCTATCCTCAAATACAATCATTAAACAAGCAAACATATGTAAACAATGCAAACATAACAGCAATCTGCGAAAACAATACAGTATGTAAAGAATGCAACAGTATCAATACTTATTCAACTCCAAACATTAAGAAATTCTACCACACTGTAGAAAATTTATCAGAGCTTATTACGCAAAAAGTTTCAACATTTTATCACATTCCGACTTTCCTCGGGAATTTTTGCAAAACTGATAAACTTTCTGTTTTCAAACAGCAACATGTATACTTGCAACATAAGCATGTCAAAGCTATCAATGCCACTTTTATTGAAATAAAAGTTGCAAAACATTATTCTAAATAACGGCAAGAAAATCCTAACAAAAGAAAATGACGCTCCAAGTAAAACTCATATCATGTGACGAATGAAAACATAGCTCCAAGTGAGGTTACCGATGATGTTGGACACGAAAGAGGGGATGCCTTCCGGGGCATCCCCAAGCTTAGTTGCTTGGATATTCCTTGAATATTACCTTGGGGTGCCTTGGGAATCCCCAAGATTTTTTCACTCCTTATTCTCCTCATATCGACACCTCACCCAAAACTTGAAAACTTCAATCACACAAACTTAACGGAACTTCGTGAGATAGGTTAGTATGATCAAGAGCAAACCATTTCACTTTGGTACTATCACAGACAAGATTCATAATTGTTTCCACACAATGCCTACTATAGCATATCATTTCACAATTTATATTCGAAAAACTTTGTTTTTGCCACTCTAGCTTTTGACCACTTTGCTTATGCCACTCTAGAATTTGACATATCACTTTTGCCACTCTTAGTTTTTGACAATACATCACAATTGATTCCGTGGCAAAAGAAATAATTTTAGAGTGGCTATTGTGATACATTGTCAAAATCTAGAGTGGCAAAAGTGAAATGAAAAGTTATTGCTTTTCCCACTGAATGGCATTTGTGATGTATTGTCAAAAACTAAGAGTGGCAAAAGTGATATGTCACATTCTAGAGTGGCATAAGCAAAATAGGCGAAAGCTAGAGTGGCAAAAACAAAGTTTTCCCATTTATATTGAGCAATATAAGCCATAGAAACTAGAAATCAAGCAAACTATGCATTGAAAACAGAATCTGTCAAAAATAGAACAGTCTGTAATGATATGGATAACTACCATACTTCTGCTACACCAAAAATTATGAAAAAATTAGGACCACGTGAGAAATTTGTGTATTATACTTCTTCAAAAAAGTCAACTCAAAAGAACTCTTCTGTTACAAATGAGACTTATTTTCATGAGCGCAAAACTTCCTGTCTTTCAGCAGTGTCAAATCAACTATCACCCAACATGATTCCAAAGGCTTTACTTGGCAGTTTATTGAAACAAAAGCAATAAAACATGATTACCAAAGTAGCTTAATCATGTTAACACATAAAAACAGTAGGTAAAAGTGTTGGGTTGTCTCCCAACAAGCACTTTTCTTTAATGCCTTTTAAGCTAGGCATGATGATTTCAAGGATGCTCGCATAAAAGATAAGAATTGAAACATAAAGACAACATCATGAGTCATAAGTTCCTCTCTCATAATAATTTTCAGTAGCATCATGAATAGATTCGTCAATATAACCATTACATAAAGCATTGTTTCCATGATCCACAAGCATAGAAAATTTATTACTCTCCACATAAGCAATTTTATTCTCATTCATAATAGTGGGAGTATCATAGGGAACTCAAATACTATAAATTGTTCCCACATTAAAAGAGTAATATTCAGTAAAAGGATATTCAAAATTATGACAATAATTATCACTACTTTTTATAACATAAGTATCATCACAATAATCATCATAAGTAGCAACTTTGTTCTCATCATAGATAGGAGGCATGCAACCATCATAGAAAGTTTGATCATTCAAAGTAGGACGACTAAAAAGATCATCTTCATTAAACATAGCAACCCCAAGATTGGGACAAACATTAATTGCAGCAAATAAATTCTCAAACATGTCATTCTCATCAAACATAGCATCCCCAAGCTTGTGGCTTGGCATATCACAAGCATAATCACTATCGTCATTAATAGTATGAATAGCACCAACGGTATAACAATTGCTATCATCATAATTTCCCAAGTTGGTGCCAAAAAGATTTCCAAGATTATAAGAAGTATCATTATCTTCCCAATCATAATCATCACAATAAGCAATAGGCATAACAAAATCATTATCAAGTGCATCATTTTCCACAATTATTTTTGATTCATTTTCCTGAGGCACAACAATATTAGGAGCAACATTATTTGGGAGATGTTGGGGATATTACTACTGGGCGTAAACTGGCTAGGAGAGGCCGGGTTAACCCCACAGTGGTTCACTATATCTGAAGCCCATGAAGACAAAGGTGGTGGCGCTTTACGAAGGCCCAGGGCCCAAAGACAGATTAAGGCCTGTAGTCATAAACCGACCTTGATATGTATGCTTGTAGAGACCGGGCCGGAAACGTTTATGAGCTGGCCTCAGAAACCTGTAAACCGATGGGCGTCAAACCATGCATATAAGGGGACGACCCGGCGGCGGTTTAAGGACAACACACAACAACTCGAGACCCAGGCAAAGCGTATTCGCTCCATGGTCATCGAAACCCAGGAAATCCCACAACAACTGGATCATAGGCTTTTACCTTCACCGCAAGGGGCCGAACCAGTATAAATTCTCTGCGTCCCTTGTCCGCTTTAACCCCTTTAAGCTAACCCGTTGCGATGGCTCCACGATTAAGTCCTTCCTCTAGGACATCTGCCGTGACAAAACCACGACAGTTGGCGCCCACCGTGGGACTATCGCACGATGGTTTCGAGTTCTTAGAGGGCAGCTTCGGAGGACTCAAGGGCTATGCTGTGGGCCGGATGACCAAGAGTCGTCGTGGCAAGCTCTATATCGACGATGCAGGCTGGGGCCCTGAGGCCGGCTCAATCGAGTACGGGTACCGGGTCCCCTTCGGCGGCATACACGTTTTCATTGGCAAGATCGATGAACCGGGCCCTGAGCCGGACATCTCCAACGACCTCGTTGAAACGGCTCAGCATGCGAGATCTTCCCGGGTTAAGCCTGTCATGAAGCATGCCTTTGTGGGTGTCATCCACAGAGGGGAATCTGAGGATAGATCGGAATCTGGTGGTGAAACCGTCGTTTATTCCGGCGACGAGTCATCGACTGGAGAGACCGAGTCGTTATATGAGTTGCAAGATGGCCGGATTGGGGGCTGTTCCGATGGTGACAGTATTCTGGACCCCTTTGATCTACCAAATCAGGTTGCGGTCTTCATGGCCGGTACACAACCAACAATACACTCGTCGACCGCAGTGGCAATAATTTCTGGATCAGCAACAGCGACATCGGCCGGGACAGGAGGCCCTGTGCGACCGCCAGCTTAGGTTTTATCTGATTTGTTCGACGCTTTGGCAACACTAATGGCAGAGGTTAATCCGGCGAATCCGGATGAGCATACTGTAGAGATTGCAAAGGTGAAGGATCAGATAACGCAGGCCAAGGCCGATTTGGCAGCAGAGGATGCCAGGATGACCGCAGAAGGAGTCGCGTTAGATGCACAGGCCTATCGGCTTATGTTGGATCAGAGTGCGTCAAATGATGTTATGAGAAGAAGGTACCGATCACACCTACCGCCGGTTTATGAGGCCAGGAACCTCTTCAATACCACAGGAGTAGGGACCAGTAATTCGCCAGTGGTAAACAAGGCAGAGGAACCTGGAACGGGAGCGCCGATTCAGCCGCGTCCAACAGATCCACCCCGTCAGAACAACGTTCCGTCGCGCATGTCCCAACACCGTCGGGTCACTATTCTAACCCGATGGGTAACATTGTCGCTGCCGGTTCACGACTAGCGGCCCTCCCGATCGAAGGCGAGTCCCCAGTAGCGATCGAGACGCGACGGGCTAGGGAGCTCCTTCAGACAGCTTTAACTTAGCAGCAGGCTTATTCATATAGTCGCGAAAGGATCCATTCTACTCCCCGCCCAAGCCAGAGCTACAACAGGCGTATTGATGAACCGGCCGTGTCAAGCAGTGCGCGAAACCGTGATCCGCCCCGCGGCCATAACCCGGCGGGTGGTAGCAGTGATGCTCAGGATGTGGTGGTTCTTGCTAGAGCTCGTCGAGAGGCCGAGTTAGCAGCACAGAGGCCCGCCAACTTACTCCGGTTCGTCCAACCACGTCGGTGGAACCAGGGGTTACTTCCAGCTCTTTGGGAGTGCCGTGTCTCATCCCAGCGCTGCGCAACGTGCGTCTGCCCAAGGATTTCAAAGGCCCACGTAAAGTGTCGAATTACACCATCGATTTATTCCCCAAGTCATGGGTTGAAATCTATGAGATGGCAATGGAGATGCTGGATGTGGATGATGCGGCGTGCACTAAATACTTTACCATGATGTTGGAAGGAACAACTCGCACTTGGTTGAAAAACTTGCAAGCTAACTCCATTGGGTCATGGGCCGAGCTGAGGGCCCGGTTCATCCAGAATTTCAAGGATACATGCAAGCAGCCAATGTCAATTGCGGACTTAGCTGCATGTGTCCAGTAGGAAGGAGAATCTACAACCCATTGGGTGCGCCGGGTTTCGGAGATTTTGCATTCATCAGACCGCATCAACGCCGATACAACAGTTTTGACATTGGAAGGCAATTGCCGGTTTGCACCTCTAAAGTTGAAGTTGGGACGGCTCAAGCGTAACTGCAATGAAATGGGGACTCTCATGGCTGCTCAGGTGAAGTATGCCGACTCTGATAGTACCAAGAATCCTGAGTCCAATGATGACAAGGCAGGGAAGGGAAAGAAGAGCACCAATACCAAGGTGCAGCAGCATAACCCGGCAGGTCATGGAAACAATGGTAAGCGTAAAGCGGATACCAGCCTGGATTTTGTGGCTAATACCAACGCGCAGGACAAGGGCCAGCGGCATAAGGGTAAACCGCCCCGGCATAGTGGAGGACCAAGTCCTAATCCGGAGCGCTTGTCTTATCTGTTGAATCAGCCTTGCCCAAAGCACGGGTCGCAGGATAAACCGGCCACGCACCTCTGGAAGGATTGTTATATCATGCAGGAGTTCAAAAATTCTGAATTTTTCGGTATGATCATGGACCAGGTGGCGGTTCAGGCCCCGGATCTCATGGGCCGGGTTACGGTGGAGGCAGTTCCGGTTCAGGTTTTCACGGTAATCAAAACAGAAATAACAGTCAAGGCAGTCAGGGCAACCAGGGTGGTTATAATCATCAAGGGAATCAGCAGCAGCAGTAGCAGTCGGGTTACCAGAGCAACCCGAAGCGGTTGAATAGTGGGCAGTATCATGTCTTCACTACTAGCCTGGATAAACGCTATCAAAAGCTTCATAAAAGGGCAGTGAATTCCGTTGAACCGGCGGTGCCCCGTTATTTACGCTGGTCTGAGCAGCCCATTGTGTGGAGTAGAGAGGATCACCCACCCCGGGTAGATAATCCGGGTCATCTGGCGTTGGTGGTGGCACCTCAGGTGGGAGGTTATAAGTTCACCAAAGTACTCACGGATGGATGGAGTAGTATCAACATCCTCTACTATGAAACTTTTCTTTGCATGGGGTTAACAGATAAAAATCTTAAACCGTCCAACACAGTCTTCCATGGTGTGGTGCCTGGTAAATCGGCATATCCAGTTGGTAAGATAGCTCTGGAGGTTGCTTTTGGTGATGAGCATGATTCAAGATCAGAGACGTTGACCTTTGAGGTGGTGAAAATCAAGAGCCCATATCATGCCCTATTTGGACGACCGGCTTATGCTAAGTTCATGGCAAGGCCCTGTTATATCTATCTGCAGCTCAAGATGCCAGGTCATAAGGGGACTATCACAGTGCACGGGAGCCGCAAGATCGCTTTGGAATGTGAAGAAGGTGATGCGGCATATGTTGAATCCGTTTGTGCAACAGAGGAGTTGAAGTTCTACAAGGACAATGTTGATCCGGTGGATATGCCTTCTTTGAAAAAGCCAACTACAGAGCATGAACCGGCCTTGAAGTTTAAATCGGCTGATGAGACTAAACTTGTTGATTTCGTTCCTGGCGATTCATCCAAGCAGTTTAGTATTAGCGCTAATTTGGATCCGAAATAGGAAAGCACGCTCATTGAGTTCATCCGTGAGAACCGGGACATCTTCGCGTGGAAGCCTTGTGACATGCCAGGTGTACCCAGGGAAATCGCTAAGCACACACTTAATGTCGATCCCAAGTTCAAACCGGTAAATCAGTTTCTTCGCTGGTTCAATGAAGAAAGACGCAAGGCTATTGGTGAAGAAGTTGCCAGGCTCTTGGCGGCTGGGTTTATCATCGAAGTGTTTCATCCTGAGTGGTTGGCTAATCCGGTGCTAGTACTTAAGACGAATGGCACTTGGCGTATGTGTGTGGACTATACAGATCTCAACAAGGCTTTCCCAGCAGATCCATTTACCCTCCCGCATATTGATCAAATCATTGATGCTACGACGGGTTGCGAGCGTTTGAGCATTCTGGATGCATATTCTGGTTATCATCATATCAAAATGGCAGTTAAGGACCAGGAGAAGACAACCTTCATAACTCCTTTTGGAGCCTTCTGCTATGTGTCTATGCCCTTTGGGATCAAGAGTGCCCAGGCGACTTATCAGCGTTGTGTGCAGAATTGTCTTCATGATCAGATCGGCCGCAATGTTCATGCTTATGTTGATGATATTGTGGTAAAATCTAGACAGAAGGAGACGTTGATAGATGACTTGAAGGAGACCTTTGATAACCTGCGGGTTTATAAAATGATGCTTAATTCGGCCAAGTGTGTTTTTGGTGTACCGGCAGGTAAGCTCTTGGGTTTTCTGGTATCTAACAGAGGCATCGAAGCTAATCCGGAGAAAATCAAGGCTATAACTTCTTTGGTTAAACCGAAGTGCATTAATGATGTTCAACGCCTGGCAGGCCGGATTGCCGCGTTGAGCCAGTTTATCATTTGCCTTGGGGAGAAGGCCATCCCTTTATATCAGATGCTGAAGAAAACGGATAACTTCGTCTGGAGTGATGCCGCTAATGAAGCATTTGAGGACTTAAAGCGGCAGCTGGCTAATCCACCGGTTCTTGCTGCTCCTATTGATAAGGAGCCATTATTGCTATATGTGGTAGCTAACGCCGTTAGCGTGGCTATTGTGGTGGAGCACAAGGAGGATGGGAAGGAGTATCCGGTTCAACGGACGGTTTATTATATCAGTGAGGTACTTATAGAGTCCAAGCAAAGGTACCCGCATTGGCAGAAGCTGGTGTATGGAGTTTTTATGGTAAGTCGGAAGCTTAAGCAATACTTCCAAGGTCATCCCATCACAGTGGTCAGCTCTGCTCCTTTGGGGGATATAATCCAGAACAGGGAAGCAACCGGCCGGATTGCTAAGTGGGCTATCGAGCTTGGGCCTCACGGATTAAAATATATACCTCGAACGGCGATCAAATCTCAGGCACTTGTGGATTTCATCAATGATTGGACAGAACTACAGATGCCAGAAGAGAAGCCGAATCATACTTATTGGACTATTCATTTTTATGGGTCCAGGCAATTGGAGGGCTCGGGGGCTGGAGTCGTTTTAACTTCCCCACGAGGTGATAAGTTTTGTTATGTTCTCCGTTAAATGTTCCCTTGCATTAACAATGCAGCTGAATATGAGGCTTTACTCAGCCGAGTTAAGTGCTTTGGTGATTCGGACCTGGTGGCTTAATAAGTGTCTGACACTTGGGACTCCAAGGACCCACTCATGGCGGCCTGTCGTCGTGAGGTGGATATTGTTGCAGGTCACTTCAAAGGTTATCAGGTGGATCATGTGGACAGGCGGAAGAATGAAGCGGCGGATGCTTTAAGCCGCTTGGGTTCCCAACATAAACCGGTTCCACCTAATGTCTTCCTGGATGTGCTGCATAATCCATCCGTCAAGCTCCCTGGTGAAGAGGATTTGGTTGTTCCTAATCCGGAGGCTCAGTTGGTGGCGTATCTTCATGTTATTCCGGATTGGACGGGTCCATATTTGGCGTATATGAACTGGGGCGAGTTACCATAAGATGAAACTTCGGCCAGGCAGATAATCCGGCGGTCCAAGTCCATGACTATTATCGATGGAGAGTTACATCATTGCAGTGTGACAGGAGCGTTTCAACACTGTGTATCCCCTGAAGAAGGCCGTGAAATTTTACGTGAGATCCACGAAGGAGATTGTGGTCACCACGCCGGCTCAAAATCGCTGGTAGCCAAGGCGTTTCGTCACGGTTTCTATTGGTTGACGCCTCATGCTGATGCCGAGGACTTGGTCAAAAGGTGTGATGGATGTCAAAAGTTCTCACGACGAGCTCATGTACCGGCTCAAGAGTTGAGGATGATTCCAATTACTTGGTCGTTTGCGACTTGGGGGCTCGATATGGTTGGACCCTTTAAGAGATCCAATAATAAGAAGACCCACCTTCTGGTGGCGGTTGATAAGTTCACTAAGTGGGTGGAGGCAAAGCCAGTCAGTAAGTGTGATGTAGCTACGACGGTTCAATCCATCAAAAAGGTGATCTTCCGGTTTGGCTTTCCACACAACATTATAACAAATAATGGTACCAATCTGTCAAAAGGTGCCGTGAAGGAGTTCTGTCAATGTGAGCACATTCGGCTTGACGTATCATCAGTGGCTCACCCCCAGTCCAATGGTCAAGCAGAGAGGGCTAATCAAGAGATCCTGAGAGGCATCAAACCCTGGCTTATGGTTCCTTTGCAATGGACGCCGGGTTGTTGGGTTGACGAGTTACCTTCTGTGTTATGGAGCATCAGTACCACACCCAACAGATCGACGGGGTACACGCCTTTTTTCATGGTCTATGGAGCGGAGGCAGTTCTTCCTAGTGACATCCGTCATGACTCGCCCCGTGTGGCGGCATATGTCGAAGCTGACAATGAGAAGGCGCGGCGATAAGCTCTCGACCTATTAGATGAGGAGTGTGACATGGCAGCAGCCCGTTCGGCGATTTATCAGCAAGATCTACGTCGTTATTACAGCCGCCGGGTTAGAACCAGAACCTTTCAAGAAGGTGATTTGGTGCTCCGACTCATCCAGGATCAGACAGATATGCACAAGTTATCCCCCCTTGGGAAGGACCCTTTGTGGTCAGCAAGAATCTGCACAACGGGTCATACTACCTAATCGATGTTCGAGAGCGCAAAGACTCTCATAAATCGGAGGAGGAGACCCACCGGCCGTGGAATATCGCTCATCTTCGGCCCAACTATACTTGAACCATAGGCTCTGCTTTTGTACATAGTTATGACAATGTATATATTATGATCAATAAAATAAACCGGAACCTCAGCTAAAGCGGGGTATCTGTTGTTTTTCTTACATCATGTGTGGTTACATGGGGCTTCTGTTTATAAAGCAGCGTCAGGTTTACCCCTTGATTCAGCTTATCAAAGCTTTATACAATATCACTTGGGGGCTTGGTTGTATCTGAACCATAGCTACATATCTTGATCGGCGCAATGCCACAACATCACTTGGGGGCTTGGTCGTATCTGAACCATAGCTACACCTCTTGATCGGCGCAATGCCACAATATCACTTGGGGGCTTGGTCGTATCTGAACCATAGTCACACCTCTTGATCGGCTCTAAGCCAAATTACTCCGGAGCCAAAGAGAGTGTTGTAAAACAACAACTCAAACATAGGCACCCACTGAGCACAGCTCAAAATGTTACTTGGGGATTCTTTGCTGTCGCAATGAACAAAAAATCTACACTTGTAATAGGCTATCAAGCCATGGCTTGGAAGCCTGGTGTATACACCTAAAACCTCGGGTTAGCCTGCCTTTTTAAGTAAGTTACTCCACCCAGGTAAACCTGGTATGACCCATCAAACTTTGACAAGTTACTCTGATAAGACCCTGGACTTGTCAAGTTAAATTGATGATTGGCTAAGGATTGAGGACCCTCTTAAAAGGCTTTGTAAAATGTTTTAACTCAGTGGCCTGGCAGCCCATTAAAAGCCTCAAATTTGGGGCCTGGCAACCCATGAAAAGCCTCGACTACAAGGGTTTCATTTGCTTTTATTTGCTAAGTTTTTCTCCTTGGATGAGATTTCTAATGTTTTGATGAACCGGCGTTCGTTAAACCATCTTGACTTTCAACTACAAGTTGTCAGTATATGATCAGTCATAATCTGGAGAATATTAGCCTGGTCTGGTCTCGACTATGTGTCACCAGAAATGAATCTGGTTAAACCAGTGTTTATAACAACCCGGAACGGTTTTATCATAAACCGGCATAATATGAAAGGAGTTATTGTTACTCAAGATTAGGGTTATCACCCTCACTACAAAGTTGGTCAGCCAACATTATGACTCAAGGTCACAGGTAACAAGTATTTCCATATTTGGTTATCTTTTAACAACCTTGGTTATAAACCTTGGTTATATATTTGGGCATTATGACCCGCCCGGTGGTAAACCGCCAGGGCGCTTTAAACTTCTTATCTGCAGGTATAGCTTGAATAAATTGCTATGGATTATGAACATCATGTCTTAAGCATGGCAGATTAGCAAGTATCAGGTGCAGATAAATATGTTCGAAGGCATAACAGACCAAGTGTTTTAACTAGTCTATTACAAGGCGTTTCAGTGCCCAAAAGGATAATTGTTTCTCAATAAGCATGCAGCACCAGGAAGACTAAACTAGCCTCCGGATCATGATTTGTCTCCAGCTTGACCTGACGGCTGTGGATCATCTTGCACCGTCTCCTCATCTTCGTCTCTACCCAGCGGCTGGAAGTCAATAGTTGTCCAGTCGATCCCAGTTAGGGCTTAGAACATAGCTTCATCGCTTATAAGGGTGGACGGTTAAATGTCAGGGGCATAGGTATGCTTACGAATTGGTGGGATGAGATTTTGAACCTCCGGAGTTGGTGCAGCAACCCGTTTGTTCTGGACGTCATAACTCACCTGATAATGTGAAAGGTCAGCTTCATCAGCTAGTTGGCAAGCCAGTGGACGTACTTCCCGGTTTATCACTCGGAGGTCCTCATTTCCGAATTCTGATCCGTCTTCTTTTAATCTCGGGTAGCCTTCGCTGACATCCTCCGGATCAAGGTCAGGCACCCATGCCTTTGCCCGGGTTTGTGCGGTCAGAGCACCAGCCCTTGCAGCAGATCTCTTTAGCTCTTCTACTCGGGCAGGCAACATAGACTGCCTCTCTAAGGTGTCCTTGATTAACGTTGGGGGCAGTTTATTGTGAGAGGCAGTGTAGATGATTCGTTGCACGCCGGTATACAGCTGCTCTATCAGAGTGTACGTAGCCTTCAGCTTCTTCTGTACATTAGAGCCTAGGTGACTAATGCAAGTTCCTGCATCATTACAAAATGTCAGTAAACCGGCAACACATGGGAAGATATGTTGAAAGTGTAAAAGTAAGGATGTTTACCAAACACAGCAGCAGTCATGGCATGTATCTGCCACTTTACGCCAGTCAGCTCATCTACCACCGGTTTAAGAGCTGCTTCTGCGTCCTCGGCTCTTTTTTGTAAAGCGGATTTTTCTGTGTTCCAATCCGCATGCTCTTTGTTGAAACTCTCCTTTAGCTTTTCTATAGCGGCTAAAGCGCTAGTCAGCTCATCCTTTGCCATGGAGGTTTTGGCTTGCTAGGATTTGATGTTCTCTTGTAGATCGGTGGTTTGAGCTTCCTTTTTTCTCAGCTCAGCCTGTAACAGACAGAAGTATAATGAGGTGGTAATACATGTTTGAAGTATCAAGCACATAACAAGTTATGCACCTGATACTTGGTGGCTAATGCATATTTGCTTGTTCTTAGAAATTTCTACAAGTCCCAAGCATAATACAAGTATTACTCTTGGCACTTGGGGGCTAATGTATATTTGTTCAAAGTACTCATCTGGGAAGTCTTCTAAAAGTCCCGGTTCATCTTTATAAAGTTAAACCGGCCCTTGGGGGCCACACCAGTGAAAAAGATGCAGTGTTGCAAATATAAAGTTATTACTAAGTCCCGGTTTAGATTGGTATCATAAACCGTCACTTGGGGGCTACTGGAGTTGATATTTCGAAATGGACATAAGAGAGAGTTGTGTGGTTACCTCATATCGCTCCTTCTTCAGATTTACTAAACCGGCTTCATAGTCACGACTGGTGTACAGACGGTTCAAGAAGCCAGAGTGAATGTCTGGGGCGTTGAGATGAGCGTAGCTAGATAAATCGGTGCTCCATTTGCCTTTGCCCATAGCAGAAAGTTCATTCTTGGTGCTATGTTTGGATAAAGCGACCGGGTTTCCAGGAGCAGTGTGGCTGACACCGGTAATCATAACATCATCCTCTTTATCATCAGCAGCTTTCACGGGAGTTGGCGGTTTATCGGTAGCCTTAGCTGGACTGGCCGATTTGTCATCAGGTCGGACCGGGCTGGTCGGTTTGTCAGCATGGCCTGTGGTGTCAATTTCTACTTGTTCAGTAAACAAGTCATGGTCTTGAGGTGGCGGATCATTAAGCATGGCATCAACATCAGTTTCTTCAGGGTCTGGAGTCTTTTCCGGTTCAACAGCCACGTTATCATCAGCTGGTTTATTCAACCGAGCCTTCTTGCTGGGTCTAGGCTTGGCGCTGAGAAAAATAAACATGAGGATCAGTACAATATGTAAAAATAACACATCAAGGATAAAAACAAGTGCATAACTCACCCAGGAACTGTTTTGAGGGGTGGAAGCTTTGTGGCCGATGACTCGCCAGAAGATGAGTGGGAAGTGCCCTGATAATTTGAATCAGATGGATTAAGAGTCTGTCAGAAACAACCCGCCTTGGGGCAAGAAGTGTCAGGAGTATAAGAGACCTCTTATCGGCATTTCCGAACCGAGTGTTCGGTAAACCGGTAGAGGTAACTACCTGGCCGTTGTGTCGGGTTGTGCGACGAGCTTCGTGTTGCTGCGTCTTCAAAAGAAAGTTTGGGTCCAAGTAAGCAAGGGGCTGAGAAAATTTTACTTTCCGGTTTGCTCGACGGATTTTTGATGTGGGCAGAGGATCCGAATCAGAGGAAAGAATGATTACCTCTACATCATCAGCTTGCCTGCCTTCAGCGTCATCCTGATAATAATCATTGTCAATGAGGTGTATGAAAAATGAACCAAGAGAGTCAAGTTCTACCTCTAAGTCCGGATTAGCTACGTCAGCATCAGTATTTGCATCGGAAGACGCAGTGGTCCTTTTCTTGGCAGTTTTTTTAGTAACCTTGGTCTTTGGGCGAAGTGGTTTTGTCGGTTTGTCTTGCGGTTTTGCCGGTTTGTCTTGTGTCTTTTTATTCTAGAACGGATCATTACCCTGTCAAAAATAGACAAACTTTCAGAGAATATTTTGAAAGAAGCAACTTAAGACAAACTTACAGAGAATATTTTGAAAGAAGCAACTTAAGACAAACTTTCAGATAATATGAGTCTTACAGCTGGTGGTTTGTTGGAGGTGCAGAAAGGTCTTAGTCCGGTCTGGCCGCAGACGGCCTCTGGTCCATTCAACATTTTCTTGACAGCCTCAGTAACATCAGCCTCTGTCAGTTGAATATTGATATGTCATTGAGGATCGGTCAAACTCCCTATGTATTCACACATCAAACCAGGGCGCCGGCTTAAGGGTAGAATGCTCCAGCTGATCCAGCAATGAGCAAAATCAACGCCTGTTAAGACATTTGCCATAAAGGCTCTAAGCTTCGACAGCTGTGGGGCATAGATGGCCCTTTCCTTTGCATTTAACCTCTAAGGAAAAGGATGTGTATTGCTAAGGCGGTGAGGGCGGTAACCTGGCAGGGGGTTTTCATCAGTTGGATGTAACGCCCTCTATGCGGCTATATCTCCCACGTGTCGAGGCACGACTTAGAGGCATAAACGCATTGAAAGCAATGTCGCAAGTGAGGTAATCTTCACACAACCCATGTAATACATAAGGGAAATAGATACATAGTTGGCTTACGATGCCACTTCACACAATACATAAATAAACATCCATCATTCAGAGTACACTCAAGGTCCGACTACGGAACCAAAATAAAAGAAGATACCCCAAATGCTACATGATCCCCGATCGTCCCAACTGGGCTCCACTACTGATCATCGTGAAAAACACATAGTAACGACCACGTTCCTCATCGAACTCCCACTTGAGCTCGGTTCGCCACCGTGACCGCATCGCCGGAACTGCAACTGTTTTGGTAGAATCTGAGTCACGGGACACAGCAATCTCACACCCGCGAGATCAAGACTATTTAAGCTTATAGGAAGGACAGGGTTGTAAGGTGGAGCTGCTGCAAGCGACTAGCATATATGGTGGCTGCATTCGTAAAAGAGAGCGAGAAGAGAAGCAAGGCACGGTCGTGAAACTAGTAGCGATCAAGAAGTGATCCTGAACTACTTACGTCAGACATAACTCCAACACCGTGTTCACTTCCCGGACTCCGCCGAGAAGAGACCATCACGGTTACACACGCGTTGATGTGTATTTTATTTAAGGTCAACTTCGGTTTTCTACAACCGACATTAACAAATTCCCATCTGCCTCATAACCGCGGGCACGGCTTTCAAAGATAATACCCTGCAGGGTGTCCCAACTTAGCCCATTATAAGCTCTCATGGTCAACGAAGGATATTCTTCTACCGGAAGACCCGATCAATCTCGAATCCCGGACTACAAGACATTTCGACAAAGAATAAAACAAGACCAGCAAAGCCGCCCGAATGTGCCGACAAATCCCGATAGGAGCTGCACATATCTCGCTCTCGTGGCACACCGGATAAGCGGGCGATAGGAACCGACGTAATCCAAGTTGCCAAGGAATGGTCTCAAGACGGTGCTCTAGTTTGGACCAACGCCAAGGAGCACCGCCCGGGTTTAAATAAAGATGACCCTCGCTCGCGAAACCCGGGGAAAAAGGCTTAGGTGGCAAATGGTAAAACCAAAGTTGGGCCTTGCTGAGGAGTCTTATTCAAAGCAAACTGTCAAGGGGTCCCATAAATCACCCAACCGTAAGGAACACTAAATCAAGGAACATAACACCGGTATGACGGAAACTAGGTGGCAAGAGTGGAACAAAACACCGTGCATAATGCCGAGCCTTCCACCCTTTACCAAGTATATAGATGCATTAATTATAGCAGATATATATTGTGATATCCCCAACAAGTAAACATGTTCCAAAAAGGAACAACATCTCCATGTTCCAACAAGGAACAAACTTCAGCTTCACCTGCAACTAGCAACGCTATAAGAGGGGCTGAGCAAAGCGGTAACATAGCCAATCAACGGTTTTCTAGGAAAGGATGGTTAGGGCTGACATGGCAATATGGGTGGCATGATAAGAAAGTGATAGGCATCGTAGCATAGGCATAGCAAAAGAGCGAGCATCTAGCATAGCAAAGATAGAAGTGATTTCGAGGGTATGGTCATCTTGCTCGCAATGTTCTCGAGTTGTCGAAAGCTTGATCCTCGTAAGCGTTCTCAACAGGTTCCTCGTTCAGCGTTCTCGCCTCCGGCTCTACCCAAAGCAAGAACACAAACAAAGGAACCACAATAAATCACGGTGCAATGCACAAGTCACATGATGCAAAACATGACATGATATGCGAGATGTGATATGCAATGCGTATAAAGCGCCCGAAGGAAAATGATGAACCAGGCATCAACTTGACAAACCAAGTATGCCGCTGAAAGATGAGATGATTTCGTTGAAATCGATATAAAGATCACCGAATCGGATGCACGGTTTGCAAATGACAAGCAAAACAAGAATGACACAAATCTGCCATTAACAAAGATGATACCACTTAGCAAGCAACAAGAAATTAAGCTACTGCACCCAAACGTACCAACAAAGTATATGGCAGTGATCTACACAAGATGCTTGACAAAAGATGAACACTGAGCTACGGCTAAATCACATCATAACAGGTTCAAACAAGCATGGCAAAAGTGCACAAAATATCAGCCGACATGGCAAAACAGCATCAGTAGCAATGTTCAGAGCAAGAAAACTACATGCTACAGGAACTTATAATAGCAAAACAAGGCATGGCATGAATCTACTCAAAGCATAGAACAAAAGTCCCTTACTGACCATAAGCCAAAAGGATCAGAAAATATAGTAACACCCATGTCAATATCGCAAGTTTCGTTAATAGATTCAGCAACATGGCATGTCAAAAACTGATAACAAGTAGGCATGTTTAAGAGCTCGATGCACTCACTACAGAGCCTTTCATGATAAACTAAGAATACATACATAAGAAGACATGGCATATAAGATATACATGGCAAGAACAACATCATAGCATATACGGATCAACCACAACAACCTTGGCAAAATTGAATAACATGTAAACAATCTGCCAGGAAACATTTGATAGCAAAAGTAGAGCTCGATTGACTCAAGCTATGGCACTCCATAATTGCAAACAAAGGCATGGATGGATAGAGCATAACCATATGTTCAAAACATCCTTACTGAAGTATCTCAAAATATGCATGGATCTCTTGGTAGCATCAAGTTAACATGGCATCAAAATATCAAGAAAACAGAGCTGAAAACAGCAACATCAGACACCTACTTTGCATGCTTGTGCTAGTCACCACATAGATCACAAAAATACATGGCTTACACCCCTGGAAAGATGGCATGGCATATTACAAAACACATGTAGGACTCAAATTCATAGGGTGCACATATCAATCATAGCAAAAATAACAAAAGTGCATGTTCTGTTAAGAAACAGAAACTAACATCACATAGCCTTCTTCCAACAGCATTTCGGGCACCAAGATGACATCAAATAAAATGATGCAATGAGATGAAATGATCTACTCTTCGGGGCGAACATTTTGACATATTACACGCACGAAACGGAGCTACGGGTGCAGAGTTATGATGCGTTGAAATTGCCACGAAATAATCACCGGATGAAAAACTTAGACGAAATTTGAGGGGGAGAAAGTCAATCATGGGCGGCGGATCTCAGATCCGACCGGATCCCGAGCTTGTGCTCGCCGGAGGGAGGGAGGAGCGGCCGACCGGAGGGGAGTCGAGGCGGGGCCGGCGGTGGCGGAGGCGCCTGGCGACGAGGAGGCGGCGCGGCGGGCGGGCCGGCAGCTTGGCAGGGCACGCCAGCCATGCGCGCGGCAAGGCCGGGCGGGGGGGTTTCGCACGGGCATGGCCGGGCTTCAAGGGCGCGGCGCGCGGCGGCAACACGTGGCGGCGCGCGGTTCGTCCGGCCAAGGGCGGATGGATTTGTCCGCTCGCCGGACGTGTCCGGCGGCGCGGAGGGGGGAATTTCGCTAGGTTAGGGGGGAATTGATCCGGGATTTCGGGTAGGGGTGTGTTTTTATAGGTAGAAGGAGCTAGGAAGCTCCAAATGGGGTGTAGTTTTCGCCCACACGATCGTGATCGAACGACGGAGAGCATGGAAGTGACTTAGATGGGTTATTGGACTATTTTGAAGGGGTGTTGGGCTGAAACTTAAAAGAGGCCTTTGCGAGAGTGCGGTTAACCGTTGGAGTACCAAACGAGCTCCAAATGACCCGAAACTTGACCGGTGGTATACCAAGGCCACTTGACAAACCTCGGTCCATTCCGAGAAAGTTTAGTACCCGCCACGGAAAAAGCGTAAAAGGGCGCGGGGAGATAGGAGTGCCGGATTGCAAAACGGACAACGGGAAAAATGCTCGGAATCATGAGACGAACACGTATGCAAATGCGATGCACATGATGACATGATATAAAATGCATGACATGGACAAAATGCAAAATGAAGAAAAACCCAACCACGGAGGGAATATCATATCACAATGCCGAAAATGGCAAGAGTTGGAGTTACAAATATGGAAGGTTACATTCGGGGTGTTACAACACTCCACCACTACAAGAGGATCTCGCCCCAGATCTAGGACTGAAAGAACTCCGATATTCGAACGGAGGTGATCCTCGCGCCCCTGTGTGGTCTCACGGTCGGAATGGTGTGACCACTTCACTTTCAGGAATTTGATTGACTTGTTGCGAGTCTTGCGCCGGTTTCTTCAAGAATAGCAACGGGTGCTCATGATAAGAGAGATCTTCTTGAAGGTCAATTTCTTCGTTGATAGTGCGCTCAGAGTCTTGAAGCACTTGCGAAGTTGTGACACGTGGAACACATCGCACGTCGCGGTTGGACGGAAGCTCGTTGATAGGCGAGATCGCCTCTTTGCCAATGATCTTGAAAGGACCCACGATCTAGGGGCAAGCTTCCTTTGATACCGGGTTGACGAGTGCCTTTCATTGAGAGACGTGGAGGTAGACATGGTCTCCGATTTCAAAAGCCACATCACGGTGCTTATCATCATAATAGCTCTTCCGCGCGATTATGCTGCTTTGAGATTCTCACGAATGACTTTGCACATCTCTTCGCTTCGTGATCAAGTCATTGCCAAGAAGTTGGCGCTCACCTGCCTCGCACCAATTGAGAGGAGTACGACACTTTCTCGCCATTGAGAATTTCGAATGGGGCCTTGCCGAACTCGCTTGGAAGCTGTTGTTGTAAGAGAACTCGCATATGGAAGACAATCTTCCCACTTCATGCCGAAGAAATGACACAAGCCTTGAGCATATCTTCAAGGATTTGATTGACTCGCCGACTTGGCCACTTGTTTGAGGATGGAAAGCTGTGCTGAAACGAATGTTGGTGCCCATGGCCTTCTCAAAAGAATCCCAAAACTTGGAGGTAAAGATGCTGCCACGGTCTCAAGAGATCACTTGTGGAATGCCGCAAGGAGACAATCTCGAGGTGTATAGCTCGCCAACCGAGCTGTTGTGATAGATTCTTTGATAGGAAGAAAATGAGCCACTTTAGTAAGCTTGTCAATGACAACGAAGATAGCATCATTTCCACGCTTGGACTTTGGAAAACCAGTCACGAAGTCCATCTCGATATGATCAAACTTCCATTCGGAATAGCAAGAGGTTGGAGGAGACCAGCTGGTCGTTGGTGTTCTCGCTTTCACTCTTCTCAGAGACATCACATTCATTCACGAATTGAGCAATTTCGCTTCATTCGAGTCCACCAATATGATCGCTTGAGGTCCCGGTACATCTTCGCATTTCCGGATGAATGGATAGAAGCGAATTGTGTGCCTCGCTCATAATGACTTTTCTCAGATCACCCTTAGGAACCACAATCCGTCCTCAAAGAAAAGAGTATCTTTGTCATCAATGTGGAAGGACTTGTACTTGAAATGCCCTTGTCGATACCACGCTTCACCTTTTTCACCATGGTATCCGAAGTTGAGCCTCACGAATCTGATCTTCCAAAGTAGGAGAGACTATGAGGTTGGCAAGAAAGCCTTGAGGAACAACTTGAAGATTCAGCTTGCGGAAAGCTTCACAGAGATCCGGTTGGAAGGGCTTGAGGATTAGACTGTTGCAGTAAGCCTTCCTGCTCAAAGCATCTGCAATCACATTGGCCTTGCCCGGAGTATATTCAATACTTGGGTTGTACTCTTGAATCATTTCACCCATCAAGTCTGCTCGAGGTTGAGGTTGGGCTGAGTGAAGATATACTTGAGACTCTTGTGATCGGTGAAAATGTCCACTTTCCTTCCCAACAAGAGATGTCTCCACGTTATTAATGCATGGACAACTGCCGCCAACTCAAGATCGTGAGTGGGGTAGTTCTTTTCGTTGGGCTTCAATGACGAGAGGTATAGGCCACAACTCTCTCTCTTGCATTAACACATCACCGAGACCTTGAAGAGAAGCATCACGAAAACTTCAAATGGCTTGGATTCATCAGAGGAGTCAAGACAAGAGCTGTGACGAGTTTCTCTTTGAGGGTATTGAAAGCAACGCCACACTCGTGGAGACCGTACATACTTCACATGCTTCGAGGAGGTTGGAAAGAGGCTTTGCAATCTTGGAGAAGTTCTCAACGAATCTTCGCAATAGCTTGCAAGACCAAGAAAATCTGGAGCTGCTTGACATTCCGAGGAGGTTCCCAATTCACAATTGCGGACACCTTCTGGATTAACAGCGATGCCCTTGGCGGAGATGATATGACCAAGATAAAGCACTTCATCAAGCCAAAATTCACATTTGGAGAACTTAGCATAGAATTGATACTCTCGAGCTTGTCTAACACCAATCTCAAATGTTTGGCATGATCCTTCTTATTCTTGGAGAAGACCAAAATATCATCAAGATAGACCAAGACGAATTCATTGGTGTAGGGGTTGAATATGAAGTTCATCATCCGAGAGAATGTTGGAGGAGCATTGACAAGGCCGAAAGACATGACAAGATATTCATAAGAACCAAAGCTTGTTCGAATGCTGTCTTGGGAATATCTTGTCATGAATGCTAATCTGATGATAACCCATACGAAGGTCAAGCTTGGAGAACACTTTAGCACCTTTGAGTTGCTCGAAAAGCTCATTGATGTTGGGAAGTGGATACTTGTTCTTGATTGTCTTCTTATTCAATGGACGGTAATCGACGCAAAGTCGGTCCGCGCCATCCTTCTTCCGGACAAAAGAACACCACAACCCCAAGGAGATGAACTCGTCCGATCAAACCCAGACGCTCTTGTTCATCGAGCTGCTTCTTCAATTCCTTCAGCTCATCAGGTCCAAGCTTGTATGGACGCTTGCAAACGGGTTCATGCCGTGCTCAAGATCGATAACAAACTCAATCGGCCGATGAGGAGGCATACCCGAAGCTCTTCCGAAAGACATCTTGGTACTCACAAACGATCGAATCGAGAGATAGCATCCATTCGCCCTTCTCATTGAGAGAAAACAACCGAATGGTTTCATCACGAGCGGCATAGATGATCACATCATTAGAAGAGTGAGTCAATTGAATTTCCCTGGCAGCACAATCAAGCTGAGCTTTGTGCTGAGAAAGCCAGTCCATTCCGAGAATAAGATCAATATCCGAGTCACCAAGAACAAATGGTTTAGATAGAAATCTATAGTCGCCCATCTTGATAGAAACATCATGAACTATTGAGTTGGCTCTCATTGACTTCCCCGGAGAAATAATACCCAAAGGTTTATCTAGGTAAGACCAAGAAAAATCATTCTTTGCAAAGAACGATCTTGACATGAAACAATGCGATGCACCAAAGATCAAATAAGACTTTTGCAGAATATCATTAATCGAGAGATTACCCATTATCACATCGAAGATTCCTCCGCTTGAGCTGCATTCATCATGTTCACCTTTGCGACTTGGGATTATGCTTGACCACCGCATTGCTGGAAGATTTCACAGAGGAGGAGGCGGAAGGCGCTTTGGTTGAAGCACTTGTTCGCATAGTGACCTTCTCACGACACTTGTTGCAAGTCACCTCGAGAGCGGACGGTGGTAAGGAGCACTTGACCTTGGAGCTTGAGAATTAGACTTGTTCGATAGCCTGGGTTGGGTGGGTGGGAAGATCCACGACCACCTGAGTTCTTCTCACGATAAGGGTGACGGAACGGAGGAGGAGGAAGGTAGAACTTCTGCTGCTTAGTTGCCACTTGAGAGGAAGAAGAAGACTGAACTGCATCCCCGATTCTCTTCTTAGAAGCCTCACATTTGAGCTGGGCAGCTTCTTGCTTCAAAGCCATGTTGTAGAATTCATCATACTTTTCGGCTCAAAAGCACAAGAGCTAATTGCAGATCTTCTCTCGCACCACCTCTGAATTGATAGATCATACTCTTTTCATCGTGGACGCCTTGCTTAGCAAAGCGAGCGAAGTTTCGAACTGGATATTGTATTGATAGACGACATGTTGCCTTGCTTGAGATTGCGGAACTCCTCACGCTTGCTCTCAACAACACTTCTCGAATGTGGTGAGCTCAAATCTCGGCGAACTCATCCTGTAATGACACGACCTCCTCTGAATCTTTGTATTGCTGGTACCACTCAAAGAGCTTGGTCCTTGAGTTGAAACGATGCAAACTTGACAAAGTCCTCGTGTCCGACATTGCTACATTCAAAATGCTTGCAGATGTCCACAAGCCAATCGTCAGGCGTCTGTAGCCTCGACACGTAAACCGAAAGACTTCGCTGATTAGCGAGGAACCGATCGAGAGTAGCAAAGTGCGGCTGGTTGTTGCCTTGACCTTGATTTCCTTGATTGCCTTGCCCTTGAGTACGCTTCTTGCAAGAGCTGCAAAATCATCTCGAGCATTGGCATTGGTGGCTGCCATGATAGTTGCCAGCCTCCGGAGGCGGAGGTGGAGGTGGAGGGTTCGATGATTCCCATCATCACGATCCGGATTCGACGCGTTGGCGGAGCCATCCTCAAGAGGGTGACATCCGTTAGTCCTTTGATAGACAAATAGTCAAGTTGAAATCAACGGATAGAAATTGCAACATATAGTCTTCACAATAAACATTCAACAAGAATGAACGAATGAATTCCAAAAGCTAATCAACACACGTCCATTAAGGTGAGAAGCCACTTGATTAAGGGTTGATGAAAAAATAACAAGGTATGATCGAACAAATAAGTGGTAAGGATTACCCAATCACGAACCAAATATCTCAAGGGAAGAAATGCTAGGAGCTACTTGAATCCCACCTATAAACTCCCAAACTTTCGGTTATGCAATCTGGTGTTGGGGATACAGGGACACAAAATATATCACCCAAACTAACAATACCTAGATCCAATTGTATCCATCCACAACACATAACCAAGAAATCCTCGAAATCGTGTACCTCGACCTTCAAAAACATCCTTTATACAAGTCATGGCAATACTCGAGCTCGCCCAATCTTCGGGTTATCGGGTTATCTCACCAACAACTGCACAAAAGAGATTTCGATGTCGGCAAATCTCGGTATTCCAGAATCGCAACGATAAAATTGTGACGACAACACCTCGAGCTCAACTCCCCGGACACCGCCACAACCCCTAAATGTCGAGGCACCAAGAACAATGTTCTCGCCACAAAACCATCGGAACGATCCCAAGATACCCGCGTGATCCTAAATTTTTTAGTGAAATTTGAGGAGAGGAGAGTCAAAACTTCTACGTCAGAGACCTCACAGAGCGATTTAAGGACTGGGAGTAAAAGAATCCTACTCTCGATATATATAATCCTAAGACTCAAAACATTTTCCATTCTAAACTCAACAACGCCAAAGAAACAATCAAGTAGGGGGCTCCTAAGTCGGGGAAGGCTCTGATTACCAACTTGTAACGCCCTCGATGCGACTATATCTCCCACGTGTCGAGGCACGACTTAGAGGCATAACCGCATTGAAAGCAATGTCGCAAGTGAGGTAATCTTCACACAACCCGCGAGATCAAGACTATTTAAGCTTATAGGAAGGACAGGGTTGTAAGGTGGAGCTGCTGCAAGCGACTAGCATATATGATGGCTGCATTCGTAAAAGAGAGCGAGAAGAGAAGCAAGGCACGGTTGTGAAACTAGTAGCGATCAAGAAGTGATCCTGAACTACTTACGTCAGACATAACTCCAACACCGTGTTCACTTCCCGGACTCCGCCGAGAAGAGACCATCACGGTTACACACGCGGTTGATGTGTATTTTATTTAAGGTCAACTTCGGTTTTCTACAACCGACATTAACAAATTCCCATCTGCCTCATAACCGCGGGCACGGCTTTGAAAGATAATACCTGCAGGTGTCCCAACTTAGCCCATTATAAGCTCTCACGGTCAACGAAGGATATTCCTTCTACCGGAAGACCCGATCAATCTCGAATCCCGGACTACAAGACATTTCGACAGAATAAAACAAGACCAGCAAAGCCGCCCGAATGTGCCGACAAATCCCGATAGGAGATGCACATATCTCGTTCTCGTGGCACACCGGATAAGCGAAGTGTACATGAACCGACGTAATCCAAGTTGCCAAGGAATGGTCCCAAGACGGTGCTCTAGTTTGGACCAACGCTCAAGGAGCACCGCCCGGGGTTTAAATAAAGATGACCCTCGGGCTCGCGAAAACCGGGGAAAAAGGCTTAGGTGGCAAATGGTAAAACCAAAGTTGGGCCTTCTTTGGAGTCTTATTCAAAGCGAACTGTCAAGGGGTCCCATAAATCACCCAACCGTAAGGAACGCGAAATCAAGGAACATAACACCGGTATGACGGAAACTAGGTGGCAAGAGGAACAAAACACCAGGCATAAGGCCGAGCCTTCCACCCTTTACCAAGTATATAGATGCATTAATTATAGCAGATATATATTGTGATATCCCCAACAAGTAAACATGTTCCAAAAATAGGAACAACATCTCCATGTTCCAACAAGGAACAAACTTCAGCTTCACCTACAACTAGCAACGCTATAAGAGGGGCTGAGCAAAGCGGTAACATAGCCAATCAACGGTTTGCTAGGAAAGGATGGTTAGGGCTGACATGCAAATATGGGTGGCATGATAAGCAAGTGATAGGCATCGTAGCATAGGCATAGCAAAAGAGCGAGCATCTAGCATAGCAAAGATAGAAGTGATTTCAAGGGTATGGTCATCTTGCCTGCAATGTTCTCAGAGTTGTCGAAAGCTTGATCCTCGTAAGCGTTCTCAACAGGTTCCTCGTAAGCGTTCTTGTCTCCCGGATCTACCCAAAGCAAGAACACAAACAAAGGAACCACAATAAATCACGGTGCAATGCACAAGTCACATGATGCAAAACATGACATGATATGCGAGATGTGATATGCAATGCGTATGCGCGCTCCGGAAGGAAAATGATGAACCAGGCATCAACTTGACAAACCAAGTATGCCGCTGGAAAGATGAGATGATTTCGGTTGAAATCGATATAAAGATCACCGAATCGGATGCACGGTTTGAAATGACAAGCAAAACAAGAATGGCACAAATCTGCCATTAACAGATGATACCACTTAGCAAGCAACAAGAAATTAAGCTACTGCACCCAAACGTACCAAAAAGTATATGGCAGTGATCTACACAAGATGCTTGACAAAAGATGAACACTGAGCTACGGCTAAATCATATCATAACAGGTTCAAACAAGCATGGCAAAAGTGCACAAAATATCAGTGGACATGGCAAAAACAGCATCGGTAGCAATGTTCAGAGCAAGAAAACTACATGCTACAGGAACTTATAATAGCAAAACAAGGCATGGCATGAATCTACTCAAAGCATAGAACAAAAGTCCCTTACTGACCTTAAGCCAAAAGGATCAGAAAATATAGTAACACCCATGTCAATATCGCAAGTTTCGTTAACAGATTCAGCAACATGGCATGTCAAAAACTGATAACAAGTAGGCATGTTTAAGAGCTCGATGCACTCACTACAGAGCCTTTCATGATAAAATAAGCATACATACATCAAGAAGACATGGCATAGAAGATATACATGGCAAGAACAACATCATAGCATATACGGATCAACCACAACAACCTTGGCAAAATTGAATAACATGTAAACAATCTGCCAGGAAAACATTTGATAGCAAAAGTAGAGCTCGATTGACTCAAGCTATGGCACTCCATAATTGCAAACAAAGGCATGGATGGATAGAGCATAACCATATGTTCAAAACATCCTTACTGAAGTATCTCAAAATATGCATGGATCTCTTGGTAGCATCAAGTTAACATGGCATCAAAATATCAGCAAAACAGAGCTGAAAACAGCAACATCAGGACACCTACTTTGCATGCTTGTGCTAGTCACCACATAGATCACAAAAATACATGGCATACACCCCTGGAAATATGGCATGGCATATTACAAAACACATGTAGGACTCAAATTCATAGGGTGCACATATCAATCATAGCAAAAATAACAAAAGTGCATGTTCTGTTAAGAAACAGAAACTAACATCACATAGCCTTCTTCCAACAGCATTTCGGGCATCAAGATGAGCTCAAATGAAAATGATGCAATGAGATGAAATGGTCTACTCTTCGAGGCGAACATTTTGACATATTACACGCACGAAACGGAGCTACGGGTGCAGAGTTATGATGCGTTGAAAATGCCACGAAATAATCACCGGATGAAAAACTTAGACGAAATTTGAGCGGGAGAAAGTCAACCGCGGCGGCGGATCTCAGATCCGGCCGGATCCCGAGCGCGCGGCGGCTCGCCGGAGGGAGGGAGGAGCGGACGACCGGAGGGGAGTCGAGGCGGGGGCCGGCGGTGGCGGAGGCGCCCGGCGACGAGGAGGCGGCGCGGCGGCGGGCCGGGCAGGCAAGGGCGCGCTGGTCATGACTGCGTGCGGGCCGGCGGGCGGCCTGGCTGGGGGCCTGAGACGGGCCAAGGCGGGCTTCGGGCGGCGGCGCATGCGGGCGGCGACACGTGGCGGCGCTGAGCCGTCCGGGCGCGGGCGGCGGACGGTCGTGTCCGCGGAGGGGGAATTTCGCTAGGTTAGGGGGGAATTGATCCGAGATTTCGGGTAGGGGTGTGTTTTTATAGGTAGAAGGAGCTAGGAAGCTCCAAATGGGGTGTAGTTTTCGCCCACACGATCGTGATCGAACGACGGAGAGCATTGAAGTGACTTAGATGGGTTATTGGACTATTTTGAAGGGGTGTTGGGCTGCAACTTAAAAGAGGCCTTTCGAGAGTGCGGTTAACCGCTGAGTACCAAACGAGCTCCAAATGACCCGAAACTTGACCGTGGTCTACCGGTGGTATACCAAGGCCACTTGACAAACCTCGTCCATTCCGAGAAAGTTTAGTACCCGCCATGGAAAAAGCGTAAAAGGGCCGCGGGGAGATAGGAGTGCTTGATAGCAAAACGGACAACGGAAAAATGCTCAGAATCATGAGACGAACACGTATGCAAATGCGATGCACATGATGACATGATATAAAATGCATGACATGGACAAAATGCAAAATGAAGAAAAAAACCCAACCACGGAGGGAATATCATATCACAATGCCGAAAATGGCAAGAGTTGGAGTTACAAATATGGAAGGTTACATTCGGGGTGTTACATTGGAGATGTATCCTTGCAATGAAATCAAGTCTGATTCCATCTTTGGGGTGACTGTGAAGCTTGGCATGAGGGAAAGTGACTTCCTTCCTTTTCTGAACCGCCATTCCGCCCAATTCAGTATTGGGTCCATCCGTGAACTCTGTGCGACGGTTTAAGTGAAAGAAATCCATAAATAGTTCAACTGTAGGTTCTTCTTGCAGATAAGCCTCACAGAAGACTTGGAAGTGGCAGATGTTGGTCACAGAATTTGGACCGATGTCCTGAGGGTGAAGCTGAAAACTAGCCAGCACATCTCGGAATAATTTTGAACCGGGAGGGCTAAAGCCTCGGCCCAGATGGTCCACTAAAATGACTACCTCTTCATCCTTGGGTGTAGGAGGATTTTCCGGGCCAGGGGCCCTCCAGTGGATGACATCTTTCTTGGCTAAAGCGCCTGTTGCGACGCATCTGCTTAACTGATCTTCCGTGACCCGGGAAGGAACCCAGTTGCATTCATAGACTTGTTTGGCAATTTCAACGGAGGATGAAACATGATTATTACCGGTTTAAGATTTATAATGGACAGTATAAAGCGATGCAAGTTAAAGCAGAGATGTACGCATATTGTTAGACCGATGATATTGTTAAACCGGAATCAGACATGGGAGATGTACAAAGATGAAGCGGCTTGGCGGTTCAACAGGGGACTAATGGTACATACCGGATTATCATTTTTCTATGAGATTAAACCGCCAATTCTGGAATATAAGGTACAGATCTAAAGTACTTAAGTGAGGGAAAAACAAGTTTCGCAGATTAATGTGATAAATTTTAGATCTGCGGTATGACAGAAAACTAGAAAAAATTTAGACCTAATTTCAAGTGCATAAACAGTTTGGCATGTTCAGATGAGTTTTGTGTAAAGGAGAAGATCTGATAAGGAAAAAGAGGATTATCTCTACAGCCGCATAAGAAGTATCAGATCCATCTAGTCATTTGTGCTAATGGGAGGAACAAGGAAGAACAGCTCCAAGAGCTTTGAAGAACTACGAAGAACACTGAACCCTAATGGTGGATCTGGAGTGAAGAGAAGAGGAACTTACTGCTGCTGAGGAAGCAGTGGAAGATCGCCACGTTTTTCTGGTGCAGTCAGGTTGATGCAGCGGCCGTTATTGAGGCAGAGGCGAAGGTCGACGACAGCGGCAGAGCTCGAAGGTTGGTTGGCACGAGGAAGAAGGAGATGCGAAGAGGCACGGGGGCAAAAGTGAAAAGGACCCCTCGGCCTTATTTATAAGGGGAATGGATAAGTGGCAGGCGCGAGAATCGAGGAGCCCGAAAAATGGGATGTGTGACAGTTCTATTGCCTCGATTGTCGGAGGCCCATTAATAAAAGTGGCTTATGCACAGTTCTTAATAACAGATGACGTCATGGCGATTTATCATGATTCTGGAAGGTGACATCACGATGGTTTACAAGATTATGTGAAGGTGCTGAAGAAGAAATTTTCTGAAGTATTGAGGATTGACATGAACTAGTTCAAATCAATCTGGGGCCTAATGTTGGGGATATTACTATTGGGCGTAAACCGGCCAGGAGAGGCCGGGTTAACCCCATAGTGGTTCACTATATCTGAAGCCCATGAAGACAAAGGCGGTGGCGCTTTATGAAGGCCCAGGGCCCAAAGACAGATTAAGGCATGTAGTCATAAACTGACCTTGATATGTATGCTTGTAGAGACCGGGCCGGACACGTTTATGAGCCGGCCTCGGAACCCTGTAAACCGACGGGCATCAACCCATGTATATAAGGGGACGACCTAGCGGCGGTTTAAGGACAACACACAACAACTCGAGACCCAGGCAAAGCGTATTCGCTCCCTGGGCATCGAAACCCAAGCAATCCCACAACAACTGGATCGTAGGCTTTTACCTTCACCGCAAGGGGCCAAACCAGTATAAATTCTCTGCATCCCTTGTCCGCTTTAACCCCTTTAAGCTAACCGTTGCGATGGCTCCACGATTAAGTCCTTCCTCTAGGACATCTGTCGTGACAAAACCACGACAGGAGAGATACCTTTTTACCTCTCTTCTTTCTTCTTTTCTTCTTCGTCACCACATCATGTGTGGGTTTAATAAATTTTTTCAAGCTTCTTATTGATGAGATTGGTTTAGTCGGAAGCTCTTCCTCGTTACCCGATTCATCATAATAAACACTAGGAGGGTATTGGGAAATATTTTCCCTTTCATTAGTACTCTCTTCATATTCTATTTGTTTTCTTGGCTTTAGATAGTTGGCAATATAAGGATTCTCAATGCAATTTACCGCACAAAACATATAAATTTCCACTAGATCAAAATCAAGAAATCTCTCGAGATTAAATTTTGGAATACCCTTAGTTATAAGTTCATTTCTTCATACCCCAAAAGAAGACTAAGCTCTTTATGATGCTCAAGGGTAATCAAGTTATCACAATTTTTGGACACGATTTTATCATGAAAGAATTTGCATTGGAGATTTAAATGACCTCATATGGGCCGTAAGACATCATGGGCCATACATGGGCCGGAAGTTACAATGGGCTGGAATCATATTGGATGACCCAGATGAAGCTACTGGACTTAATTCCGAAAGGAGGCCACAGGTCGTGAGTTAGCGGGCCGTAAATGGGCTATATACGAACATGCCGTTAACAGGCTTTCCATGGGCCGGCCCGTTACCTTTTGACCAAGTCAAACGGGCCTGCCTTTTCACCAGAATGGGCCTCTGTTGGGCCGTGCCATGTGTCGACCTATCATAGGCGCCTCCTGTCCAATGAATGGATCACATCTGTCCCAACGGTGAACCAACACGTGTTTCCTCCGGCCAATGACAATTTTACACGTGGAAAATCCTCTTTGGTCCGGGCTGTTAATGGGTTATCGGATCCAAAATTGGACCTGATAGCTTAATGGAGAACCGTTACGGTGGATTCCACGTGTCGGTCACCCTTGACGAAAGCACTTATATGACGCGCGATTTATCGTCATGGAAGTGGACACTTCCATGGTGATAATTTTGGTAATGTCATGGAACACTTCTACAACAACACAGGTATGACTATCTTGATTCTGTCATAAAATCGTCATGGATGTACATGCATGACAGAAAGCGTGACCTACTGTGACAAACACATATCATCACGGAAGTGTATTTTTTTTGTAGTGTAAGCCACTTGCTTTCAGGCACTCGCCATTCTTGCTGTATGATTTTACTCTCTTCTCTTTCTGCTTTGAGCTTCAACCTTGGTTTCATCTTGTTTCTCCTTGGATTTCAGATCCCTCCTTGGTGGACCAATTGGATGTTGACACCATCATCGAGGAGACCGCCAAGGATGCTGCCGCTGAGGCCGCCAGGGTCACTGCTGACGAGGCTGTCAAGGATGTGCAAGAAGAAACCGCCACAGGGTCTGCTGGGGAGGCCGGCAAGGGGACCGGCGACCGTACTGACGACATTCCTGCCGCAGGAGCGTCTGGTGCTACATCGGCCCCTGAGCCCTCAATTGCCGGGGAGACAGTTGTTGAGGACCAGCCGTCAACATCAGAAGCCCCTCCCTCAAGAAGGTACCTGAAAGTTGGCGACAACCTGTTCGTCAACATCCCAGGGACGGCAAGCACTGGAGCGCCAACTGAGGGAGAGGTTTTTGATGAAGAACTCATTGCCGCTGCCGGGCTCAAGATTGTTGACGAGCCGCATGCAAGCAGCAGCAGATCCAAAGAAAACCAGCTCCTCCAGGCCATGAGTAAAAACTTTCAGAAGCTCCAGGCGCTTTACAGTACCCGCAAGGAGAAACTGGACTCCAGGGCAGCGGTTGTCGACGCGGCTGAGGCAGACCTCCAAAAGCGTGTTGACCAGATGCATGTCTGGTTTACCGAGGCCTGGCAAGAGCTGAGGACTGGCCGAGAGCAGCTGAGCCAGCGTTGGTATGAGCTCTTTCTAAAGCAGTCCGACATTGAGAAAGCACAGGAGGAGGCCGCTCAACAGGACACCAAGGAAGACGCTCGATGCTCACGAAGAAGACCTTGCCGCTTGCAAGGAGGCACTTGCCGCCAAGCTCCGCGGCAAGGATGAAGAAATTGAGAAACTTGTCGCGCAGCAGACCCAAGAGCTGGAGCTGGAGCAAGAGCACAAGAAGACACTTGACACTCTAGTCTTGGACCATGCCGGCAAGCTGAAGGAAGTCGTCAACACCGTCGAAGCTGTAGAGGCCGTCAAGAACGAGCTGGCCGGGAAGGTGGAGAAACTAGAGGCGGATCTGGAGAAGCACGTCAAGGATATCTCGACGCTCAAAAGCGACAGAGAGAAAACTATCTATACCTTGGCGGAGTTGCAAACTACCATCTCCGACAAGACCCAACAGCTCTCCTTTGCCAACGACTCCATTGCGGATCTGAAACTGAAGCTGAGCACACTGGAGGAGTCCCTTGAGATCAGCAGGGCCTGCGAGAAGACCCTGACCAAGAGCCTCCGGGATGAAAATGAGATGCTTGAGAGCGCCGCCGCCACTTATAATGACTATGAGAAAGGCGTGGGGATCTAGACTGAATGCCTCATCGACGTCGCAGAGAGGCTCACAGCGCAACTATCAACCATGGGCCTATCAAATTTCAGGTATTCCCATGAGGAGAGGGTGACTTCGAGCGCCAGACTGACCATGTTCTTCAAGGCTCTCCTCGATGCCCTGAAGTTGCTCCACTCCAGCCGAGCAACCCAACTGGTCAATGAATCCCGCAAACTTTGTCGGGCTATCCTTCTCAAGGTGCTCATCAAAGTGGCATATAGGAACCTCGGCCTTGAGTTCACCAACGTTCTTGACAGCTTGCCGGAGGATGCAGACCGCAAGGCGCTTGAAGAGCTCTTCGCGCCTATCGTTGACATGGTGGACCAAGTAAAGAGGGTGCAAGGTCAGCGCAGGGACTAGCCGCTTCGCTTCTCCTCGCCGCCGTGAACTCGTGCCCAAGACAATTTATCTTAAGTTAGAACTACGACAACTATTGATGTTATATAACTTGCTGTGTTTTGGATGAATGCATGCTATCTTTCTCGTCTATTTATCTCTGTATGGCATACACCCTAGGCTGTATTAGGAAAACATGCCGGTGCACGCACCCTTGCCGCGAGCGCTTTGAGGAATGGGTCCTTAGCAGCCTGCTGGGAGTGTCGCTGCCTGCAAGATACCTTGTCGTTCTTAACGCAGCCACTTGAACTGTTGAGCAGACTCGAAACAATGGCAAGGGCACAACCAATCATGAGAAAGTTCCTTCGCGTGCAGGTTTTCGTTCAAGCAAAATAACCTCATAAAAAGAAATTCACTCAAGGTTTCACAACATAGCTTTTCGCTGTTGTACTCTTTCCTGCAATATGCCACTTCGAACATCGCCTGTCAGTGTCCATACTCCATAGCATCATCCCCCCGGCAAACTTATACGCGAGGGACCCTCCTATCCTTTGAGAAAAAGAAAGAACAGAAAACAGGAGCATGGAACCTTGGCGGTTCATCAGTACTTGCCAGAATCAAACGTAGTATAGTATCCTGGACAGGCAGGCATATAAATAATCATGGAAATCGACAAGAATTGTACATGCTTAAACTTATTCGACTATGCAGGTTCTGCGCCTGACTCTGTACATAGTGTTATATGCCTTGCCGGCAAGGCTAGTACAAAAGGGGGTTGCCGGGGGTCCCGGCAACCGTGCCTCATGGGTAAAACTTACGAAGATGTTCGATATTCCAGGAGTTGCTCACTGGAATGCCATCTTCGGTCTCCAGGCAGACTACATCGGGCCTGGTGACTCGTATTACCCGATAAGGGCCTTCCCACTTTGGCGTCAACTTGTTGGAATTCTTGGCCGACTGAACACGCCGAAGAACAAGGTCTCCTTCCTCAAGGCTTCGGGCATGAACCTTGCAGCTATGGTAGGGGCGCAAGGCTTGCTGGCAGCGCGCGGCTCGAACAGCAGCCTGAAGACGATCTTCCTCAAGGAGCATAGCATCATCTTGCTGCAACTGCTCTTGCTCAAGCTCATCATAAGCGAGCAATCAAGGCAACCCGTGTATGAGTTCTGTGGGGAGAACTACTTCTGCTCCGTACACCAGTGAGAAGGGTGTCTGGCCGGTGGCTCGATTTGGAGTCGTCCTGATTGACTAAAGAACTGCTGGCAACTCATCAACCCAGCGCCTTCCACACTTGTGCAGCCTGTCGAAAGTCCTTGTCTTGAGACCCCGCAGTACCTCAGCATTTTCCCTTACCGCTTGGCCGTTGCTTCTTGGATGAGAAATAGAAGCAAAACAGATTTTGCTGCCAAGGTCTTGGATATACTGCATGAAGGTGCGACTCGTGAACTGTGTGCCGTTGTCGGTGATGAATCTGTTTGGCACACCGAAACGGCAAACTAGTCCTTTGAAGAACTTGACGGCTAACTGTGTTGTCACCTTCCTCACTGCCTCCACTTCTGGCCACTTTGTGAACTTGTCGATTGCGACGTACAAGTACACAAAGCCCCCGATAGCACGGGGAAAAGGGCCCAATATGTCGAGCCCCTAGACCGAAAATGTCCAGGAGAGAGGGATCGTCTGAAGAGCTTGAGCTGGCTGATGGAGTTTCTTTGAATGGAACTGACACGCTTCACACTTGATTACTAGTGCAGTCGCATCCTGGAGGGAAGTGGGCCAAACGAAACCTTGCTGGAATGCCTTGTCGGCAAGAGCCCTTGATCCTATGTGGGAGCCACATATGCCTCCATGTATTTCTGCCAACAGCTCCAGTCCGTCCTCCCGAGGAATGCACTTTAATTTTACACCGTTCGGTCTTTTTCTATACAGGACATCATCCACAAACTGGTACATGTTGGACCAATGGGCTACTTTCTCCGCTTCTTCTTGTTCTTCGGGGAGTTCCCCTGTTTGGAGGAACTGAACGATGTGTTGTGCCCATGCTGGAGCCTGAGGCTCTATAACGCCCCAGACAGACCCGCCGGTGGTCGTTACTCCTGGCAGGATCTAGACTGGCCACACAGATCAATACTAATCTTTTCTACGCACTTTGTCCTCACTCCTGCGCACCCGGGAGCAACTTCCCGGTGGGTCACCCATCCTGAAACTACTCCAAGCTGAGCACGCTTAACTTTGGAGTTCTGTCCGAATGGGCTCCCGGAAAAGAAGAATTCCTTATTTATATGAGTAGTCTATCATCCCAACTAAGCTAGGCTATCACATACACCCCCACTCAGAGGAACCGACGTCCTCATCGGGCCACAGGAACGTTCCCTCTTGGCACATACGTTTGTGCATCCAGTCCGGCAAATGTGCCATGCCATGTGCCACGACGGGTCACAAACATCATGAACAACATGACCGCACACATGTCCGCAAACATCTATGTAACCGCGAGGGTCGGCTCTGATACCAACTTGTCACACCCAATATGTGATCCTATCCGAGAGGAACTCCAAGGTCCCTATTGGATTTCGGGTTCCGGCAAAACCCTTAAGGTTCGAACACTGGGGTGCGCACGAAGATCTCTCCCTCCCTCTAGCTCGATCTCTCACCACGATCTCAAGGCTCAGCACGTCGAACTCGAAGAACAAGGGACACAAGAGTTTATACTGGTTTGGGCCACCGATGCGGTGTAATACCCTACTCCAGTGTGGTGTGGTGGATTGCCTTGTAGGCTGGGGATGTACAAGTACAAGGGAAGAGCAGCCTCCTGAGGAGAGGTGCTCTTGGGCTCGATGAGCTTGTGTGGCTGAGGATGATCTGAATGGTCCTCCTGGGATTCGTTCCCCACTTGCTAAGGTGGTGGCTAGTCCTATTTATAGAGGCCCGGGTCCTCTCCCCAAATATTAGGCGGGAAGGGATCCCACAACGGCAAATTTGAAGGGGGACAACTAGTACAAGCTATCCTGACAAAAGGTGGTCTTCGCCTGCCAAAGGCTCTGGTGATGACGCCGTCGTGGGCTCCGCGATGACCTCCGTCCTGTCGTCCTTCTGGTCTTGGTCTCGTTGCACCGATATGGAAACCTTTGCCTGATGCCTTGGGACTCCTCGCCTGCGCTTACCCCTTTAGCACCAAAGAGGCAACGAGTACTCTGCGCCCGCTGGTGCCCGCTTGGCCTTGGTCGTCACGGCTCACGACATGGGAACCTCACGAGGTGCCCCTCGCCTTGATCTCTCCGCTCCTCACGAGCCAGCCTAGTGAGGTCGCCCCTGAGGAGGTCTTGAGTCGTCCGCCTCGCGTGGCTTGGCCCCTCGCGAGGGTCTTGTGTCCTTGCTGGTGAAGATGGGACGTACCAGGCCGCTGCTGGTGCCACGCCATGGGCCGCAGGCAGGCAAGTCTGGGGATCCCCGTTCCCAGAATGCCTACAGTCTCACCAAGGATAGAGCCGCATACTGAAATGCTTTTGCAAGGTGGATATCGTTACATCGTACCATTACATAATAGTTGGGGATGCATAGAAAGGCATACAATGACACATGAATACATCAAACATCATAC
Organism: Aegilops longissima; assembly: GCA_021605205.1. Classification (NCBI taxonomy): domain Eukaryota; kingdom Viridiplantae; phylum Streptophyta; class Magnoliopsida; order Poales; family Poaceae; genus Aegilops; species Aegilops longissima. Next base: position 297,943,750 of record CM038678.1, read on the forward strand.
ATTAGAACAATGTCCAGCTACAGACGAAACACAAACAGAAACTCAAACGACATCCACCCTGCTAGCCCAGGCTACCGACCAGGAACCTATCCAATATCGACGAAGAAGAAGAAGAACTCCAAAACAAGTAAACATCACCCTCACGTCATGATCATCGCATTACCTATACCTACAACTGCCGTTGTAGTAATCTGTGAGCCATGAGGACTCAGCAATCCCTTTACCATGGGTATCAATACTAGCAAAGCTTAATGGGTATGGAAAGGATAAGTGGTGAGGCTGCAGCAGTGCTAAGCAATGTATGGTGGCTAACTTACGAGTACAAGAATAAGATGAGAAACTACGCAAACGGTCGCAAACAAGTAGTGATCAAGAAGTGATCCTGAACTACTTACGTTCAAACATAACCCCACTGTGTTCTCTTCTCGTCCTTATGCACTCGGTCAAACAACACTCATGAGGAACATTGGCCCGGGGGTTGATTAAGAAACCTCGGGGGCTGGCAGGTCCCTATGCAAGTTTTAGTTGTTATTAGGCAAATGGTAAAACCAAAGTTGGGCCTTGCTGGAAGAGTTTTATTCAAAGCGAACTGTCAAGAGGGGCCCATAAACCCTCATCGTGTTAGGGACGCAAAATCAAGGAACATAACACCGGTATGACGGAAACTAAGGCGGTGAGAGTGGAACAAAACACCAGGCAAAAGGCCGAGCCTTCCACCCTTTACCAAGTATATACATGCATTAATTAAATAAGAGATATCATGATATCCCATGATATCCATGATCTCCATGTCCCAACATGGAACAACCTGCAACTGCACCTGCAACTAGCAACGCTATAAGAGGGGCTGAGCAAAGCGGTAACATAGCCAAACAACGGTTTACTGGGATGGTGAAAAGGTTAGGCTGTCATGGCAATTTGGGAGGCTTGAGAAACAAGTGGTAGGTAGCGCGACATAGCGATAACATCGAGACAACTAGCAAAGCAAAGATAGTAGTGAGATCCAAGGTGACGGTCATCTTGCCTGAAATCCGGCTAGGAATAAGACCATCCATGAAGAAGACGAACAGGCATAGTCGAACGAATCCTCACGATCGCAACAAAACAGGAACTATCGAGAAGAAGCACACCCAGAAAGAAGCAAACAACATGGTAAACACACAACATATAAACAAGACATGATGCTCAAGCAAGTATCATGCATGACAAGGCTATATGATGCTACACATGTCAAGAGATGATGCATACAAGAACATTACATCAAAGCAAGTTTAAATGAGGCCGGAAACAACATACAACCACTCCGGAAAGTCCCCATATGCAAATTTCGAAATTGGTCCAGATCTGAAAAACACATTATGTTGAAGTTGTTAAATAGCAAGTTAAAGTGCACAATGATGACCTATGCGTCTTTCTAGTCAAGTTATATATTAAGTTCATTTAATTCGGAGCTACGGTCTAGAAGATATGAGCAAACAAGTTAAACATGGCATTGACGCCAAATGCATTGAAACATCAAGGACAAATACTCAAATCAAGGATGCAACATGACATAATGAAACTACACACAATACGAAGCAAGTTTCATATAGAGCATGATCTAAACGGAGCAACGGTTCAACACATACACACGAAAAAGTTTCAAACACAATGTATCCCAAACAGCAACTAGGCACTTTGCTATCATCAAAACAACATGCTAAAGGAATCATTAGAGCACAAACTTGACATGCACTTCAAGTATAGGTTACCTACTTCAAATATCATCAAGGTTCAGGTTCATAGGCTCAAGATTAATCCAACATGATCAAAGCAAAAGGCAACTTTGTAACACATATTATGTCAAGCACTACAAAACATGATCATTGAGCTACTGCCAAATACCACTATAACATGTTTAAAACATCATGGCAAGATTGCAAATGATAACAGATTCACAGAGTTAGTGGAATTTACTGGACAGGGCAGAAACAACGATAAGTAGGCATGTTTACAAGCTTGTGCAACTTATCTAAAAGCATATCATGGCATGTGAATGCATCCAACAGGAAGAAGTCATATTTGTGTATCTAATAAATTGAATAACATGGTCATAGGATGCATAGAAAACTAGCTATTCACATGGCAAAAATGAACTTACTGTTAACAGGCTGACAACATCATTGTTTAGCAATTTGAAAGCATGGTAATGACAAGCTACAGCAGGACATAAGTGCAAACAAGGGCATGGGTAGATAGAGCATAACATGAACTTCAAAGCATATTTGATGAGCATCTCCATATTAAGCATGTATTATCTAGTAGCATCAAGTTAACATGGCAACATAATGTAGCAGATTCAGACTTGGCAGAAATCACTAAGTGGCTGTAATCAGAAACATCAAGTGCCCCATTTTGCAAGCTTGTGCCAGTCACCACAGAACATATCAAAATACTTGTATTGCTCCACTGTAAAGGTGGCATGATTATGCTCCTAAAACATGTTGGCATGATGCTCAAAAGAAAACCACATAAAATGCTATGAAAAAGACAAATAGGCAAGTTACAATAGTTTTTAGCAGGTTATAACACATAGCACTTTTGAGGCGAGGATTAAGGCATCAATATGAACAGAAACATGAATACAAACTACAGCAGCATGTATATCATTCAGAGATGAACATTTTGACATATCATACAACCCAATCGGAGGAACGAGCAAAAAGTTATGACATTATGAAGATGCACATATATAACGTTGAAAATCTGGGACTTATAAGAAATTCAACCTCTTAGAAAATTGGACGGGGAGGAACCGGGACGGAGGGATCCGGGGACGGGGAGGCGCGTTTGGTTGGAGGAGTTGGTGTATCTGGTCCACCTGACCAGATCCGGGGCGGCGGAGCTCCGGCGACTCCTCCCGCCGGATGTCGCCGGATCTGGCGCGGGGCGAGGTGGAGCGGTGAGGGGCGGTGTGGCGAGAAAAGGCAGGCAGCGCGTGGCGGAGCGGGTCACCGGCGTGGGGCGCGGGCGGCACGGCGAGCGTAAGCGGGCGACACGCTGGCGGAGCTGGTCGCTGGCGGCGGTCGCGCAGCGGCGGGGCGGAGGAGCTGTGGGGTGGCGTGCGGCGAGGCGGCGACACGCGGCGAACGGGTAGCCGGCGGCAGCGCGCAGGAGGTGGGACGGAGGAGCTGCGGGCGGCACGGGCGGCTCGCCTCGCTGGGAGGCGCTTCGAGGCGGCGGCGGCGTTCGGGCCGAGCGGGCCGGCCTCGGGCTCCGCGGGCCCGTGCGGTGAAGTGGGCGCGGTCGATGGCATGGCGGCACAGGGTTGGTTGTTGAGGCGGCGGTGGCTGAGGTGGCGGCCTCTGATTGGTCAGGCGACAAGGCTAGTGGCGGTGGACGCGTCCGGCGGTGGGCGGACGTGTCTGGCGGCGCGAGGAGGTGAGGGCTAGGGTTTTTACCCAAATTTGTGGAGGGGGAAGGTGTTTATATAGGCATAGGGAGCTAGGAGAGGGCTATGGAGGTGCAATTTTCGCCCACATGACCGCGATCCAACGGCGAAGAGCATGGAGGAGGTTTAGATGGGCTAGTGGGCTGTTGTGGAGGGGTGTTGGGATGCAAAGAGAGAGGGGTCCGGTGGTTAACGCGGTTAACCGTTAGGGCATCATTTGACCTCCAAATGGAACAAAATTTGATAGGCGGTCTTCCGGTGATATACCAAGACCACTCGTCAACTCTCAGCCAATTCCGAGAATGTTTTTTCCCGCTCACAAAACAAGATCTGGGAGGTGCGACAGGCGCGTGCGAGTGTGGTTGGGCTCAGAACGGACGACGAAGAGAACTGGGAGACCCGAAGGAATGCATGTTTTGAAAAACATGCAGATGGTATGCAGATGATGACATGGCAAAATGCAACACGCAAGCGGATGACATGGTAACAACGACGAATAACTGGACGACATCTGGCGCATCGGTCTCGGGGCGTTACAACTCTCCTCCACTAATAGAAGATCTCGTCTTGAGATCTCAGGAACGAGATGGAAGAAAATAGGATGAGGTGAACAAGACCACAAGAGGGAAGATGAACAAAGTTGAGAGAACTCAGGTATAAAGAGGAACGATGATTAAGACGACAATCAAAAGTTCAAGGAATAAGATGGACTCTGAAACCACTCCGGTTAGAATAAGATAGAAACATAATAAGAATGAAAGAATTGTGATAGCATCCCAGTTGAACATGGAATGGAATAGAACATGAACTTGACAAGATGGAATGATACTTGACGAGAGGAACAACACGATGCCTCCGAAAGAATTGAAAGAGTGGAATGAAAAGAATGAAGAAGAAAATGACATCTTCTACCACAATTGAGTTTGAAAAGCATCCTTACGAAGAAGGGTTGAACGAAGTTGTTGGAAATTCAACAACGAAAAGAATAAGCTTGTTGTGGGCTTATGGAAACCATCTCAACACTTGAGGTAAATTTCTGCCACTACCAAATGATTGAATAGCTGAGAAGAATGAAGAATTGCAAAACTACACTTCAAAAGAATACGAGGAATTATTTGCACCTCGAGAAGCAAGAAGAAGAATACTTGAGTTTCGCCTACAAGAATCTTGATGAACACTTGAGGAATGAATTAAATCATGATGAACCACCATGAAGAACTCTGGTAACTAAAGGATGATGAGATAGAATTGAAGGATTAAATGAATAAGATGACGCCTTGTGATGATTTAGATGGAGCTTCACGATGAGACAAGCGAGAGAACTTGGAACTCCGGAAAAGAAAAGATGAACAACCTAGAACCGAGAGATTATTCATCATGAACAATCTTCGAAGGAAGGAATTAATCAACTTGATGAAAGAAGAATAAGAATTATTTTATGCTTATCCTTCATCAATTAAATTGATGATAAGCAATGTATTTTCATACTTCTTATTCTCGTTGAAGGAGATTAAGGGGAGATATAGCGCAAAAGTTGAGAACGTCTTCATGAACCACTGATAGGATTGGAAAGAACGAATGAATTCATATGATAAGAACATCAGTGAAAATCTTAAACGAACTACCATGGAAATGAAAATGATCAAAGAGAAGACAATGAGAAGACTTGAAAGCGATCTTGGAGAAGGCATATGACTAGCGGAATCCATACTTACGTCACACCTTGAAAAGAATTTGCAAATAACTCCGAAAAATTAGAAGAGTCTGGTAAGATCCTGGCAAAACACATGTGGGTTAGGGCCCTCTGAAAATAAAACACCGTTTGAAGGCTTTAGGAAGAGATGATGCACTAGAATGATTCAAAGACTTCAATGAGGTGACAATCTCGAATTAGTTGGAACACAGACGAATCTCCTGAGATGTCTTCGGAACTCTGGAATGATTAAATGGTGAGAGGCGAACAAGCAAGGGGAAATATTTGAGCAATGTGAAAGTATATGATCGACACCGAATACTTGAATTGGAACCACCGAAAAAGAAAACAAGACGAACAATGATGAACTAGATGAGAATTCACCAATTGAATAATTGAGGAAAGACTGAAGAGGCTCCGCAGGAATGAAACTGATGCTCGAATAGAGGCTCAGACTCCAGGAAGAAAAGGGGTGGGAGGGCGGGAAAAACAAAGGCAACTTGGAATGGGGAACCGACGAATAACTTGAAGAGAAAAGCACCAGTTCAAATAATTGAGGAAAAAATGCAAAGGCTTCGTACGAGTAGGATGGATACTCGATTACGGACTCCGGCTCCGAGAAGAAAAAGGGTGGGCGGGTGGGAAAATAATTCAACTTGGGATCAGGAAAACAACATCGTTGGGAAAGACCTGAGGATTGATCTCGCGAAAGACGACGAGGGTCGAATGACTCAAAAAGAAGTACGCCAAATAAAAGAGCTGACATCACAACGATCAAAAAACTAACTGCGTGATCCTATAAAAATTTGAAGGGGAAGAGGAGTATATCAAAACACCTACGTCAAGATTCCTTCCCAGGGCGATGAAGGGGCTCAGGAGTAAAAAGAATTCCTACTCTCTGACATAACTAGACTCCGAGAAAAGTTTCATCTAGACTCGACAACGGCCATGCTACGAACAAACAAGGGGGCTCCTATGGTCGGTCAAGGCTCTGATACCAACTTGTAACGCCCCGAACACACCCGCCGGTGGTCGTTACTCCTGGCGGGATCTAAACTGGCCCCAAAGATTAATACTAGTCTTTTCTACACACTTCCTCCTCACTCGTGTAGACCCGGGGAGCAACTTCCCGGACGGTCACCCATCCTGAAATTACTCCAAGCTGAGCATGCTTAACTTTGGAGTTCTGTCCGAATGGGATCCCGGAAAAGAAGGAATTTCTTATTTATATGAGTAGACTATCATCCCTACTATGCCAGTCTATCACATATACCCCCACTCAGAGGAACCGAGGTCCTCGTCGGGCCACAGGAATGTTCCCTCTTGGCACATACGTTTGGGCATCTAGTCCAGCACATGCGCCATGCCGTGTGCCACGATGGGTCACAAACGTCATGAATAACAGGACCGCTCACCTGTCCGCAAACATCTGTGTAGCCGCAAGGGTCGTCTCTGATACCAACTAGTCACGCCCAATATGCGATCCTATATGAGAGGAACTCGAAGGTCCCACCAAGGATAGAGCCGCATATTGAAATGCTTTTGCTAGGAGGATATCATTATATCATACCATTACATAATAATTGGGGATACATACAAGGTCATACAATGCCACATGAATACATCAAACATCATACATAAGAACAACCTCCGGCTACGGATGAAACACAAACAGAAACTCAAACGACATCCACCCTGCTAGCCCTCGATGCCGATTAGGAACCTATCCCAAGATCAATGAAGAAGAAGAAGAAGAACTCAAAAACAAGTAAACATCGCATTCACGTCATGATCATCGCATTACCTGTACCTGCAACTGTTGTTGTAGTAATCTGTGAGACACGGGGACTTAGCAATCCCATTACCATGTGTATCAAGACTAGCAAAGCTTAATGGGTATGGAAAGGATAAGTGGTGAGGCTGCAGCAGTGCTAAGCTATGTATGGTGGCTAACTTACGAGTACAAGAATAAGATGAGAATCTACGCAAACTGTTGCAAACTAGTAATGATCAAGAAGTGATCCTGAACTACTTATGTTCAAACATAACCCCACCGTGTTCTCTTCTCGGCCTTACTCAAAAAGAGATGATCACGGTTATGCACGTGGTTGGTGTATTTAAATTGAATTTAGTTCAAGTCCACTACAACTGGATATTAAAAATTCCCATATGCCACATAACCGCGGGCACGGCTCTCGAAAGATTAAACCCTGCAGGGGTGTCCCAACTTATCCCATGACAAGCTCACAATCCGCGGAGACAATGCTCCATTGCGGGACATCCGATCAAACTCGGGATCCTGGTACATAACACATTTCTACAATGGTAAAACAAAACCAGCAAGACCTCCTGATGCACCGACCTAGCCTGATAGGAGTCGCACGTATCTCGTTCTCAGGGTACACCGGATGGGCCAGACGTCGGGTTGGTTGAGACCCTGGTTGCCCAGGGGGCGGGACATCGCCCGGTTTGGACCAACACTCATGAGGAGCATTGGCCCGGGGATTGATTAAGAGAACTCGGGGGCCGGCAGGTCCCTATGCAAGTTTTAGTTTGCTGGGATGGTGAAAAGGTTAGAGGCTGTCACGACAATTTGGGAGGCTTGAGAAACAAGTGGTAGTTAGGGCGACATAGCGATAGCATCGAGACAACTAGCAAAGCAAAGATAGTAGTGAGATCCAAGGTGACGGTCATCTTGCCTGAAATCCCGCTAGGAAGAAGACCGAATCCATGAAGAAGATGAACAGGCGTATTCGAACGAATCATCACGATCGCAGCGAAACAGGAGCTATCGAGAAGAAGCACACCCAGAAAGAAGCAAACAATATGGTAAACACACAACACATAAACAAGACATGATGCTCAAGCAAGTATGATGCATGACAAGGCTATATGATGCTACACATGGCAAGAGATGATGCATAAAAGAACATCACATCAAAGCAAGTTCAAATGAGGCCGGAAACAACATATAACCACTCCGGTAAGTCCCCATATGCAAATTTCGAAATTGGTCCAGATCTGAATAGCAAGTTAAAGTTGTTAAATAGCAAGTTAAAGTGCAGCATCACGATCTACGTGTCTTTCTTGTCAACTTAATTCGGAGCTACGGCCTAGAAGATATGACCAAAACAAGTTAAACATGGCATTGATGCAAAATGCATTCAAACATCAAGGACAAATACTCAAATCAAGGATGCAACATGACATGATTAAACTACATAGAATAGCAAGCAAGTTTCATATAGAGCATGCTCCAAACGGAGCAACGGTTCAACACATGCACACGAAATAAGTTTCAAACACAATCTATCCCAAACAGCAACTAGGCACTTTGCAATCATCAAGAAAACATGCTACAGGAATCATAAGAGCACAAACTTGACATGCACTTCAAGTACAGGTTACCTACTTCAAATATCATCAAGGTTCGGGTTCATAGGCACCAAGATTAGTCCAACATGATCAAAGCAAAAGGCAAATTTATAACACAGATTATGACTTGGTGAAAAACAGGGCATACATGTGAGCAGGAATAACATGTTGACATGTTGGAGGCACGAAACAATGATGTTGCATTGCAGGAACATAGCAAGCAAAAGCATGGAATACAAGTACAGGTTGAACATGAAAAACATGATTACTAAGCATCTACATATAACCTCTAGATCAATGGCATTCATCAAGACAAGTAAGCAATTCACAACAGATTCTCAGACTTGTGAAAAACAGAGTAAGGCTGAAAACAGATTCATGTTGCACACTTGGAGACAAGAAAAGTATATGCTACAGGAACATTTCATGGCATCAAAGGGCACGGCAAGCATGCACAAGTCAAGAAGTACAACACATGATCAGTGAACTACTACCAAATACATTTAGAACATGTTTAAAACATCATGGCAAGATTGCAAATGATAACAGATTCACTGACTTAGTGAAATTTACTGGACATGGCAGAAACAGCGATAAGTAGACATGTTTACAAGCTTGTCGAACTCATATCAAAGCATATCATGGCATCTACTCATGTCAAGAACATGGTCATAGGATGCATAGAACACTAGCTATTCACATGGCAAAAATGAACATACTGTCAACAGGGTGAGAGCAACATTGTTTAGCAATTTGAGAGCATGGTAATGTCAAGCTACAGCAGGCCATAAGCGCAAACAAGGGCACGGATGGCAAGACCTTAACATGAACTTCAAAGCATCGTTACTGAGAATATCCAAATTACGCATGGATTCTCTAGTAGCATCCAGTTAACACAGCAAGTACTCCACTTTGCAAGCTTGTGCCAGTCACCACAGAGCATATCAAAATAATTGGATTGCGCCACTGTAAAGGTTTCATGATTATGCTCCAAAAACATGTTGGAATGATGCTAAAAAGAAAATCACACAAAATGCTAAGAAAAAGACAAACATGCAAGTTACAGCTGTTTTCAGCAGGTTATAACACTTAGCACTTTCGCGACGAGGATTAAGGCATCAATATTAACAGTAACATGAATACAAACTACACCATCATGTAGAGCATTCAGAGATGAACATTTGGCATATCATACACCCCAATCAAAGAAACAAGCACAAAGTTATGACATGATGAAGATGCACACATAACATTGAAAATATGGGACTTAGAAGAAATTCGACCTCTCAGAAAATTGGACGGGGAGGAACCAGGACGGATGGATCTGGGGACGGGGAGGCACGTTTGGTTGGAGGAGTTGGTGGATGTAACGCCCCCGATGCGGCTATATCTCCCACGTGTCGAGGCACGACTTAGAGGCATAACCGCATTGAAAGCAATGTCGCAAGTGAGGTAATCTTCACACAACCCATGTAATAATTTAAGGGAGAAAGGTACATAGTTGGCTTACAATCGCCACGTCACACAGTACATAATTAAACATACATCATTCAGAGTACACTCAAGGTCCGACTACGGAACCAAAATAAAGAAGATACCCACATGCTAACACAGATCCCGAATCGTCCCAAGCTGGGCACCACTCTGATCATCTGGAAGCGACACATAGTAACGACCACGTTCCTCGTCGAACTCCCACTTGAGCTCGGTGGAATCATCTGCTTGGCCTCATCGGAACCTGCAACTGTGTTTGGAAGTATCATGAGTCACGGGGACTCAGCAATCTCACACCATGAGATCAAGACTATTTAAGCTTTAGGGAGGACATGGTAGTAAAGTTGAGCTGCAGCAGCGACTAGCATATATGGTGGCTACATCGCTAAAGAGAGCGAGAAGAGAAGCAAAGCACGGTCGTGAAACTAGTATTGATCAAGAAGTGATCTGAACTACTTCGTCGGACATAACTCCAACACCGTGTTCACTTCCGGACTCCGCGAGAAGAGACCATCACGGTTACACCTTGATTGATGTGTATTTTAATTGAGGTCATCTTTGTGTTATCTACAACGGACATTAACAAATTCCCATCTGCCTCATAACATGGGCACGGCTTTGAAAGATATTACCTGCGGGGTGTCCCAACAGCCCATTATAAGCTCTCACGGTCAGCGAAGGATTATTCCTTCTACCGGAAGACCGATCAATCTCGGAATCCCGGACTACAAGACATTTCGACAGCAATAAAACAAGACCAGCAAAGCCACCCGATTGTGCCGACAAATCCCGATAGGAGCTGCACATATCTCGTTCTCGGGGCACACCGGATAAGGTCACCGTCTGAGTAAAACCAGCCCTCGAGTTGCCCGAGGTGGCCCATGATCTGCTCTAGTTTGGACCAACACTCGAAGGAGCACCGGTCCGGGGTTTAAAATAAAGATGACCCTCGGGCTCGCGAAAACCGGGGAAAAAGGCTTAGGTGGCAAATGGTAAAACCAAAGTTGGGCCTTCTTTGGAGAGTCTTATTCAAAGCGAACTGTCAAGGGGTCCCATAAATCACCCAACCGTGTAAGGAGCATAAAATCAAGGAACATAACACGGTATGGCGGAAACTAGGGTGGCAAGAGTGGAACAAAACACCGGGCATAAGGCCGAGCCTTCCACCCTTTACCAAGTATATAGATGTGTTAAACATAGCAGATATATTTATATATTGTGATATCCCCAACAAGTAAACATGTTCCAACAAGGAACAACATCTCCATGTTCAACAAGGAACAAATTTCAGCTTCACCGCAACTAACAACGCTATAAGAGGGCTGAGCAAAGCGGTAACATAGCCAATCAGCGGTTTGCTAGGAAAGGATGGTTAGAGGCTGACATGGCAATATGGGTGGCATGATATAGCAAGTGGTAGGCATCGCAGCATAGGCATAGCAAAAGAAGCGAGCAACTAGCATAGCAAAGATAGAAGTGATTTCGAGGTATGATCATCTTGCACGCAATGTTCTCGAGTTGTCGAAAGCTTGATCCTCAAAACGTTCTCAACAGGTTCCTCGTAAGCGTTCTCGTCTCCGGCTCTACCCAAAGCAACAACAACAAGGAACCACAATAAATCACGGTGCAATGCACAATCAACATGATGCAACATGACATGAAATGCAATGATGTGATATGCAAAGCGTAAGAGCACTCCGGAAGGTAAATGGAAAACTAGGCATCATCTTGGCAAACCAAGCATGCCATCGGAAAGATGAGATGATTTCGGTAGAAATCGATATAGAATCACCGGAAGCGGATGCACGGATTGGATATGGCGGGCAAAACAAGAATGGTGAGAAACCTACGATAACAACATGTTGAACAAGCCATGCATGTGTGCAAACTACCTCATAGCACAAATCAATTAAATATGCCCAACATAAAACAACACCTAACCATGATGCAAAAGACATGAACACAAACTTGCCCAAATGCAAAAACCAATGACACCACTGAGTTGGTGGGATTTTCTACCCAAAAACATATATAATATGTTAGGGTTGCATTAGAAAAAACATCACAAAACAATAAGTAAAAACCTGCCTAAAAAGGAAGTAGACAAATGGCAATTTCAGATTTGGAAATGTCAGATTTGGACTTGCCTAAAACAGAAATGGAATCAAACCAGATATGGAAACTAGGGTGAAAGAAATAAAAATGCATGAGGGAGAAGGTATTTGGGAGGTGACATGAAGACCCCATCATAGAGCAGAGGGTGAAGATGGGTTTAAAGGGGAAGAAAAAGAGCCCGAGGATTGAACCAGGTCTCCCGGTGGAAACCCTCCCTGTTACCACTTTGGGCTGGGCTGTGGCCGACAAAGGAGAGGCTCGGGCCTTAACTCTGCTGCTGAGAGGAGCCTTGCGGAGATAATCTAAAACAGAAAACAAAAAGGGGTGGCGCGCTGGGGTTCGAACCAGTGCGCCATGGTGGTAAGCGGGCGGTCGACCAGCTCGGCTAGGGAAGGAGTTCGATAGGATCCGGGAAGCTAGCTACTAGACCCAACAAACAGGCCGGACCTAAAACAGAAGCAGCGCAGCGATGCCGGCGAGGCAGCAGCGCCCACGGTGGCTGACCCTTGGACACGCAGGCGCACACGAGGAACTCCACGGGACAAGAAGGACCAAGCCAGGCGTGGCTAGTGGCATCTGCTGCCGCCCAAAACTACTCTGAAACCCAACATCTAAGAACACGCCGGAGCATGGTGGCGCGACAAAGACACGGGCGGAACCTACTCTCTAGGGAGCTAACGGCGACAAGAAGAGCGGGGAGGAAGGGTTTATACCTCCTTACCCTAGGACACGGAAGCGGCGATGGAGGCGGGCTGGCGGCGACGAGCTCGACCTCTGAACCTCGCCGGAACTCGACCGAGAGGAAGACAGGGCGATGGCGTCGGTGAACTTGGCGCCCCGGGCCTCCGTGGTCGGCGTCGTGGTCGTGAGTCGACGACGAGGAAGAAAGGTGAACACGGGCCGCCGGGTCGAGGTGGCGGAGAGCCGCCCGGCGACGGAGCGTGCTCCCAGATCGCTCGGGAACCGCGGGGCGGCGATCTTGGGTGGATTCTCACTGGCGGCGGCGAGAGAGAGAGAAACCCTAGGCTCGATCCGGCGGAGAGGGGATAAGAAGGGGGCTAGGGCGGCGGGGCCGTGCTCGTGCTCTCGAGCTCGGGGTCCCCATGGCGCTGCGAGAGGAGAGAAGGTGGGTGGCGCCGCGAGGCGGTCGCTGCCAGGCGGGGCAAGCTGCCACGTGGAAGGGACTAACGGGGGTAAGTCTGGCGTGGGTGGCGAAGGCAGGAGGAGAGAGCGGCGGGCTGCGCTCCTCTCTGGGCTCTTGAGGCTCTTTGGGGAAGCTGGGCGGCTCGGGAGGCCGAGGCCAGTGGGGAGGGGGCTCTGGGCTGCCACTGCTGCTGCTGCCTCTTCTCCTTTTCCTTTTCAAAAATAAAAAGGAAGAGAAAGAAAGTCAGAAAGAAAGAAAAGATTTAGAGTGAAAGGAAAATATCCCACACTCCTGGAATTCCCTCTATTTAAATAAAATGTAATGGACATTTTTAAAGGTAGAAAAATAATGCAAGTTTGAAAATATTTCAAACTTGTGCCATTTTGAACCTGACCATAACAACTTTAAATGAGGAAATATTTGGCGAGGGAGGTTTAGTGCAACAAGCAAGATTATTAGGGAGAAGATGAACATTAATTGAAGGAGGAAATTATATGGCATTTGAAAGAGAAAGAAGTAGAGGAAGGAGGGATGGTAATGCAAGTGAGGATGGCATATGCAACCACATGACATGCAAGGAAAACCACAACCATATGACATGCAAGGGAACACCACAATCACATGATAAGAAGGAAAATGCAAAATGACAAGAGGCACAAATGCAATATGGCAAAAGCAAAACAAAGAAAAGAAAACCCAACATGACCAAAACAACATGAGGCCAAGCATGACAAGAACCCACAAGAATTGGATGAGGTCAAATTGATATATTGCCCAAAAGGGAAGTTTACATCCGGGTGTTACAACACTCCACCACTACAAGAGGATCTCGTCCGAGATCTAGGACTGAAAGAACTCCGGATACTCAGAACGGAGGTGATCCTCACGCTCCCAGGTAGCTTCTCGGTCGGAATGGTGTGACCACTTCACTTTCAGGAATTTGATTGACTTGTTGCGAGTCTTGCGCTCGGTTTCTTCAAGAATAGCAGCAGGTGCTCACGATAAGAGATCTTCTTGAAGGTCAATCTCTTCGAAGTTGATAGTGCGTTCAGGAGTCTTGAAGCACTTGCGAAGCTGTGACACGTGAAACACATCGTGCACGTTTGCAAAGTTGGATGGAAGCTCAAGTTGATAGGCGAGATCGCCTCTTTTCCCAATGATCTTGAAAGGACCCACGTATCTAGGGGCAAGCTTCCCTTTGATACCGAAGCGACGAGTACCTTTCATTGGAGAGGCGGAGGTAGACATGGTCTCCGATTTCAAAAGTCACATCACGGTGCTTATCATCATAATAGCTCTTACGGCGCGATTACGCGGCTTTGAGATTCTCACGAATGACCTTGCACATTTCTTACATACGTGATCAAGTCATTGCCAAGAAGTTGGCGTTCACATCTCGGACCAATTGAGAGAGTCGGCACTTTACGCCATAGAAAATTTCAAATGGGGCCTTGCCGAACTCAACAGGAAGCTGTTGTTGTAAGAGAACTTCGGCATATGGAAGACAATCTTCCACTTCATACGAAGGAAATGACACAAGCCACGAGCATATCTTCAAGAATTTGATTAACTTCGCTCGACTTGGCCACTTGTTTGAGGATGGAAAGCTGTCTTTGAAGCGAATGTTGGTGCCCATGGCCTTACGAAAAGAATCCCGAAACTTGGAGGTAAAGATGCTGCCACGGTGCAGAAGAGATCACTTGAGGAATACCGTGCAAGGAGACAATCTGGAGGTGTATAGCTCGCCAAGCGAGCTGCGATGATGGATTCTTTGATAGGAAGAAAATGAGCCACTTTAGTAAGCTTGTCAATGACAACGAAGATAGCATCATTTCCACGCTTGGACTTTGGAAAGCCGATCCACGAAGTCCATTTCAATATGATCAAACTTCCATTCAGGAATAGCAAGAGGTTGAAGGAGACCAGCTGGTCTTTGGTGTTACCTTTCACTCTTCTGCGGACATCACACTCATTCACGAATTGAGCAATTTCTCGCTTCATTCGAGTCCACCAATATGACTGCTTGAGGTCATGGTACATCTTCGTACTTCGAGGATGAATGGATAGAAGCGAATTGTGAGCCTCGTTCATAATGACTTTTCTCAGATCACCCTTAGGAACCACAATCCGGTCCTCAAAAGCAGTGTCTTTGTCATCAACATGGAAGCACTTGTACTTGGAAATGCCCTTGTCGATACCACGTTTCACTTTCTTCACCATGGCATCCATAAGTTGAGCCTCACGAATCTGATCTTCCAAAGTAGGAGAGACTATGAGGTTGGCCAGAAAGCCTTGAGGAACAACTTGAAGATTCAGCTTGCGGAAAGATTCACGAGATCCGGTGAAAGGGCTTGAGGATTAGGCTGTTGCGATAAGCTTTCTGCTCAAAGCGTCTGCAATGACATTAACTTTGCCGGAGTATACTCAATACTTGGGTTGTACTCTTGAATCATTTCGACCCATCGAGTCTGCACGAGGTTGAGGTTAGGCTGAGTGAAGATGTACTTGAGACTCTTGTGATCGGTGAAAATGTCCACTTTCCTTCCCAACAAGAGATGTCTCAAGTAATCAAAGCATGAACAACTGCCGCCAACTCAAGATCGTGAGTGGGGTAGTTCTTCTCGTTGGGCTTCAAGCTGGCGAGAGGTATAAGCCACAACTCTCTTCTCTTGCATTAACACAGCACGAGACCTTGAAGAGAAGCATCACAGAACACTTCATAAGGCTTGGATTCATCGGGAGGAGTCGAGCAGGGCTGTGACGAGTTTCTCTTTGAGAGTCTTGAAAGCAACGTCACACTCGGGAGACCGGACATACTTCACCTTACGGAGAAGGTTGGAAAGAGGCTTTGCAATCTTGGAGAAGTTCTCAACGAATCTTGACAATAGCTTGCAAGACCAAGAAAGCTGCGGAGCTGCTTGACATTCGAGGAGGTTCCCAATTCACAATTGCGGACACCTTCTCGGGATCAACAGCGATGCCCTTGGCGAGATGATATGACCAAGATAAAGCACTTCATCAAGCCAGAATTCACATTTGGAGAACTTGGCATAGAATTGGTACTCTCTGAGCTTGTCTAGCACCAATCGCAAATGTTTGGCATGATCCTTCTTATTCTTGGAAGACCAAAATATCATCAAGATAGACCAAGGCGAATTCATTGGTGTAAGGATTGAATATGAAGTTCATCATCCGAGAGAAAGTTGGAGGAGCATTGACGAGGCGAAAGACATGACAGTATATTCATAAGAACCAAAGCTTGTTACGAATCTTTGTCTTGGGAATATCTTGTTCACGAATCTGAATCGATGATACCCCATCTGAAGGTCAAGCTTAGAGAACACCGTAGCACCTTTGAGTTGCTCGAAAAGCTCATTGATGTTGGGAAGTGGATACTTGTTCTTGATTGTCTTCTTATTCAATGGGCGATGTCGACACAAAAGTCGGTCGAGCCATCCTTCTTCGGACAAAAGAACACCACAACCCCAAGGAGATGAACTCGATGCGATCAAACCAGACGCTCTTGTTCATCGAGCTGCTTCTTCAATTCCCTCAGCTCATCAGGTCCAAGCTTGTATGGGCGCTTACAAGCGGGTTCGATGCAGGGCTCAAGATCGATAACGAACTCGGTGGCGATGAGGAGGCATACCGGAAGCTCTTACGGAAAGACATCTTGGTACTCTAAGCATTTGGAATCGAGAGATGGCATTCAATTCGCCCTTCTCATTGAGAGAAAACAACCGAATGGTTTCATCACGAGAGGCATAGATGATCACATCATTAGAAGAATGAGTCAATTGAATTTCCACAGCAGCACAATCAAGCTGAGCTTTGTCTTGATAAAGCCGATCCATTCGAGAATAAGATCAATGTCCGAGTCACCAAGAACCATTGGTTTAGAAAGAAATCTATAATCGCCCATCTTGATAGAAACATCATGAACCACCAGAGTAGAACTCATTGCTTTGCGGAAACAACACCCAAAGGGTTTATCCAGAAGACCAAGTGAAATCATGCTTGGCAAAAAGGTCTCGACATGAAACAATCGATGCACGGTATCAAATAAGACTTTTGCGGGAATATCATTAACGAAGATTACCCATGATCACATCGAAGAATCCTCTGCTGAGCTGCATTCATCATATTGACCTTGGCATACTTTGGATTATGCTTGACCCTTTGCATTCTTTGGAAGATTTCACGGGAGGAGGAGGCGGAAGGCGCCTCTGGTTGAAGCACTTGTTAGCATAGTGACCCTTCTGCGACACTTGTTGCAAGTGACCTCGAAAAGCGGACGGTGGTAAGGAGCACTTGACCTTGGAGCTTGAGAATTAGACTTGTTACGATAGCTTGGGTTGGGTGGGTGGGAAGATCCACGACCACCTGAGTTCTTCTTTGGTAAGGCCGGCGGAGCGGAGGAGGCGCAGATAAAACTTCTGCTGCTTGGCTGCCACTTGAGAGGGCGAGGAGGACTGAACTGCATCCTGATTCTCTTCTTAGAAGCCTCGCACTTGAGTTGTGCTTGCTTCTTGCTTGAGTGCCATGTTGTAGAAATCATCATACTTATCTGGCTCAAACAGCACAAGAGGTAATTGCAGATCCTCTCTCGGACCACCCTGAGGCGATAGATCATACTCCTTTCATCGGTACATCTTGCTTAGCAAAGCAGGCGAGCTTACAGGCTGGATATTGTATTGATAGACAGACAAGGTGCCTTGCTTGAGATTGCGGAACTCCTCACGCTTGCTCTCAACAACACTCTTGGAATGTGATGAGCTCGGAAATCACGGCGGAACTCATCCCGAGTAATGACCGACCTCCTCTGGAATCTTTGTATTCTGGAACCACTCAGCAGCTTGATCCTTGAGTTGAAGCGATGCAAACTTGACAAAGTCCTCGGTGCGACATTGCTACAGTCAAAGTGCTTGCAGATGTCCACTAACCAATCATCGGCGTCTGTGGCCTCAACACGAAGCCCGAAAGACTTGGTGATTAGCGAGCCCGGTGAGAGTAGCAAAGTGTGGCTGATTGTTGCCTTGACCTTGATTGCCTTGATTGCCTTGATTGCCTTGCCCTGCCCTGATGCGTTCTTGCAAGAGCTGCAAAATCATCGAGCATTGGCATTGGTGGCTGCCATGATAGCTTGCCGGGCTTCTGGAGGCGGAGGTGGAGGTGGAGGTGGAGGATTGGTGATCCCCATCATTGCGATCCGGATTGAGGCGCGTTGGCGGAGCCATCTGAAGAGGTGACATCCGTTAGTCCTTTGATAGACAAATGATAAGTAGAATCAGCGGATAGAAATTGCAACATATAGTCTTCACAATAAACATTGAACAAGAATGAGCGAATGAATTCAAAGTTAATCATCACACGTCCAATAAGGTGAGAAGCCACTTAGATAAAGGATATGGAAACAACAACGACTTAGAAACAAATCGAATATCACAATTGAAAACAAAAGGTTGGCTTCTAGAATGAGCGGAACAAACACATGATAGAATTTACGCTCAAAGTGTTAGTGGTGGGGCTCACACGGACCTGACGTATAGCGGACGTCACGAATGACTAACAAGGCGTCCCGAATCAGCATAGCCAAGGATTCTTTAAGGCGTCTACGCGACCACTTATAAATCGACCGTGAATGGGCGGACCACTAAGCGTTGAACCCCAATCTCAAATCATACATCATCGGAAAGAATATCACGTAAGCTACTAGAATTCCCACCTATAAACTCCGAAACTTTACGGTTATGCAATCTGGTGTTGGGGATCTGAGGGGACACAAAATATATCACCCAAACTAACAATACCTAGATCCATTTGTATCCATCCGTCAACACATAACCAAGAAATCCTCGAAATCGTGTACCTCGACCTTGAAAAACATCCGTTATACAAGTCATGGCAATACTCCCTTTTCGCCACGATCTTTGGGCTATCGGGGTTATCTCACCAACAACTGCACAAAAGAGATTTCGATGTCGGCAAAACTCAGGTATTCGAGAACTGCAGCGATAAAATTGTGGCGACAACACCTCGGAGCTCAACTCCCGGGACACTGCCACAACCCTAAATGTCGGGAGGCACCAAGAACAATGTTCTCGTCACAAAACCATCGAACGATTCCAAGATACCCACGTGATCCTAAAAAAATTTTAGTGAAATTTGAGAAGAGAAGAGTCAAAACTCTCGTCGGGATACCTCACGGAAAGGTCGAAGGGAATGGGAAGCAAAAGAATCCTACTCTCCGATATATATAATCCTAAGACTCAAAACATTTTCCATTCTAGACTCAACAACGTCGACAAACAATCTAGTAGGGGCTCCTAAGTCGGGAAGGCTCGATTACCAACATAGCGCCCCGATGCGGCTATATCTCCCGTGTCGAGGCACGACTTAGAGCATAACCGCATTGAAAGCAATGTCATAAGTGAGGTAATCTTCACACAACCCATGTAATAATTTAAGGAGAAAGGTACATAGTTGGCTTACAATCGCCACGTCACACGATACATAATTAAACATACATCATTGAGTACACTCAAGGTCCGACTACGGAACCAAAATAAAGAAGATACCCCACATGCTAACACAGATCCCGAATCGTCCCAAGCTGGGCACCACTCTGATCATCTGGAAGCGACACATAATAACGACCACGTTCCTCGTCGAACTCCCACTTGAGCTCGGTGGAATCATCTGCCTTGCCTCATCGGAACACTGCAACTGTGTTTGGAAGTATCTGTGAGTCACGGGGACTCGACAATCTCACACCATGAGATCAAGACTATTTAAGCTTTAGGGAGGACATGGTAGTAAAGTTGAGCTGCAGCAAGCGACTAGCATATATGGTGGCTACATACAAAAGAGAGCGAGAAGAGAAGCAAAGCACGGTCGTGAAACTAGTATTGATCAAGAAGTGATCTGAACTACTTCGTCGGACATAACTCCAACACCGTGTTCACTTCCGGACTCCGCGAGAAGAGACCATCACGTTACACCTTGATTGATGTGTATTTTAAAGAGGTCAACTTTGTGTTATCTACAACGGACATTAACAAATTCCCATCGCCTCATAACATGCAGCACGGCTTTGAAAGATATTACCTGCGGGGTGTCCCAACAGCCCATTATAAGCTCTCACGGTCAGCGAAGGATTATTCCTTCTACGGGAAGACCGATCAATCTCGGAATCCCGGACTACAAGACATTTCGACAGCAATAAAACAAGACCAGCAAAGCCACCCGATTGTGCCGACAAATCCCGATAGGAGCTGCACATATCTCGTTCTCGGGGCACATCCGGATAAGCAAGCGTCTGAGTAAAACCAGCCCTCCATGTTGCCAAGGAATGGCCCCATGAGTGCTCTAGTTTGGACCAACACTCGAAGGAGCATTGGCGGGGGTTTAAAATAAGATGACCCTCGGGCTCGCGAAAACCGGGGAAAAAGGCTTAGGTGGCAAATGGTAAAACCAATGTTGGGCCTTCTTTGGAGAGTCTTATTCAAAGCGAACTGTCAAGGGGTCCCATAAATCACCCAACCGTGTAAGGAGCATAAAATCAAGGAACATAACACGGTATGGCGGAAACTAGGGTGGCAAGAGTGGAACAAAACACCGGGCATAAGGCCGAGCCTTCCACCCTTTACCAAGTATATAGATGTGTTAAACATAGCAGATATATATATATATTGTGATATCCCCAACAAGTAAACATGTTCCAAGAGGAACAACATCTCCATGTTCAACAAGGAACAAATTTCAGCTTCACCGCAACTAACAACGCTATAAGAGGGCTGAGCGAAGCGGTAACATAGCCAATCAGCGGTTTGCTAGGAAAGGATGGTTAGAGGCTGACATGGCAATATGGGTGGCATGATATAGCAAGTGGTAGGCATCGCAGCATAGGCATAGCAAAAGAAGCGAGCAACTAGCATAGCAAAGATAGAAGTGATTTCGAGGTATGATCATCTTGCACGCAATGTTCTCGAGTTGTCGAAAGCTTGATCCTCGGCGTTCTCAACAGGTTCCTCGTAAGCGTTCTCGTCTCCGGCTCTACCCAAAGCAACAACAACAAGGAACCACAATAAATCACGGTGCAATGCACAATCAACATGATGCAACATGACATGAAATGCAATGATGTGATATGCAAAGCGTAAGTGCACTCCGGAAGGTAAATGGAAAACCGGCATCATCTTGGCAAACCAAGCATGCCATCGGAAAGATGAGATGATTTCGTTAGAAATCGATATAGAATCACGGAAGCGGATGCGGGATTGGATATGGCGGGCAAAACAAGAATGGTGAGAAACCTACGATAACAACATGATGAACAAGCCATGCATGTGTGCAAACTACCTCATAGCACAATTCAATTAAATATGCCCAACAAAAACAACACCTAACCATGATGCAAAAGGACATGAACACAAACTTGCCCAAATGCAAAACCAATGACACCACTGAGTTGGTGGGATTTTCTACCCAAAAACATATATAATATGTTAGGGTTGCATTAGGAAAACATCACAAAAACAATAAGTTAAAACCTGCCTAAAAAGGAAACTAGCAGAATGGCAATTTCAGATTTGGAAATGTCAGATTTGGACTTGCCTAAAACAGAAATGGAATCAAACCTGATATGGAAACTAGGGTGAAAAAATAAAAATGCATGAGGGAGAAAGGCTTTGAGAGGTGACATGAAGACCCCACTGTCATAGAGCGAGGTGAAGATGGGTTTAAAGGGGAAAAAAAGAGCCCGAGGGATTGAACCGGGTCTCCCGGTGGAAACCCTCCCTGTTACCCTTTGGGCTGGTTGGGCGGCTCTTGACAAAGGAGAGGCTCGGGCTTAACTCTGAAGCTGCTGAGAGGCGCACGGAGATAAGCGAAAACAGAAAACAAAAAGGGGGAGTGGCGCGCTGGGGTTCGAACCAGTCGCCCAGCATGGTGGTAAGCGAGGCGGTCGACCAGCTCGGCTAGGAAGGAGTCTGGTAGGATCCGGGTCGCTAGCTACTTGACCCAACTAACAGGCCCGACCTAAAACAGAGGACAACGCCAGCAGCGACCGGCGAGCGAGCAGCGGCCTCTGAGGGGCTCTGCGCCCTCGGACACGAGCAGGCGCGCAGAGGGGCACCACGGGAACAAGAAGGAACAAGCCCGGCGTGGCTAGCAGCATCTGCGCAGCGCCAAAACTACTCTGAAACTCCACATCTACGAACACGCGGAGCATGGTGGCGCGACAAAGACACGGGCGGAACCCTACTCTCTGGGGAACTAGCGGCGGCAAGAAGGAGCGGGGAGGAAGGGTTTATACCTCCTTACCCTAGGACACGAAGCAGCGATGGAGGCAGGGCTGGCGGCGGCAGAGCTCGACCTCTGAACCTCGCGGGAACTCGGCCGAGAGGAAAGACAGGCGAGTGGCGTCGGTGAACTTGGCGCTCCGGGCCTCCGTGGTCGGCGTCGTGGTCGTGAAGCGGCAGCGAGGAAGAAGATGGACACAGGCAGACGCCCGGGTCGAGGTGGCGGAGAGCGCCGGCGGCGGCGGAGGCGTGCTCCCGGATCGCTCGGGAACCGGCGGGCGGCGATCTTGGGGGATTCTCACTGGCGGCGGCGAGAGGAGAGGAACCCTAGGCTCGATCTGGCGGAGGGGGATAAGAAGGGGGCTAGGGCGGCGGGACGTGCTCGTGCTCTCGAGCTCGGGGTCCCCATGGCGCTGCGAGAGGAGAGGAAAGGTGGGTGGCGCCAGCAGGCGGTCGCTGCCGAGGCGGGGCAGCGCTGCCACGTGGAAGGGGCTAAGGGGGTAAGTCTGGGCGTGGTGGCGAAGCGGGAGGAGAGAGCGGCGGGCTGGCGCTCCTCTCTGGGCTGCTTGGGCTCTTGGGGAGGCTGGGCGGCTCGGGGAGGCCGGGCCAGTGGGGAGGGGCTCTGGGCTGCCACTGCTGCTGCTGCCTCTTCTCCCTTTTCCTTTTCAAAATAAAAAGAAGAGAAAGAAAGTCTGAGAAGAAAAGAAAAGATTTAGAGTGAAAGGAAAATATCCCCACACTCCTGGAATTCTCCTCTATTTAAATAAATTGAAATGGACATTTTAAAGGTAGAAAAATAATGCAAGTTTGAAAATGCTTCAAACTTGTGCCATTTTGAACCTGACCATAACAACTTTAAATGAGGAAATATTTGGCAGGGAGGTTTAGTGCAACAAGCAAGATTATTAGGGAGAAGATGAACATTAATTGAAGGAGGAAATTATATGGCATTTGAAAGAGAAAGAAGTAGAGGAAGGAGGGATGGTAATGCAAGTGAGGATGGCATATGCAACCACATGACATGCAAGGAAAACCACAACCATATGACATGCAAGAGAACACCACAATCACATGATAAGAAGGAAAATGCAAAATGACAAGAGGCACAAATGCAATATGGCAAAAGGAGCAAACAAAGAAAAAGAAAACCCACATGACCAAAACAACATGAGGCCAAGCATGACAAGAACCCACAAGAATTGGATGAGGTCAAATTGATATATTGCCCAAAAAGGGGAAGTTTACATCCAGGGTGTTACAACACTCCACCACTACAAGAGGATCTCGTCCCGAGATCTAGGACTGAAAGAACTCCGGATACTCAGAACGGAGGTGATCCTCGCGCTCCCGGGTAGCTTCTCGGTGGAATGGTGTGACCACTTCACTTTCAGAATTTGATTGACTTGTTGCGAGTCTTGCGCTCGGTTTCTTCAAGAATAGCAGCAGGGTGCTCACGATAAGAGATCTTCTTGAAGGTCAATCTCTTCGAAGTTGATAGTGCGTTCAGGAGTCTTGAAGCACTTGCGAAGCTGTGACACGTGAAACACATCGTGCACGTTTGCAAAGTTGGATGGAAGCTCAAGTTGATAGGCGAGATCGCCTCTTTTCCCAATGATCTTGAAAGGACCCACGTATCTAGGGGCAAGCTTCCCTTTGATACGAGCGGCGAGTACCTTTCATTGGAGAGGCGGAGGTAGACATGGTCTCCGATTTCAAAAGTCACATCACGGTGCTTATCATCATAATAGCTCTTACAGGCGCGATTAGCGGCTTTGAATTCTCACGAATGACCTTGCACATTTCTTACATACGTGATCAAGTCATTGCCAAGAAGTTGGCGTTCACATCTCGGACCAATTGAGAGAATCGGCACTTTACGCCATAGAGAATTTCGAATGGGGCCTTGCCGAACTTCGCTTGGAAGCTGTTGTTGTAAGAGAACTTCGGCATAAGGAAGACAATCTTCCACTTCATACGAAGGAAATGACACAAGCCACGAGCATATCTTCAAGAATTTGATTAACTTCGCTCGACTTGGCCACTTGTTTGAGGATGGAAAGCTGTCTTTGAAGCGAATGTTGGTGCCCATGGCCTTGAAAAGAATCCCGAACTTGGAGGTAAAGATGCTGCCACAGTGCAGAAGAGATCACTTGAGGAATACCGTGCAAGGAGACAATCACGGAGGTGTATAGCTCGCCAAGCGAGCTGCGATGATGGATTCTTTGATAGGAAGAAAATGAGCCACTTTAGTAAGCTTGTCAATGACAACGAAGATAGCATCATTTCCACGCTTGGACTTTGGAAAGCCGATCCACGAAGTCCATTTCAATATGATCAAACTTCCATTCAGGAATAGCAAGAGGTTGAAGGAGACCAGCTGGTCTTTGGTGTTACCTTTCACTCTTCTGCGGACATCACACTCATTCACGAATTGAGCAATTTCTCGCTTCATTCGAGTCCACCAATATGACTGCTTGAGGTCATGGTACATCTTCGTACTTCGGGATGAATGGATAGAAGCGAATTGTGAGCCTCGTTCATAATGACTTTTCTCGAGATCACCCTTAGGAACCACAATCCGGTCCTCAAAAGCAGAGTGTCTTTGTCATCAACATGGAAGCACTTGTACTTGGAAATGCCCTTGTCGATACCACGTTTCACTTTCTTCACCATGGCATCCAGAAGTTGAGCCTCACGAATCTGATCTTCCAAAGTAGGAGAGACTATGAGGTTGGCAAGAAAGCCTTGAGGAACAACTTGAAGATTCAGCTTGCGGAAAGATTCACGAGATCCGGTGAAAGGGCTTGAGGATTAGGCTGTTGCGATAAGCTTTCTGCTCAAAGCGTCTGCAATGACATTAACTTTGCCGGAGTATACTCAATACTTGGGTTGTACTCTTGAATCATTTCGACCCATCGAGTCTGCTGAGGTTGAGGTTAGGCTGAGTGAAGATGTACTTGAGACTCTTGTGATCGGTGAAAATGTCCACTTTCCTTCCCAACAAGAGATGTCTCCAAGTAATCAAAGCATGAACAAGCTGCCGCCAACTCAAGATCGTGAGTGGGGTAGTTCTTCTCGTTGGGCTTCAAGCTGGCGAGAGGTATAAGCCACAACTCTCTTCTCTTGCATTAACACAGCACGAGACCTTGAAGAAAGCATCACAGAACACTTCATAAGGCTTGGATTCATCGGGAGGAGTCGAGCAGGAGCTGTGACGAGTTTCTCTTTGAGAGTCTTGAAAGCAACGTCACACTCGGGAGACGGACATACTTCACCTGCTTACGGAGAAGGTTGGAAAGAGGCTTTGCAATCTTGGAGAAGTTCTCAACGAATCTTGACAATAGCTTGCAAGACCAAGAAAGCTGCGGAGCTGCTTGACATACGAGGAGGTTCCCAATTCACAATTGCGGACACCTTCTCGGGATCAACAGCGATACCCTTGGCGAGATGATATGACCAAGATAAAGCACTTCATCAAGCCAGAATTCACATTTGGAGAACTTGGCATAGAATTGGTACTCTCTGAGCTTGTCTAGCACCAATCGCAAATGTTTGGCATGATCCTTCTTATTCTTGGAAGACCAAAATATCATCAAGATAGACCAAGGCGAATTCATTGGTGTAAGGATTGAATATGAAGTTCATCATCAGAGAGAAAGTTGGAGGAGCATTGGCGAGGCGAAAGACATGACGGTATATTCATAAGAACCAAAGCTTGTTACGAATCTTTGTCTTGGGAATATCTTGTTCACGAATCTGAATCGATGATACCCCATCTGAAGGTCAAGCTTAGAGAACACCGTAGCACCTTTGAGTTGCTCGAAAAGCTCATTGATGTTGGGAAGTGGATACTTGTTCTTGATTGTCTTCTTATTCAATGGGCGATGTCGACACAAAGTCGGTCGAGCCATCCTTCTTCGGACAAAAGAACACCACAACCCCAAGGAGATGAACTCGGTCGATCAAACCAGACGCTCTTGTTCATCGAGCTGCTTCTTCAATTCCCTCAGCTCATCAGGTCCAAGCTTGTATGGGCGCTTGCAAGCGGGTTCGATGCGGGCTCAAGATCGATACTTGAACTCAAGCGGCGATGAGGAGGCATACCGGAAGCTCTTACGGAAAGACATCTTGGTACTCTAAGCATTTGGAATCGAGAGATGGCATTCAATTCGCCCTTCTCATTGAGAGAAAACAACCGAATGGTTTCATCACGAGAGGCATAGATGATCACATCATTAGAAGAATGAGTCAATTGAATTTCCACAGCAGCACAATCAAGCTGAGCTTTGTCTTGATAAAGCCGATCCATTCGAGAATAAGATCAATGTCCGAGTCACCAAGAACCATTGGTTTAGAAAGAAATCTATAATCGCCCATCTTGATAGAAACATTGGGAACCACAGTTGGAACTCATTGCTTGCCGGAGAAACAATCTTCAAAGGTTTATCCAGATAAGACCAAGAAAATCATGCTTGGCAAAAAAGGTCTCGACATGAAACAATGCGATGCACGGTATCAAATAAGACTTTTGCGGGAATATCATTAACGAGAGATTACCCATGATCACATCGAAGAATCCTCTGCTGAGCTGCATTCATCATATTGACCTTGGCATACTTTGGATTATGCTTGACCCTTTGCATTCTGGAAGATTTCACGGGAGGAGGAGGCGGAAGGCGCCTCTGGTTGAAGCACTTGTTAGCATAGTGACCCTTCTGCGACACTTGTTGCAAGTGACCTCGAGAAGCGGACGGTGGTAAGGAGCACTTGACCTTGGAGCTTGAGAATTAGACTTGTTACGATAGCTTGGGTTGGGTGGGTGGGAAGATCCACGGCCACTGAGTTCTTCTGTGGTAAGGGTGGCGGAGCGGAGGAGGCGGATAAAACTTCTGCTGCTTGGCTGCCACTTGAGAGGACGAGGAGGACTGAACTGCATCCTGATTCTCTTCTTAGAAGCCTCGCATTTGAGTTGTGCTGCTTCTTGCTTGAGTGCCATGTTGTAGAAATCATCATACTTATCTGGCTCAAACAGCACAAGAGGTAATTGCAGATCCTCTCTCGGACCACCCTGAGCGATAGATCATACTCCTTTCATCGGTACATCTTGCTTAGCAAAGCAGCGAGCTTACAGGCTGGATATTGTATTGATAGACAGACAAGGTGCCTTGCTTGAGATTGCGGAACTCCTCACGCTTGCTCTCAACAACACTCTTGAATGTGATGAGCTCGGAAATCACGGCGGAACTCATCCCGAGTAATGACCACGACCTCCTCTGGAATCTTTGTATTCTGGAACCACTCAGCAGCTTGATCCTTGAGTTGAAGCGATGCAAACTTGACAAAGTCCTCAGGTGCGACATTGCTACAGATCAAAGTGCTTGCAGATGTCCACTAACCAATCATCGGCGTCTGTTGCCTCAACACGAAGCCGAAAGACTTGGTGATTAGCGAGCCCGGCGAGAGTAGCAAAGTGTGGCTGATTGTTGCCTTGACCTTGATTGCCTTGATTGCCTTGATTGCCTTGCCCTGATGCGTTCTTGCAAGAGCTGCAAAATCATCGAGCATTGGCATTGGTGGCTGCCATGATAGCTTGCCGGGCTTACGGAGGCGGAGGTGGAGGTGGAGGTGGAGGATTCGTGATCCCCATCATTGCGATCCGGATTGAGCCGCGTTGGCGGAGCCATCTGAAGAGGTGACATCCGTTAGTCCTTTGATAGACAAATTGATAAGTAGAATCAGCGGATAGAAATTGCAACATATAGTCTTCACAATAAACATTGAACAAGAATGAGCGAATGAATTCAAAGTTAATCATCACACGTCCAATAAGGTGAGAAGCCACTTAGATAAAGGATATGGAAACAACATCTGACTTAGAAACAATTCGAATATCACAATTGAAAACAAAAGGTTGGCTTCTAGAATGAGCGGAACAAACACATGATAGAATTTACGCTCAAAGTGTTAGTGGTGGGGCTCCACACGGACCTGACGTATAGCGGACGTCACGAATGACTAACAAGGCGTCCCGAATCAGCATAGCCAAGGATTCTTTAAGGCGTCTACGCGACCACTTGTAAATCGACCGTGAATGGGCGGACCACTAAGCGTTGAACCCCAATCTCAAATCATACATCATCCGGAAAGAATATCACTGTAAGCTACTAGAATTCCCACCTATAAACTCCGAAACTTTACGGTTATGCAATCTGGTGTTGGGGATCGAGGGACACAAAATATATCACCCAAACTAACAATACCTAGATCCATTGTATCCATCCGTCAACACATAACCAAGAAATCCTCGGAAATCGTGTACCTCGACCTTGAAAAACATCCGTTATACAAGTCATGGCAATACTCCCTTTTCGCCACGATCTTTGGGCTATCGGGTTATCTCACCAACAAGCTGCACAAAAGAGATTTCGATGTCGGCAAAACTCGGTATTCGAGAACTGCAGCGATAAAATTGTGGCGACAACACCTCGGAGCTCAACTCCCGGGACACTGCCACAACCCTAAATGTCGGGAGGCACCAAGAACAATGTTCTCGTCACAAAACCATCGAACGATTCCAAGATACCCGTGATCCTAAAAAAATTTTAGTGAAATTTGAGAAGAAAGAGTCAAAACTCTCGTCGGGATACCTCACCGGAGAAGGTGAAGGGATGGGAAGCAAAAGAATCCTACTCTCCGATATATATAATCCTAAGACTCAAAACATTTTCCATTCTAGACTCAACAACGTCGACAAACAATCTAGTAGGGGCTCCTAAGTCGGGAAGGCTCGATTACCAACTTATAGCGCCCGATGCGGCTATATCTCCCGTGTCGAGGCACGACTTAGAAACATAACCGCATTGAAAGCAATGTCATAAGTGAGGTAATCTTCACACAACCCATGTAATAATTTAAGGAGAAAGGTACATAGTTGGCTTACAATCGCCACGTCACACGATACATAATTAAACATACATCATTGAGTACACTCAAGGTCCGACTACGGAACCAAAATAAAGAAGATACCCCACATGCTAACACAGATCCCGAATCGTCCCAAGCTGGGCACCACTCTGATCATCTGGAAGCGACACATAGTAACGACCACGTTCCTCGTCGAACTCCCACTTGAGCTCGGTGGAATCATCTGCTTTGGGCCTCATCGGAACACTGCAACTGTGTTTGGAAGTATCACATGAGTCACGGGGACTCAACAATCTCACACCAGCGAGATCAAGACTATTTAAGCTTTAGGGAGGACATGGTAGTAAAGTTGAGCTGCAGCAGCGACTAGCATATATGGTGGCTACATACATAAAGAGGCGAGAAGAGAAGCAAAACACGGTCGTGAAACTAGTATTGATCAAGAAGTGATCTGAACTACTTCGTCGGACATAACTCCAACACCGTGTTCACTTCCGGACTCCGCGAGAAGAGACCATCACGGTTACACCTTGATTGATGTGTATTTTAATTGAGGTCAACTTTGTGTTATCTACAACGGACATTAACAAATTCCCATCGCCTCATAACATGAGCACGGCTTTGAAAGATATTACCTGCGGGGTGTCCCAACAGCCCATTATAAGCTCTCACGGTCAGCGAAGGATTATTCCTTCTCGGGAAGACCGATCAATCTCGGAATCCCGGACTACAAGACATTTCGACAGCAATAAAACAAGACCAGCAAAGCCACCCGATTGTGCCGACAAATCCCGATAGGAGCTGCACATATCTCGTTCTCGGGGCACATCCGGATAAGCAAGCGTCTGAGAAAACCAGCCCTAATCCAGTTGCCAAGGTGGCCCATACGGTGCTCTAGTTTGGACCAACACTCGAAGGAGCATTGGCGGGGGTTTAAAATAAGATGACCCTCGGGCTCATGAAAACCGGGGAAAAAGGCTTAGGTGGCAAATGGTAAAACCAATGTTGGGCCTTCTTTGGAGAGTCTTATTCAAAGCGAACTGTCAAGGGGTCCCATAAATCACCCAACCGTGTAAGAGCATAAAATCAAGGAACATAACACGGTATGGCGGAAACTAGGGTGGCAAGAGTGGAACAAAACACCGGGCATAAGGCCGAGCCTTCCACCCTTTACCAAGTATATAGATGTGTTAAACATAGCAGATATATTTATATATTGTGATATCCCCAACAAGTAAACATGTTCCAAGAGGAACAACATCTCCATGTTCAACAAGGAACAAATTTCAGCTTCACCAACTAACAACGCTATAAGAGGGCTGAGCGAAGCGGTAACATAGCCAATCAGCGGTTTGCTAGGAAAGGATGGTTAGAGGCTGACATGGCAATATGGGTGGCATGATATAGCAAGTGGTAGGCATCGCAGCATAGGCATAGCAAAAGAAGCGAGCAACTAGCATAGCAAAGATAGAAGTGATTTCGAGGTATGATCATCTTGCACGCAATGTTCTCGAGTTGTCGAAAGCTTGATCCTCGGCGTTCTCAACGGGTTCCTCGTAAGCGTTCTCGTCTCGGCTCTACCCAAAGCAACAACAACAAGGAACCACAATAAATCACGGTGCAATGCACAATCAACATGATGCAACATGACATGAAATGCAATGATGTGATATGCAAAGCGTAAGTGCACTCCGGAAGGTAAATGAAAACTAGGCATCATCTTGGCAAACCAAGCATGCCATCGGAAAGATGAGATGATTTCGTTAGAAATCGATATAGAATCACGGAAAGCGGATGCGGGATTGGATATGGCGGGCAAAACAAGAATGGTGAGAAACCTACGATAACAACATGATGAACAAAACCATGCATGTGTGCAAACTACCTCATAGCACAATTCAATTAAATATGCCCATTAAAAACAACACCTAACCATGATGCAAAAGGACATGAACACAAACTTGCCCAAATGCAAAACCAATGACACCACTGAGTTGGTGGGATTTTCTACCCAAAAACATATATAATATGTTAGGGTTGCATTAGGAAAACATCACAAAAACAATAAGTCAAAACCTGCCTAAAAAGAAACTAACAAATGGCAATTTCCAGATTTGGAAATGTCAGATTTGGACTTGCCTAAAACAGAAATGATACAAACTGTAAATGGAAACTAGGGTGAAAGAAAAAAAATATGCATGAGGGGAGGTCTTTGAGAGGTGACATGAAGACCCCACGTCATAGAGGCGAGGTGAAACATGGGTTTAAAGGGGAAGAAAAAGAGCCCGGGGATTGAACCGGGTCTCCCGGTGGAAACCCTCCCTGTTACCACTTTGGGCTGGCTGGCGACTCTTGACAAAGGAGGAGGCTCGGGCTTAACTCTGAAGCTGCTGCGAGAGCACGCACGGAGAAGCGCAAAAGAAAAACAAAAGGGGAGTGGCGGCGCTGGGGTTCGAACCAGTGCGCCATGATGGAAAAGCGAGCGGTCGACCAGCTCGGCTAGGGAAGGAGTCGATAGGATCCGGGCGCGCTACTACTTGACCCAACTAACAGGCCCTGATCTAAAAGCAGAGAGGCGCAACCGGCAGCGCGCCGAGGCAGCAGCGGCTCGAGGACTCTGCGCCCTCGGACACGAGGGGACGCACGAGGGGCACCACGGAGACAAGAGGAACAAGCCAGGCGTGGCTAGCAGCAACTACTGCAGCCCAAAACTACTCTGAAACTCAAAACTACGAACACGCGAGCATGGTGGCGCGACAAAGACACGGGCGGCGCCTACTCTCTGGGGAACTAACGGCGGCAAGAAGGAGCAGGGAGGAAGGGGTTTATACCTCCTTACCCTAGGACACGGAAGCGGCGATGGAGGCAGGCTGGCGGCGACAGTTCGAGCTCTGAACCTCGCCGGGAACTCGGCCGAGAGGAAGACAGAGCGATGGCGTCGGTGAACTTGGCGAACCGGGCCTCCGTGGTCGGCGTCGTGGTCGTGAAGCGGCAGACGAGGAAGAAGATGGACACAGGCGCCCGGGTCGAGGTGGCGGAGAGCCGCGGCGGCGGAGGCGTGCTCCCAGATCGCTCGGGAACCGGCGGGGCGGCGATCTTGGGGGATTCTCACTGGCGGCGGCGAGAGGAGAGGAACCCTAGGCTCGATCTGGCGGAGAGGGATAAGAAGGGGGCTAGGTGGCGGGATCGTGCTCGTGCTCTCCGAGCTCGGGGTCCCCATGGCGCTGAGAGGAGAGGAAAGGTGGGTGGCGCCGCAGGCGGTCGCTGCCAGGCGGGGCAGCTGCCACGTGGAAGGGATCTAGCGGGGTAAAGTCTGGTGTGGGTGGCGAAGGCGGGAGGAGAGAGCGGCGGGCTGGCGCTCCTCTCTGGGCTCTTGAGGCTCTTTGGGGAGCTGGGCGGCTCGGGAGGCCGGGGCCCAGTGGAGAGGGGCTCTGGGCTGCCACTGCTGCTGCTGCCTCTTCTCCTTTCCTTTTCAAAAATAAAAGGAAGAAAAGAAAGTCTGAGAAGAAAAGAAAAGATTTAGAGTGAAAGGAAAATATCCCCACACTCCTGGAATTCTCCTCTATTTAAATAAATTGAAATGGACATTTTTAAAGGTAGAAAAATAATGCAAGTTTGAAAATGCTTCAAACTTGTGCCATTTTTGAACCTAACCATAACATCTTTAAATGAGGAAATATTTGGCAGGGGGGTTTAGCACAACAAGCAAGATTATTAGGAGAAGATGAACATTAATTGAAGGAGGAAATTATATGGCATTTGAAAGAGAAAGAAGTAGAGGAAGGAGGGATGGTAATGCAAGTGAGGATGGCATATGCAACCACATGACATGCAAGGAAAACCACAACCATATGACATGCAAGGAACACCACAACCACATGATAAGAAGGGAAAATGCAAAATGACAAGAGGCACAAATGCAATATGGCAAAAGGAAAACAAAGAAAAGAAAACCCACATGACCAAAACAACAAGAGGCCAAGCATGACAAGAACCCACAAGAATTGGATGAGGTCAAATTGATATATTGCCCAAAAGGGAAGTTTACATCCGAGTGTTACAAGAGCATGTAGGGGGTTTAGATGGGCTAGTGGGCTGCTGTGGAGGGGTGTTGGGATACAAAGAGAGAGGGGTCCGGTGGTTAATGTGGTTCACCGTCGGGGCATCAAACGACCTCCAAATTGAAGGAAATTTGACAGGCGATCTACCAGTGATATAACAAGACCACTCGTCAACTCTCGGCCCATTCCGAGAATGTTTTTCTCCCGCTCACGAAACAAGATCTGGGAGGTACGACAGGCGCGTGCGAGTGTGGTTCGGCTCAGAATGTGGACAACGAAGAGAACTGGGAGACCCGAACGAATGCAAGTTTTGAAAAACCTGCAGATGAAATGTAGATGGTGACATGGCAAAATGCAAAACGCAAGCGGATGACATGGCAACAATGGTGAAAAACTGGACGACATCTGGCGCATCGGTCTCGGGGCGTTACAAGCTTGATGGCAAGGACTAAAGGCATGTCTTATGCCATGGGAGCAGTTGTCTCTACAGCAAGGGCTCGAGGCCCTGCCGGAGCCGGTCGCCCCCCGGCAAGCCTGGCGTCGTCCCCGACAACTTCCTTGCTAGCGGCTCCTTGGAGCTTAGCGGGAAAGTACATGCTCTGCTTGCAGACTGTCAAAACGCTCCTCCAATTTCCTTACTTCATCTACGTAAGCTTCCATCAGTGGGCTCTGATAATCTTTGTTGACATGCATGACGACAAGCTGTGAATAACCTCTAACAATGAGCTTCCTAATTCCAAGATCTACCGCGATCCTGAGACCGGCAAGAAGTCCCTCATACTCTGCAGTGTTGTTTGTTGTTCTCTCCCGTGGAAAGTGCATCTGGACCACGTATTTGAGGTGCTCTCCAGTGGGTGCGGCAAGTAGCACATCAGCACCGGCGCCTTGTAGTGAGAAAGCCCCATCAAAATACATAACCTAGTCATGGCTCGTTTCCTTGCCAGGGAGAGTGGTCTCCTGAATCTCCTCGTCAGGCGTTGAGGTCCATTCTGCAATGAACTCTGCCAAGGCTCTACTCTAAATTGTTGAAGTGCTTTCAAACCTAAGACCAAAGCATGACAGCTCCAACGCTCACTCCACAATCCTTCCAGTTGCATCTGGGTTGTGCAGGATCCGTTGCAACGGGAAGCGAGTGATGACGGTGATCTCATGTGCCTGGAAATAGTGGCGCAGCTTCCTCGAGGCCATAAGTAGGACGAAGAGAAACTTCTGCACAACGGAGAATCCCTATCTAACCCCCTGCAAGAGGGAGCTGACAAAATAAAATGGGTGCTGGATCATCTTCTTCTTCCGTGTCACTTCATTTGCATGCGTAGATCCCTCCTTGCCGGCGCCAGATTCTGCCGGGGGTCTTGCCTTGTCGGCACCAGACTCTACCGGGGGTCTTGCCTTGCTAGCGCCAGACTCTGCCGGGGGGTCTTGTCTTACCGGCGCCAGACCCTGCCGGGGAGAGCTTCGACTCATCATCCGACGGTCTTGCCACTGCCGCCGCTTCTTCATTATCTTCGCTCTGCGTCACTAGCGCAGCACTAACCACTTGATTGCCGCTAGATATAGCAACAATGGCTCTTACGGTTTAGGCGTGACT
Source organism: Aegilops longissima (assembly GCA_021605205.1). NCBI lineage: Eukaryota > Viridiplantae > Streptophyta > Magnoliopsida > Poales > Poaceae > Aegilops > Aegilops longissima. The sequence continues at coordinate 297,978,876 of CM038678.1, forward strand.
AGTGTTGGCATAGAGGAGAGGTACCTCTTCGAATCTTGCAGCGCTGCCTCCACTTCCGGAGTACATTTCATTGGAACTGCCTTTTTCAAGATCTTGAAAAAGGGGATGGGAGCACTCAACAAATTTGGAGATGAACCTGCTCAGAGCAGCAACGCAACCAGCAAGTCGACGCACATCTTTGACCCTCCTTGGTGCTTCAATCTGCTGAATTACTTTGATCTTGTCGGGGTTCGCCTCGATCCCACGCTGAGACACAAAGAATCCAAGAAGCTTGCCGGACAGGACGCCGAACACACACTTCTTAGAATTGAGCTTGAGATTGATTTTGCACAAATTTGCAAATGTTTCGTCCATATCTTGCACAAGTGTTTCCTTGTCCTTGGTTTTGACCACTATGTCATCCATATAAGCTTCCATATTTCTATGTAGCTGGGGCTCAAAACCGATCTGGACTACTCTAGCAAACGTTGAACCATCGCTTTTCAACCCGAAAGGCATTCTTATAAAACAATACGTACAACATGGGGTGATAAACGCGGTCTTCTCTTCATCTTCCTTTGTCATGAAGATTTGATGGTACCCTGAGTAAGCGTCAAGAAATGACAGCAAGTCACACCAGGCAGTGGAGTCCATGATCTGGTTGATGCGTGGCAGGGGAAAGGATCCTTTGGAGAAGCTTTATTGATATCTGTGTAATCAATGCATAGCCTCCATTTTCCATTCGCCTTGCGCACTATGACCGGATTGGCCAACCATGTTGGGTGGAGCACTCCTCTGACCAAGCCTGCCGCTTCCAACTTCCTAATATCTTCAGTGATAAACTCTTGCCGCTCCAAAGCTTGCTTCTTGACCTTCTACTTGACCGTCCGCGCATGAGGACAGACAGTAAGATGGTGCTCAATGACCTCCCTGGGAACACCGGGGTGTAGATGCTTGCCATGCAAACACATCGACATTCGCCCGCAGGAAGGCAATGAGCGTGCTTTCCTATTTGATGTCGAGGGTGGAGCTTATAATGAAAGCTCCGCCTGTGCCGTCCTCCTTGACAGGCACCTTATTGGTTTCTGGTGGGCCTGCCTAGGATTTCTTGCTCTTGCCGGTGGATCTATCTAGCACTTCCTCGACGGGAATGCGACACTTAGAGGAGGCGCGCTTGCCGGAGTGGCTGCAAGAGGTCTTGTCGGTCTTCTTCCTCCCGGGAGCTCCAGTGGAAGGAGTAAGCGCCTTGACGGTAGATGCTACAACTGCCTCCCGGTAGAGTTGATCGGCGCAGATAGGCGCATCTTTCTTATCGGAGTTGACAGTGATGATGCTCATTGGGCCGGGCATCTTCAACGTGTTATAGGCGTAAGGCGACGCCGCCATAAACTTGGCTAGTGCCCGATGGCCAACGATCCCGTTATACGACAACGGGATCTTGGCGACATCAAAAACGATCTTCTCCGTCCTGTAGTTCAGCTCACCAACAAATGTAACGGGTAGTGTGATCTTACACTTCGGCTGGCTTCTTCCTAGATTCATTCCTTGAAACGTGCCCGTTTCTTCGAGATCTCCATCAGGAATTTGTAACCTCTTGATAACTTTGGGCGAGAACAAGTTCAAACCGGCCCCACCGTCAACTAACTTTTTTTGTCACCTTGAGGTTGCGAATTGTTGGTGAAACCAACAATGGCAAACACCCGACCACGGTTGTGCAATCAGGGTGATCCTCAGCGTCAAAAATTATAGGCGTGTTGGACCATTTCAATGGCTTCTAGGCATCGATCGATGGCTCTGTCGCATTAATCTCGCGCGCCCACTGTCGGAGTAATGGGCCATGGGTAGGCAAACCCGAGCCCTGGACCTTTCAAAACATCGGGCATTGCGCCTCAAGACCCCAAGACGAAGAGCCGCCTTGAGAGTCGGCGACAAAGCATCTAACCCCCCACCCAACCGAGTCGAGGCGGCCTCAAGATAAGCCGACTCCCACCGGCGACTTCCGGTGAAGCCGGCCAAGGGGACTCGGCCAGCGACTCCAACCACCTCCTGCCTATGCGACCACGAGCGGGATGGGATAAAGCCGCCTCGCGGCCCATCCCTGCCTCGCTCATAAAGGGCAGGCATGGCCACAGAGCACCGTACTGACGGAGATCTCCGTCCGGCACGCAACTGTTGCCACGCCCGGCCATCATCAACCCGTGGGCAGATCCACGCACCCACGATGGCTGTCTGCGACCCGAAGACGGCGGGACCCGCTGTCGGCGGGAGTCTGAAAACGGCGAGATCATCCAAAGACGGACCCACCGAGTCGGCCTCCAAGAGTCGGCCTGCCCCTCCCACGGACTCCGTCGCCATTAACAGTCAAGGCAGGAATAGCAATATGATCGCCCGCCAATGGCGCTGCTGTTGCCATGACCCCGCGACCAAGCTCGCGTCATTAGAAGAGCTCTGATAACCCATGCGGCCGGCAAGACCCGCTCATGGCGGACACGGGCTGTCGGCCCCATCTTGGACCGTCGTGGGGCCCACTAGTCGGCGGGCCCCGTGGTCGGCGGAGAAGGCAGCGACTTAAGAGATCGACAGTGGGACTCGCGCCCAACCGGATTACCATTGTACCCACAGAAGTAGGCCTATATAAATCCACAGGGCACCCATGCAAGGGTTGGAACCTAGTAGTTTGACACACACATAGGGAAGAAAGAGCTAGCCGTGCCCTTCTCCTTCCTCACCCCGAACAGCTCGAGGAGCAACCTTGTACTCACTTTGCCATAGTGATCATGCGGAGACCCATGAGCAGCGATGGGGTGTTATCTCCCGGAGAGCCACAGAAGCTGGGTAAGATTAGCGGCGTGCATGCCTTCGCCTCATCCCGTTTCGTGCACCGACAACGTTCTACTCGCCTCCATGATAAGCCATCCTTTGGCATATGTCGCACCCAACCTCGACATTTGGCGCCCACCGTGGGGCTAGGTGCACCGTCATCCGGAGACTTGCTCGACGGGAACCCTCTTCCTCCTCGGGCGCAGCCAGCCCGGCACGCCAGACGGAGTTCGCACCGACGCCGCTGCATGGCGCTGAGGTCGCTTAGCAGCGAGCTGCCTGTCAACTTGTCGGGCAGGTTCGCCTCTCGAGCGAGCTGCATCCGACGCAGCACCGGACGGCCCCGAAAGCCTCCTCGCGGGCCTCCTCGAAAGAAGCTCCACGCCGCCGCGAAGCCTGCCACCGACACAGAGTCCGTGAGGCTCCACCGACCCGATCTTTGGTCGACTCAACACCGCGTTGCTCGAGGCGTTCCCCACCAACATGGTGGTCTCACGATGAGCCGCTCCCTCGCGAGAGGCGGCGGAAGCACCGCCACGGAGGTGCTCGTCATCGGTCACAGCGAGCCTTCCGGTGAGGGAGCTCAGACCTCTCGGCGCGGTTACGCAAGACCGACCGCGCCCATTCCGTAAGACGCCGACGCCGGGGTCTGGGGCACGCCGCCTTCAGCTCCTCGTAAGCCAAGAAGGCGCAAGCATGAGACGCTGTCGAAGCCTACCAGCCTTGAGATGGATCGCGTGGGCGCTCACCGCCCGATCGCCTAGCCGCCAGGCGCGGTCCAACAAAGACGGCGTAGCTATCGCCAACCTATTCGGGAAAATCGCCTTGGTACGCCACGCCCACGGAGAATATCTGTATGCCGCCCGGCGGCGGGACGAGCTGGATAACTTCGAGGGCGAGGAGCGCTACCGATGACGCGGAGCGAAGTCCAGCAGCTCCTCGGCAGCTGCCGCGCGAAGACGAAGGCTGCCGCAGCGAGGCGCCGCGACGACAACACGGCGACCTGCCTCCCCGCGAGATCAAGCGCGATGCCTGGACGCCCGATCGGGCGGCGTCCGTGAATGGAAAAACAAGGATCCGTGTCGAGCCATAGCGGACTCACACTTCTCCATCGAAGCGACAAAGACGGCCGCCGAGAGCAATGGAGCGGCGGGGCGACTATCTGCCTCCTCCTCCCGCAGAGAAAGCGAGTCTCCCGCCACCGCCGAGCATCCGACTCTCAGCGACCGCCTTGGTCACCAAAGGGAGTCGGAGAACAGCGCCACCGGATCGAGCGACTCCACCGATCCTGGCGCCGAAGAAGACGAGTTGGGCCCGCCCTATTTCGGACCTCGCGATCCGAGACGAGCCCTTCCCTGCATTCACACTCCTCCGAGATACACCTGGGTACACCAACTCCGTGAAGCCGAGGATCGCTAGTGGACTACTCCACGCCGTCAAGATAGCGAATGGCAACAAGCGCGTTGCCGTAAAGTATGTTCCCCTCATGCAACAGGGCACGGCCCGGACGTGGTTGAACAACTTGAAGCCCCGCAACATCAACAGCTGGGTCAACTTCACCGAGGCCTTCGTCCGCAACTTCACGAGCACATACAAGTGACCTCCCAAGCCTCGCCAGCTTTCCTTGTGCGTGCAAGGCCCCAACGAGTCCACTCGCGACTACCTCACGCTACCGGGCCGAGCTCCGGAACTCCTGCGAGGAGTGCACGAGTGCCTTCTCGAGTACTTTCATCGCCGGAGTGCAGAAGGCACCCTCCTCAAGCACAAGCTCCTTTGCGACGAGCCGGAGACCCTTGACGAAAGCTGCTGATCATAGCGCATAAATGCGCCACAGCCGACTCCTCCATAAAGTCGAGATCAAAGTCGGTCTGACCGAAAGGTGGCTCCTCGAGCTCCCGAGAACTCCGGTGGCGACACCAGCCGCGCAGTGAGAATGATCACAAGCGCAAGGCCTGCAGCTGGCTTCCAACAGCAACGGCAGTGGCGCATTTAAGACCAACAGCCGGAGGGCAGCCTCACTGCCAGCGGCGAAAGGCGGCAAGTCCAACTGGTTGCCGGCCTTCTCTTACGAGCAGACTCTAGATGTACCCTGCAAGTTCCATAGCGGTGGGAAGTGCCACTGGCTCACCAGGATCGCCAAGGGAGACGACCTCATCCCTCCCCCGCCTGCTGGGCCGCCGCCTCCACCACCGCCCCAAAGCTTAGCGCTGTCGGGCCCGCCGGCCTTGATACAAGACGAGCACCCAGAAGAGCATGGAGCCTATGTAGTGTTCACCAGTGTGGCCGATGATCGCCGCAGCAGGCGGCTGCAACAGCAAGAAGTGAATGCAGTAGCATCAGATACTCCAGAATTCATGCACTAGTCCGAGAAACCTATCAGTTGGAGCCGGGCTGATCACCCAGAGGTGATGCCGAATCCGGGCTCCTACGCCCTGGTCTTGGGAGCCACCCTTGCCGCGGATAGGCGGGCCGCTCGCTTCTCGCGAGTGCTGATAAACGGAGGCAGCAGCATCAACATCATGTACAAGGATACAATGGAGAAGTTAGGAATCAAGCAAAGACAGCTTCAAAACAGTCGGACTGTGTTCCACGGAATTGTACCTGGCCTTTCCTGCTCACCGATCGGCAAGATCCTGATAGACGTCCTCTTTGGGGACAAAGATCACTTTCGCCGAGAGCCAGTCTGGTTCGAAGTGGTGGACCTCGAAAGCCCATACCATGCTCTGCTTGGCCGACCTGCTCTGGCCAAGTTCATGGCGGTCCCCCACTACGCCTACCTCAAGATGAAGATGCCGAGTACCAAGGGGATTCTGACCGTAGCCGGCGACTACAGAAATTCGTCCGCTTGTGCAGCTGAAAGCAGTCGGCTGGTCGAGTCCCTGGTGATCGCAGTTGAGAAGCGGCTTCTTGATCGGGTTGTGGCAATGGCCGGCAAGCAGCCAGAGATGTCGCCCAACCCCAAGGAGTCAGAAGCCGAGGCCTGCTCAAGCCGCCAAAGAGACCAAGAAGATACCCTTGGACCGGAGCACCCGGAGAGATACGCTGTCGTAGGTGCAAACCTTGACAGCAAATAGGAAGGCGAGCTCGTCGATTTCCTCCGTGAGAATCGGGACATTTTCGCATGGTCTCCGAAAGACATGCCAGGTGTACCAACGGAATTCGCCGAGCACAAGTTACATGTCCGATCTGATGAAGCCCGTCGAGCAGCCCTTGCGCGCTCGCTGTCGAGAGAAAAGAAGAGTTGTTGGAGAAGAGATAGCCCGGCTCCTCGCAACCGGTTTCATCATGGAAGTGTTCTTTCCAGAGTGGTTAGCGAACCCGGTCTTGGTATTAAAGAAGAACAAGCAGTGGCGGATGTGTACTGACTATACAAGCCTCAACAAAGCTTGCCCCAAGGACCCGTTCACTTTACTGAGAATTGATCAGGTGATAGACTCCACAGCCGGATGCGAGCTGTTGAGCTTCTTAGATGCATACTCAGGATATCACCAGATCAAGCTAAACCCGGCCGATAGATTGAAGCCGCCTTCATCACGCCGCTTGGAGCCTTCGCTGCACCGACCATGACGCTCGCTTGAGGAATGCCGCCACCTTTCAGCCGCTGCATGCGAAGTGCCTCCTCAAGCAGCTTATAGAAATGCCCACGCGACGTGGAGACGATGTGGTGGTGAAGACGGAGAAGCGAGGAATGCTGTTGGAAGACCTCAAGGAGACCTTTGAAAATCTGCGCCGATTCCAGATCAAGCTCAACCCAGAGAAGTGCGTCTTCGGAGTACCAGTCGGCCAGCTCCTTGGTTTCCTGGTCTCTAAACGCGGCATAGAGTGCAACCCCGTGAAGATCAAGGAAATCGAAAGGATGAAAGTACCCCGCCGACTGCTAGATGTGCAAAAGTTCACCGGCTGCTTGGCGTCCATCAGCCGGCTGGGCGAGAAAGCTCTTCCTCTGTACCAGCTCATGAAGAAGACCACCTTCTTGAATGGAACTCAAATGACGGCTTTTCTCCATTTGAAGAAAATGACTACTCCCCGTGCTTTGCGTCCGACTCCAAAGGAGCCCATGCTCCTGTATATTGCCGCCACCAATGAGGGTAGTCAAGACTGACCATTATAGTTGAACGCAAGGAGGAAGGCAAGGCGCCACTCGCCAAGAGACCGGTATATTACCCGAGCGAAGCATCGTCGACCTCCAAGCGAACTACCCCCACTACCGTAAGATGTGTTCTGGCGTGCACTTTGCCGCCAAGAAGTTGAAGCCTTACTTTCAAGAGCATCCAATCACCGTGGTTTGCACGGCCCCACTAGCAGAGATCATCGGGCAGAGACGCTTCGCCGAAAGGGCCAAATGGGCCATAGAGTTGGCCCCTACACCATCTATTACCAGCCCCGACCGCCATCAAGTCGCAAGCACCGGCCGACTTCCTCGCCGACCGGGCCGAGACCGAGATCGCCGCCAAATACCGACTCCACCCATTGGCGGATGCACTTCGATGGCTCCAAGATGCGCACCGCTTGGGAGCAGCGTGGTCTTCACTTCCCCAAAGCGATAAGCTCAAATGCGCTGCAGATCCACTTTGCCGCCCAACAACGTCGCGAATCGAGGCGCTCATTCACGGCTCGGCTTGCCAAAGAGCTTGGCATTCGCGGATCCTGTGTTATGGAGACTCCGACTTGGTGGTCCAACAGTCATCCGGCGACTGGGACGCCAAAGATGCAAACATGGCGAGCTGCCGTTTCCTGGTACAGCAGCTGAGTGGATATTTTGAGGGGTGTGAGTTCCTCCACGTACCAAGAAACGACAACGACCAAACAGATACCCTCGCAAGAATCGGCTCCACCCGCCAGGCAATACCATCCGGCGTCGCCCTCCAGCGCCTCCTCAAGCAATCTGTCAAGCCATCACCAGAGTCAGACTCCATTTTTGTGCCGGCTCCCCCTGAAGAAGTCGGATCCGACTCCAAAGCCTCAGCAGACAGCACAAGAATTCCGGCAGACGGCCCCAAGAACGCCATGATCGAAGCGGCCGGGGACTTCTGAACCTGCCCGGGGCTGGCGACCAGCGCTAAGATTCCAAAGATTCGGCCGAGACTGCGCTGTCGGCCTGGGACTTCTTCAACCCAAAGAAGTTGCTGCGGATTCCAACCCGCCGCCTCCCAGCCCAGCCGCCCTCGTCCAAGTAGCAGATCTGGCAATCGAAGAAATAGTAGCACCTCATGGGCCCAGCCCATCCTGAAGTTCTTAGCAAGCTGAGAGCTACCAACCGATGAGACCTCGGCTCGGCAAGTGCAACGCCGAGCAGCAGCCTACACTATAGTCAACGAGAGCTGGTCAAAGCGGCGTCATCGGTGTCTACCAGCGTTGCGCCGAGCCGAGCAAGGCCAAGCGATTCTCGAAGACATCCATCAGGGCGAGTGCGGCCATCATGCAGCCTCAAGAGCACTCATCGCTAAAGCCTTCCGACACGGTTTCTTCTGGCCGACTGCCCTAGAAGAGGCCAAGGAATTAGTTCAACAATTCAAGGGGTGCCAGGTGTTCCGCTCCAAGCCGCTTCACCGGCTTACAGACTCAAGACTCTCCCCATCGCTTTGGCCCTTTGCTGTTTGGGGCACCGGACATGGTGGGACCATTCAAAATGGCACGAGGCAGCCTAACTCACTTACTTGTCACGGTGGACAAGTTCACCAAGTGGATAGAAGCAAAACCCATCAAGAAGTTGAACGGTCCTACTGCAGTGACTTTCATCGCCGACATCACGACTCGGTACGGCGTACCACACAGCATCATCACCCACAATGGCACAAATTTTGCCAAAGGCGCCTGGCCCGCTTTTGCGCGGACGCAAGGCATCCGATCGAGTTAGCGTCCGCTGCCCATCCAGCAATCAAATGGCGGTGTGGAGCGAGCGAATGGCCTCATCCTGTTCGGCATCAAGCCTCGACTAGTCGATCCACTGGAGCGTTCGGCCAGCTGCTGGCTCGAGGAGTTGCCCGGCTGTCCTCTGGAGTCTGCGCGACGACTCCAAACAAGTCAGCTCAAGCTTCACAACCTTCTTCCTCGTCTCTGATGCGAAGCCGTCATCCCAGCGGATATAGAGTTCGACTCTCGCGAGTCACCATGTACACCGAAGAAGAAGCACGTCAAGGCGGCGTCGAACTCTCTGAAGAGGGCGGCTGTTGGCACTCACCGGTCCAAATCTACCAGAGAGCCTGCGCGCTACTACAACAAGAAGGTCAAGCCAAGATCATTCCTAGAGGCGACCTTGTGCTCCGCTGATCCAGGGAACAGCCTGCCGGCTAAGTTGTCGGCGCCTTGGAAAACCCATTCATCATCGGCAAAGTCTTTGAGCAACGACTCCTACTACGATCGGCGGCTCGAAGCCCGAGCACGCAAGAGGGGCGATTCCGCAAAGAGACGGAACAGCCATGGAATGCGAATCTCTCCAAAAATTTTCTGATTGATGCAAGGTATGTACCACGCTACCCTTTGTGTTTAAAGTACCAAGACTTCGGGCCCCCCGAGGCGAGCTCGGGGACTGCCCTCTTTTGTTATCTGTATGATAAGAATTATGCCTTTGAATATGTTACTCTTTGTTATGATATTTGGCATCGGGCTCGACTAGTCGGCCCGGGGACTCGCCGCCTTGGGCTATGAAATGCTCCCTGCAGTCAGACAAGTAACGTGCGGTGCCTAAGCCGTCTCCCGTCAGAAGCCACAGCTCGCAGAGCGACTGTTTGGTGGGCAGGAGTAAGGAAGAACGGGCACCCACACGAAAAAATGGTTAAGGACCCAAAGCATAAACATAGTCTAAGTCGGCCTCCAGCCCCGTTTTGCAAAATCGACTCTTAAGTAGTCGGCTTGCCGCTTTCAACCCAATTTGCTTAAAGACTCTAAAAAATGGCCAAGTACTTGCCTTCACAAAGGTAGCCAAGCACTTGACCTGCACTTGATCCACAGGCGGTTGCCCGATGGGCAAGGCGGCAACCAAGGGAAGGCGGCAAAGGAAAAAGCCATAAGAGCAATAAGCAAAGAAAGATAAAATTAGAATAATATTTACATAGCTTAGGCCCTTGGCCGAATCTTCGACAGAGGTTCAGAATATACCCAGCGGGTGGAATTGTCTGAATTAACAAGTTCTTTCAAAGACTATCAAACAGATAAAATAAAGGCAAGACAAAGGCCTAGGAAGCGGCAGATGGGGTCGGAAGGCGGAGGCGGCAAGCGGCGTCGAGCGCCGGGCGGCCGGGCTGGGCGGTCTCGGCTTGATCGTCTCGGCGGCAGCTGCCCAGACGGGCGCGACCCGTTCTTGGGCGCCGAGTCGGCTGAGGCTGGTCGCCCGCTCCGTCTTCTGGCGCCTCCATGTCGTCTCCGTCCTCCGCCTCGTCTTCCTCCTCGGCGCTGAGTCGATCACCTCCGCCGAGTCCTCGTCGTGAGTCCGGGTTCATCTCAACCACTCGGCGGCGCCTCCCCACCGTCTTCAGCCGCTTCGCCAGTGACGAAGACGCTGTGTCCGTGTAATCGGCAATCGCCGCCCAGACGCCTTCGAGGGCGTCCTCCGCGGCCAGCAACTCCGCGGGGCCTCGGCGGAGAACGGCCAGCGGTCAGATCCAGCCTGGATACCACGCCTTGGCGAATTCGGGGCCCGGCGCTCCAGCCGAGCCGCGGAACCCTTCGAGCCTCAAGGCGACCAGCCGCGACCTCCGGCCCGGTCGGCGGTCCGGCTGGGAAGTCGCGCAGAATCGGCATGTCCGGCCACGAGCAGCGATCGCTGGCGCCGACACGCTGAAGCCGCACAGATCCGATGGGCGGCCGCGGACGAGCTGAATGCTCAAGAGCTGCTCGTCAAGGGTCCGAGGCGTTAGCGCGATCTCAGCACCACCTGCCCCTTCGCCTCGCGATCAGCCTCGATAAGCTTGATTGGCGCTGCGTGTGGCGGGGAAGAAGTCTGCCAAAAAGAAGAAGAAGCAAGTCAGAAAAACAAGAGTCGGCCTGACCCGTAGTCGGCGACCCAAAAGTAGAAGTAAAAGCAAACTCGCCATCGACGATGTCCTCGATTTCATGGAAGCCGGAGGTCAGCAGCGCTTCCTTGTCGGTCCAGGAGGAGCGCTCGCTCTCAAACTCGACCAGGAGAGCAGCCTCTTTCTTCTCCGCCTCGTCCTGCGCCGCCTTAAGCAGCTCCCTCTGCTCCGCCAGCTGCGTAGCCAGCAGGTCGCGCTCTGCGGTGAGCTTGTTGCACTCCTCCTCCCTGGCGCGCAAGGCGGTGTTGGCCGTACCCAGCTGCCGCCGAAGAGTGGCACTGGCCTCTGAAGAATAAAAAGAAGAAGGATGCGAAGTCGTCAGCTAAGTAGGTCGCCAGGAAGATCCGGCCCGACTGCGCAGCAGTCGGCCTGAATCTCGGGGACTACAGCCCGCGAGTGCGCCAGCGCGCCCCCGCGAAGAAGAAAACTCACCTCGGCTCCTCGCCAAATCGGCAGTCCGCTTGCTCAGCTCCTCAACGTTGCGGTTGAAGGCAGTGGCACGGAGGTTGTGATACTCCTGCGACAAGAATGAAGACAAAGGTAAAAATTTGGAAGTCAGCAAATAGAGTTCCGAGCCGCCTGCTCAGTAGCCGGCCAGAAACTCGGGGACTACACCCAGTGGGTCCACTGGCGCGCCCCCACAGAGAAGAGCAAGAAAAAATTCAAAGAAGAAACATACCCGCACGGCGGCTCGCGACGCCATGTGCGCCTTGGAGCAGTTCTGGATGGCCTCGCCCTCAGCTCGCAGCTTCGCCTGGACGTCCAGGAGCGCCTTGTTCCACGGGCCCGTGCCGCCTCCTCGCACCCACCCAATGGGCGCGACGCTTGTCGCCTCGGCGTCAGGAATGGCCGAGCTGGCGGCGCCGGTCTCCAAGGGGCGCGGTGCCGAAGTCGCCTTCTCAAGACGGCGTCGCGCTGGCGAAGCGACTTGAAGAAGCAGCTCCGCCATGGCCTCGTCGTCGCCGGGCGGCACAGCGGGAATCGCCGGCTGTTTGCCTCACAGGCAGCTCTCGGACCACGGTGGAGGCGGCGGGGGTGGCACGGCCGTGCCCGATAGGGAGGCCTCGCCGCCTTCCCTTTCCGCGACGGGGACCTCACCGCCGACTCCCTCTGTCTGCCCCGTGAACTCCGGTGGCGGCGGCGCAGAGCTCAGCGGTGTGACGAGCAGCGCCGACTGGAGGCGCGCGGCCTCCTCGGCTAGCCTCTTGGTTGCGACGGCGGCTTCGACCTCCTCCAGTTTCTTCTGGGCGGAAGCCGCCGCCTTCTCAGCCTCCGCCTTCTCCAGACGGGCGGCCTCCTCCTCGTCGCGCTTCTCCTGCGCATTCCGCTCCGTCGCCTCCCGGAGGGCGGCCGCAGGATCAATCCGTCGAGTATTGGCGGACGTCTCTGCCGACCCCATGACGGAGGCGGCGGCGACCCTCTCCAAGGTGAGGGGAGCCCTGATGAGAAAAAGACATGTAAAGACTTGGACAAGACGGACCAGAAGAAAACAAGACAAAACAAGAAGTACTTACATGGAGACCAGCGGCGACTTCTTCACTTCCTTGCAGAAGCGGTTAGCCTTCGCGACCGCCTCTTCGCGCTGGGTCGCGGCGGCCGTCCCCATGAATTTCTTCGCCCGGCCGTCTGGCAGGCTCGGCCCGGCTCGGCGCTTCTTCGCGCCGCCTCGACCACCCAAGGCAGCGGAGGAACTCGCGCCTGGATGGCCGGCTTTCTGTTGGCGGCGGGGGACGACTTCCCTTTCGCCGTCGTCGTCAGGCCAGTCGGCGAAGGTTGCCGAAGGCCTGAAGTCGTCGGCCCCTCCTCCTCCCTCGGTGTCGGTCTCCATCACCGCCACCCCCAAGTTGGGGTCGTCGGCGTCGCTCTCCGCCCGGTCGGGGACGAATTCACGAGCTGGCCCCGCGGTGCCGGCCGAGGGCTGCATGAGGGGATTCTGAATTGGAAAAGACCAAAGAAAATTAGAGCCGGATTCGGCTGAAGAAGGAAACAGAAAGGCAAGAGATGACTTACCACAGGCGGGGGGTTGGCGCGCGAGTATGGCTCCTTGTCGAGCTGCCATTCCTCCGTGAGGCCGCAGTTCGCCAGGAAATTCACCGTGTCCACCACCTCCGCGTGGGGCATATCTTTGGAGCACAGCCGACTAGGGTCCCGGCAGCCACTCACCTGACAGATCAGATGAGGTCGGCCTTGGAGAGGAAGAACTTCGGCGGCCACCGCGGCGGCCAGACAAGTCGGCCCGGTCCAGGCCCTCGGACTGCGTCGGCTTTTCGGAGCAGCAGCGGCGGCGGCGCGCCATGCGAGTCGGCGTCTGGCCCGATGGGACCAGGTGGGAGTCGCCCGCCAACTCGCCCGACCCGTAAAGGCGGCAGGTTGACCCAGTCGCCCTCAGGGGCGACGTTTTGACGTAGAAGTACGTGCGCTGCCACATCTTCACCGACTTGATGAGTGGGATGGCAGGGAAGGGGTTCTCGGGCACCGGCCTCCTCATTGCGATGAACGTGCCGCACAGAGCTGGCACGCGAGCGACGTGGGTTCCGAGCTTGGCTTGGAAGAATTCCCCCCACAGCTCGAAGGTGGGGAGAACGCCAATAAAGCCCTCGCATAAGGCGGCCAGCAGCACCACCATGTTTGGAGTGAGGTGGTGCGGCTGGAGCCCGTGGAACTCCAGGAACGCGCGGAAGAAGCCGCTCGCCGGCAGCTCTAGCCCGCGCATGAGGTGCGAGCGGAATATGACTCGCTCGCCCTCCTCCGGCGCCGGCGTTATTTCGCCCGCAGGCGCGGCGCGGGTCCGCACTAGGTGGCTGCCGGGGATGCGGCGCGTTTGGCGGGCTTCGATGATGTAAATAAATCGACAATGGAGCCATCCCACGCGCGGGCCAGGCGGCGCGCGGCGGCGGAGGAGGAGCTCATCTCCGCGGCGCGGCGTGGTTCGACGCGGCGGAGCAAGGAGGAAGACGAAGCAAGAAGGGGAGGAAGCAAGAGGAAGCAGGGAGAGTGGGTGCGCGTGCGTCGCCGCCCCCTCCTCCCGCCTACTTATAGGCGCCTAGGCTGAGAAGCCGAGGGGGTGGGCGTGGGATTAACTGCGCCCACGTCCCCACGCCCCCACGATTTAACCCACGACGTTACTGCACGCAGTAACGGTGTGGGGAGCCCAACCGCCCGCACGGCCGTAGCGGATCCGCCCGTGCGCCGAGGCACGGTAGTGGCGGGCCCCACCTGACGGGCCTGTCTAGTCACGCATGGGCGGGCAGACTGGCCCTGCCGCGTGGCGTCACGTGGCGGGCCCACAACGGGCAGCTGCCTGGAAGCTTATCAGGCACGCTGCCCGGATCCCGCCACGACCTTCGAAGCTTTTGAGGAGCAAGACGGCCTCCTGCAAGGCCGACTCCAGCTAGTCGGCTCAAGATAGAGACGGCGAGCCGAGCCCAGATTCTTCCACTAAAGGGATGAAACTGTTGAGACTCCTCGACATGTTGCCCTCGGCACCTCACCAGCTTCGGGGTCTACTGTCGGAGTAATGGGCCACGGGTAGGCAAACCCGAGCCCCTGGACCTTTCAAAACATCAGGGCAGACTGCGCCCCTCAAGACCCCAAGACGAAGAGCCGCCTTCTAAGAGTCGGCGACAGAGCCGCCGACTGCCCCTCACAGCCGAGTCCCAGAGACGACCTCAAGATAAGCCGACTCCCAGCCGGCGACTTCCGGTGAAGCCGACCACGGGGAGTCGGCCCGTGACTCCAACCACCTCCTGCCTGTGCAACTACGAGCAGGATGGGATAAAGCCGCCTCGCGGCCCATCCCTGCCCCGCTCATAAAGGGCAGGCATGGCCACAGAGCGTCGTACTGACGGAGATCTCCGCCCGGCGCGGCACTGTTGCCACGCCGGCCCTGACATCAGCCCCATGGGCAGATCCCTGTACCCACAATGGCTGTCTGCATTTAATTCAAGGCGGCGGGACCCGCGCCGGCGGGAGTCTGTAAGACGGCGAGAGCATCCCAAGACGGACCCGCTGGTAGTCGGCCTCCAAGAGTCGGCCGGCCCCTCCCACGGGCTCCATGCGCCATTAACCAGACAAGACAGGGAATGGCAACAGTGATCGCCCGCCAGGCGGTGGCACTATTGCCATGACCCTGCGACCAAGCTCGCGTCATTAGAAGAGCGGCTACAGTAACCCACAGCCGGCAAGACCCGCTCGCGGCAGACACGGGCTGTCGGCCCCATGCTGGACCATCGGCGGGGCCCACTAGTCGGCGGGCCCCAGAAGTCGGCGGAGAAGACGGCGACTTAAGAGACTGACGGCTGGGACCTGCGCCCAACCGGATTACCATTGTACCCCGGGGGTGTAGGCCTATATAAACCCCCCGGGGCACCCATGCAAAGGGTTGGAACCTAGTAGTTTGACACACACATAGAGGGAAGAAAAGAGCTAGCCGTGCCCTTCTCCTTCCTCACCCCGAACAGCTCGAGGAGCAACCTTGTACTCACTTTGCCATAGTGATCATGCGGAGACCCCGCAGAGCAGCAGTAGGGGTGTTATCTCCCCGGAGAGCCCTGAAGCTGGGTAAGATTCGCCGGTGTGCATGCCTTCGCCTCATCCCGTTTCCAGGAACCGGCGACGTTCTACTCGCCCCCTCCATGGATAAGCCATCCTTTGGCATATGTCGCACCCAACCACCGACACCCACTGTTTAAGTTGGCGGTGAGAAGAATGTAACGAGGCACCACCAACAATGCACAAGGTTTCTGTAGCTTTTTGAAACTCATGCTTGCTGGACTCGTCATCCTCTTCATGATCATCATCTCCCTCTTTCTTGTTGCGGCCTTGAGGAGGCCTCTCTTGTTGCTTCTCCCTGCCGTGGCGACCTCCTCGGCCACCACACTTCTTGCTGGACCCCTCAGCACCATCCTGGCCCTTCTCCTTGTCTCTCCTTTCGTACTCAGCTTTTTGCCTTTCCACAAGCTGCTCAACTTGCTGGCAGTTCTGGAGGTCAGGGCCCTTGGTGCGATGAATCTTGCACTATTGCTTGTCGGAGCCCTCTGGCTTGTCGGCAGCCGCCAAGGCCTGGCAGGCGGCGCACCCAGCAACCTCCTTGTCGGGGTCGTCAACCTTGGCCTTCTTGGTGGTGCCGAGGTTGCCGGATTCCTCGACAGCAAACACGGTTTTGCCCTTGCGCTTCCTGTTACGCCATCGACCCTTCTTTGCCGGGGCGACGACGTATTCATGTCCGGAGTAAGTTCCCACGTCGGCATCTTCGCTAGGGCACTTCCTTCCTTCTTCAGCCTGAGCACATCTATCGGCCAAAACATAAAGCTTTACGACATCCCTAACCTTGTTCATCGCCCGCTCTTCACGCATCTTGTGGTTGCGCACATTCTGATGAAACGCGTTGATAACAGTGGCAGGATGAACATCTGGGATGTTGTATTGCACACAGCTGAATCTTTGTATGTATCGCAAGGATTTGCCATCTTTCTAGGGGATGAGATGTAAATCACTTGCCTGGCCAGGAGCTTGGTGGCCTCCGGTAAAGGCGCCATCAAACTCGTGGCATAGATTCAACAAAGAGGAGATGGAATCTATTGCATCAACCATGACCTAATGTTGGGCTTGAGCACCGAAGGGAAGTAGTTGGCGAGCACCTTGCCGTCTCGAGCCCCGGCAGCTTGCATCTCAATGGTGTAAATGCTCAGGAACTCAGACAGATGAGTCTTGTCGTCTTACTTCTTTGGGACCTCTGGTTTGAACATGCGGGAAGTGGGCCACTGGAATTGCCGAAGCTCATGGGTAAAAGCTGGATAACCCACCTCGTAAGGCAGGTCACCAAAATCTCATGGCGCAGGCTTGTCTACAGTGGGCTCTACGCGCCTATCTGATTGATGGAGCGCTTCTCGCCGCCGCCCGATGGTATTTCGAGCGTCTTCTTTGACCCGTTCCCGAAGAAACTGACATTGGTCGCGGCGGGCTCATGGATCGGACAACGCCGTGGATCCGTCATCGCGGGCGTCGACGCGCCGAGCTGGCGACCGCTGTCATCATGGCGGAGGAGAGTACACCATGGTCGCAGCACCTCCAATTCTTCCACCGTCGGCACGCGCCGGCTCAGTGGACCGACGCCGCGAAGGACCTGCTTCCTGGTGCCCATCTTTATTGGCGAAACCAATAAGGCTCTGGATAGCAGCTCTCCATTCCTCTTGCTTCTCCGCAGCGGGAGGAAAATCCAGGAGTAGTTGCGCTCGCGCCAACACTTCGGCTGGTGTAGGCGGCAGCGACAGGCGTGAAGAACGGGAGGTGCTCGGAATTCTAACCATGTTAGAATGAGCCCCATCACGGTTCCACAGCCATGCGCCGTTTCCACCAGCATCTTGGCGCACTTGCCGGCCCTGTGCATCTCGAGAATGATGCTGAGGGCCCTTTCCGTGGGGACGCTCGGGGTCACCAACGTCGCAGCGCTGCTCATCGCGCACGACCTGGGAAGATCGCGATGCATGCACCGGCGAGGGTGTCTTGGAGGTCACCTTTCCACCTTGGAGGTCGCCGCGCCGCCCATAGGCAGCACGGCTCCGTCCTTGGATCTAGCGGCGCGCGGGTCATCGTCGCGACCGCAGACAATACCGCTCGCCTGGCACCGGTCACAAGAACATCGTGGATGCTCGAGATCTTCACCTCCATCGGCGTCTACCCCGTCGCCCGTCCATGTTGGCACGGGCAGATCGGCCGCAAATGAACCGACCGCCATGATCGCCTTCTTCTTGGGAGACATGGTGATCACGAAACTAACACGCTAACCGCTAGATCAGGTTTGCACAACTTTCCGCCCCCTACCTGGCGCGTCAAAGATGTCGGGGAAACGACACCTATGGGATCGCGTGGATCCCTTCTACGGTTTGGCAGGGAAAAGGAGTACACAAAGAGCAGATCTAACGATCAACATGAGGGAGTTGTAACCAGGTTCGGGCCACTGAGAAGCGTAAAACCCTAGTCCTGCATTTAGTGTATTGAGTGTTCTTGAGCTTCGGCTAGCTGCTACGGGTGCAAACTGGGTCGAAAAGTCCAAAAATTCCCTCGCAGTATCGCCTTGGGCCTCCTTTTATACCAAGGGGTGACCACAGCGGCGTACAGGCACATAGGAGGTGTAAAGTTGCTACAGTGTACATGCTTATCACTGACGTCTTAGGACAAACGCATCAAATGTGCTAGTTACGTGCCCCTAACTTTATCGGGGACGGAAATAGAGCCCGTCCCATTCATCGCCGCCTCACCCCGTCTTGACAGGTACCCAGGATGACGAGGCATGCAATGCCAAGCTGACTGGCTAGTTGCTGCGCTGGAGCGGTGGCAGGGTGGTAGAACCTTGCATGCGAGCCTTGCAGCAGCCTCGCAAACGATTCTTGTCGGGGCCTCGCAAACGTCCCGGGCAAGAACCTTGCTGGGCACTTTGCCTTCTGGTCTTCACAAAGATCTGCATGCCACCACGCATGCGCCCCGAGTTCTTGGTCTTGACATTCTCGATGGTGTCAGAGCTCTCAACCTCAAGGGCGATGGTCTTGCCGGTGCTTCACAAACCATCCCGGCAAGGATCTTGCCGGGCTTCGCAGGCCATCCCGGCAAGGACCTTGCCGGGGGCTCAACGTGCCTTCTGTTCTCTGATTACCGGCTCGGATGCCCTCTTGGTCGCCTCGTATTTGCTCCCAGCTATCCCCAGCAGGCCTTGTCGCGGGTATGGCTGCAACTGCCCGTGCACAAGTACAGGGTACTAAAGGGCCCGAACTTTAGTGCACTAACATACTAGAGCTATAAGTTTATGAAAGCTCAAAAATAAACTAAGTGGGTGTGCATCGACCTTGCTTGCTCACGAAGACCTAGGTTAATTTGAGGAAGCCCGTCGTTGGAATATACAAGCCAAGTTCTATAATGAAAAATTCCCACTAGTATATGAAAGTGACAATATAGGAGACTCTCTATCATGAAGATCATGGTGCTACTTTGAAGCACAAGTGTGGTAAAAGGATAGTAGCATTGCCCCTTCTCTCTTTTATCTCATTTATTATTATTATTTATTTGGGCCTTCTCTCATTTTTTTTGGCCTATTTTCCGCCCGGAGTCTCATCTCGACTTATGGTGGAATCATAGTCTCCATCATCCTTTCCTCACATGGGACAATGCTCTAATAATGAAGATCGTCACACTTATATTTACTTACAACTCAACAATTACAGATCGATACTTAGAACAAAATATGACTCAGCATGAATGCCTCCAGTGGTGTACCGGGATGTGCAATGAATCAAGAGTGACATGTATGAAAGAATAATGAACGGTGGCTTTGCCACAAATACGATATCAACTACATGATCATGCAAAGCAATATGACAATGATGGAGCGTGTCATAATAGACGAGACGGTGGAAGGTTGCATGGCAATATATCTCGAAACGACTATGGAAATGCCATAATAGGTAGGTATGGTGGCTATTTTGAGGAAGGTATATGGTGGGTTTATGGTACCGGCGAAATTTGCGCGGCACTATAGAGGCTAGCAATGGTGGAATGGTGAGAGTATGTATAATCCATGGACTCAACATTAGTCATAGAGAACTCAAATACTTGTTGAAAAAATCTATTAGTTATCGAAACAAAGTACTATGAGCATGCTCCTAGGGGGATAGATTGGTAGGAAAATACCATCGCTCGTCCCCGACTGCCACTCATAAGGAAGACAATCAATAAATAAATCATGCTCCGACTTCATCACATAACAATTCACCATACGTGCATGCTATAGGAATCACAAACTTTAACACAAGTATTTCTCCAATTCACAGTTACTTACTAGCATGTCTCTAATATCACCATCTTCATATCTCAAAACAATCATAAGGAAACAAACTTCTCATAGTATTCAATGCACTTTATACGAAAGTTTTTATTATATCCCTCTTGGATGCCTATCATATTAGGACTAAATTTATAACCAAAGCAAATTACCATGCTGTTTAGAGACTCTCAAAATAATATAAGTGAAGTAGGAGAGTTCATCAATTCCTATAAAATAAAACCACCGACGTGCTCTAAAAAGATATAAGTGAAGCACTAGAGCAATATTGCCTAGCTCGAAAGATATAAGTGAAGCACATAGAGTATTCTAATAAATCACGATTCATGTGTGTCTCTCTCAAAAGGTGTGTACAGAAAGGATGTTTGTGGCAAACTAAAAAGCAAAGACTCAAATCATACAAGACACTCCAAGCAAAACACATATCATGTGGTGAATAAAATATAGCCTCAAGTGAAGTTACCAACAGACGAAGACGAAAGAGGGGATGCCTTATGGGGCATCCCCAAGCTTAGGCTCTTGGTTGTCCTTGAATATTAACATGGGGTGCCTTGGGCATCCCCAATCTTAGGCTCTTGTCACTCCTTATTCCATAGTCCATCAAATCCTTACCCATAACTTGAAAACTTCACAACACAAAACTCAACAAAAAATCTCATAAGCTCCATTAGTATAAGAAAATAAATCACCACTTTTGGTACTGTTGTGAACTCACTATTTATTTATATTGGTGTAATATCTATTGTATTCCAACTTTTCCATGGTTCATACCCCCCGATACTAGCCATAGATTCATCAAAATAAGCAAAAAACACATAGAAAACAGAATCTGTCAAAAACAGAACCGTCTGTAGCAATCTGGATATTCTGAATACTCCTGTAACTGCAATACTTCTGAAGGACAACCAAAGCAATTTGTTGTAAATATTCTGCAAAAATAATCAATATTTTATAACGCTTCTGTTAAAAATGAGAATTGTTTTCCTGAGCGCAAAAGTTTTTGTTTATCAGCAAGATCAAATCAACTTTCACCGTAAGCTATCCCAAAGGTCTTACTTGGCACAAACACTAATTAAAACACAAAACCACATCTAACCAGAGGCTAGATGAATTATTTATTGCAAAACAGAACCTAAAAAGCAAAAACAAAGATAAAATTGGGTTGCCTCCCAACAAGCGGTATTGTTTAACGCCCTTAGCTAGGCATAAAACATGAATAGATCTAAGTATTATCATCTTTGGCATGCAATCCATAAGTGGCTCTCATAATAGATTCATAAGGTAATTTAATTTTCTTTCTTGGAAAGTGTTCCATGCTTTTCCTTAACGGAAATTGAAATCTAATATTTCCTTCTTTCATATCAGTAATTGCACCAATCGTTCTAAGGAAAGGTCTACCAAGAATAATAGGACAAGTAGGATTGCAATCTATATTAAGAACAATGAAATCTATGGGCACATAATTCCTATTTGCAACAATAAGAACATCATTAATCCTTCCCATAGGTTTCTTAATAGTGGAATCCGCAGGATGCAAATTTAAAGAACAATCATCAAATTCATGAAAACCTAACACATCACATAAAGTTTTTGGAATCGTGGAAACGCTAGCACCCAAATCACACAAAGCATGGCACTCATAATATTTAATCTTAATATTAATCTTAATAGTAGGTTCCCACTCATCATAAAGTTTTCTAGGGATAGAAACTTCCAATTCAAGCGTTTCTTCAAAAGATTGCATCATAGCATCAACGATATGTTTAGTAAAAACTTTGTTTTGATTATAAGCATGAGGAGAATTCAACATGGATTGCAACAAGGAAATACAATCTATTAAAGAACAATTATCATAATTAAATTCCTTGAAATCCAAAAGAGTGGGTTGATTGCTACTTAAAGTTTTGGCGTCTCCAATCCCACTTATATCAATTTTTGCATCAAGATCTAAAAACTCCGAATCATTGGGACGCCTTTTAACTAAAGTTGACTCATCTCTAGTCCCATCTTTATCAAGATTTATATTGGAAAACAAAGATTCAATAGGAGAAACATCAATCACTTTATGATCTTCATCATTATTTTCATGGAAACTAGAAGAACATGTTTTTACAAACCAATCTTTTTTAGCACGCTTCTTAGCAGTTCTTTCTTTGCACTCATGAATGGATATTCTCATAGCTTTGAGAGACTCATTGATGTCATGCTTGGGCGGAATAGATCTAAGTTTCAAAGAATCAACATCAAGAGAAATTTGATCCACGTTCCTAGCCAAATCATCAATCTTAAGCAATTTTTCTTCAATCAAAGCATTGAAATTCTTTTGCAAACTCATAAATTCTTTAACACTATTCTCAAAATTAGAGGGAATCTTATTATAATTTCCATAAGAATTGTTGTAGGAATTTCCATAATTATTAGAGGAATTACTAGGAAATGGCCTAGGATTAAAATTACCTCTATACGCGTTATTACCAATATTGTTCCTACCAAAAAATTCACATCCATAGATTCATTATAATTCTCAATCAAAGTAGACAAAGGCATATCATTGGGACCAATAGGGGCACTCTTGCTAGAAAATAATTTCATAATCTCATTCATCTTTCCACTCAAAACATTAATCTCTTCAATCGCATGCACATTTTTACTAGTGGAAAATCTTTCGGTATGCCATTGAGAATAATTAACCATAATATTATCTAGGAGTTTAGTAGCTTCTCCTAAAGTCATTTCCATACAAGTACCTCCCGTTGCCATATCTGAAAGATTTCTAGAAACAAAATTCAATCCGACATAATTTTTTTTGCGTAATCATCCACAAATTCAAATCATGCGTAGGGCAATTTCGTATCATCAATTTCATCCTCTCCCAAGATTGTGCAACATGTTCCTGATCAAGTTGCTTAAAATTCATAATATCATTCCTAAGGGAGATGATCTTAGCGGGAGGAAAATAATTGGAAATAAAAGCATCTTTACACTTATTCCATGAATCAATACTATTTTAAGGCAAAGATGAAAACCAAATTTTAGCACGATCTCGAAGCGAGAAAGGAAATAGCTTCAATATAACAACATTATCCACATCTTTTTTATTTTGCATACCACACAAATCAAAGAAATTGTGTAGATGGGATGCGGCATCTTCACTAGGAAGGCCGGAAAATTGATATTTCATAACAAGATTCAGCAAAGCGGCATTAATTTCACAAGATCCCGCTTTAGTAGCGGGAGCAATCAGAGTACTAATAAAATCATTGTTATTGGTATTGGAAAAGTCACATAATTTGGTACTCTCTCGAGCCATTGTGACAAAGCAAGCAATCCAACACACGAGCCCACAAAAAGCAAGCGAAGAATACAAATGGAAGAGGGGCGAAGAAAAGGCAAATCTTTTTGAAAATCGTTTTAGAAGTGGGGGAGAGGAAAACGAGAGGCGAATGACGAATAATGTAATGCAAGAGATGAGAGTTTATGATGGTACTTGGTATGTCTTGACTTGTCGTAGATCTCCCCGGAAACAGCGCCAGAAATTCTTCCTACTACTTCTTGAGCCTGTGTTTCTTTTTCCCTTGAATAGGAAAGGGTGATGCAGCAAAGTAGAGTAAGTATTTCCCTCAGTTTGAGAACCAAGGTATCAATCCAGTAGAAGAGAACGCACAAGTCACCGGATACGTGCACAAACAATCAAACAACTTGCACCCAACGCGATAAAGGGGTTGTCAATCCCTTCACGGTTACTTGCAAAAGTGAGATCTAATAGAGATAGATAAACGGTAAAGTAAATATTTTTGGTACTTTTTGTTTATAGATCGGAAAGTAAAAGATTGCAAAGGAAGTAAATCGGAAACTAAAATTGTAGATCGGAAACTTATATGATGGAAAATAGACCCGGGGGCCATAGATTTCACTAGAGGCTTCTCTCAGGATAGAAAATATTACGATGGGTGAACAAATTACTGCCGAGCAATTGATAGAAAAGCGCAAAGTCATGATGATATCTAAGGCAATGATCATGAATATAGGCATCACGTCCGTGTCAAGTAGACCGAAACAATTCTGTTTCTACTATTATTACTCCACACACTGACTGCTATCCAGCATGCATCTAGAGTATTAAGTTCATAAAGAACGGAGTAACGCATTAAACGAGATGACATGATGTAAAGGAATTAACTCAGGAAATATGATGAAAACCCCTTATTTTTATCCTCGATGGCAACAATACAATACGTGCCTTGCTGCCCCTACTGTCACTGGGAAAGGACACTGCAAGATTGAACCCAAAGCTAAGCACTTCCCCTATTGCAAGAAAAACCAATCTAGTTGGCCAAACCATATCTATAGTTCGAAGAGACTTGCAAAGATATCAAATCATGCATATAAGAATTTAGAGAAGATTCAAATAATATTCATAGATAAGCTGATAATAAATCCACAATTCATCGGATCTCGGCAAACACACCGAAAAAACTATTACATCAAATAGATCTCCAAGAACATCGAGGAGAACATGGTAGAGCCTGATCCCTCAGGTACAGAAGGTTGCGGCAAAGAGAGAGAAGAAGCCATCTAGATACTAGCTATGGATTCGTAGGTCCGTGGTAAACTACTCACGCTTCATTGGAAGGGCAATGGTGTTGATGTAGAAGCCCTCCATGATCAAATCCCCCTCTGGCAGGATGCCGGAAAAGGCCCCTAGATGGGATCTCACGGGTACAGAAGGTTGCGGTGGTGGAAAAGTGTTTTTGTGGCTCCCCCTGTTGGTTTTTGGATATATGAGAATATATAGGCAAGGAAACTTGGTCGGTGGAGTCACGAGGGGCCCACAAGGGTGGGGGCGCGCCCTAACCCCCTGGGCGCGCCCTCCGTCCTTGTGGCCGCCTCGTGGCTTCTATGACTTGCTCTCCAAGTCCTCTAGATGTCTTCTGGTCCAAGAAAAATCATCGCGAAAGTTTTATTCTTTTTGAACTCCGTTTGGTATTCTTTTTCTGCGAAACTCTCAAACAAGGAAAAAACAGAAACTGGCACTAGGCTCTAGCTTGATAGGTTAATTCCAAAAATAATATAAAATAGCATATTAATGCATATAAAACATCCAAAACAGATAATATAATAGCATGGAACAATCAAAAATTATAGATACGTTGGAGACGTATCAGGCCACGTCAGTCTCCGGAGTCCACTCGAATGGGCCCTTCTTTTTCATCAGCTTGAAGAAGGGGAGGGCGCGCTCTCCCATCTTGGAGATGAAACACCCGAGCGAGGTTACGCAGCCTACCAGTTTCTGCATCTCCTTGAGGGTTTGCTGAGGACTCATGCTTTCTATAGCCTTGACCTTCTCTAGGTTGGCCTCGATCCCTCTGTGCGACACCAGGAATCCTAGCAGCTTGCCGAACGGGACGCCAAACACACATTTCTCCGGGTTGAGTCGCAGGTTCACTTTGCGCAGGGTGGCGAATGTCTCCTCCAGATCTTCGATAAGGGTCCTTGCCTCCCGAGATTTCACCACTATGTCATCGACGTATGCCTCGGTGTTCCTCCCGAGCTGTTGACCCAGGGCGATGTGCATCAGCCACTGGAAGGTTGCCCCGGCATTGCGCAGCCCGAACGACATGCAGGTGTAGCAGTACACCCCGCATGGGATCAGGAAAGCTGTCTTCTCAACATCCTGCACCGCCATGTTGATTTGGT
Organism: Aegilops longissima; assembly: GCA_021605205.1. Taxonomy (NCBI): domain Eukaryota; kingdom Viridiplantae; phylum Streptophyta; class Magnoliopsida; order Poales; family Poaceae; genus Aegilops; species Aegilops longissima. Next base: position 298,004,217 of record CM038678.1, read on the forward strand.
GATAGCCCGAGAAGGCGTCCAGGAAGCACATCAAATGGCACTCGGCGGTGGAGTCGACTATCCGATCGATGCATGGGAGAGGGAAGGGGTCTTGAGGACAAGCCTTGTCGAGGTTGCTGAAATCCACGCACATGCGCTCCTTCCCGCCCTTCTTGGGGACAATAACCGGGTTCTCCAACCAATCTGGATGTCATACTTCCCGAATGACGCCGGCCTCTTGCAGCTTGCGGGTCTCCTGGACGATGAATGACTACTTCTCCGGGGCTTGCCGTCGCGCCTTATGCTTTACCGGGCGTGCGTTGTGGCACACCATCAGGTGGTGCTCGACTACTCCACGCGGAACCCCGACCAGTTCTGCCGCTTCCCATGCAAACATGTCCTTGTTCATGCGGAGGAAACTGACCAGCGCCTCTTCCTGGTCTGGGGGCAGGCCGGCGCCTATGGTGAAGGTAGACCCCGATCCCTCATCTTCGTCAATCGGCACCTGCTTCATCTCGGCCCGGTCTTGAGCAAACAATTGCTTCTTCTTTGCTGGCGCAGCCCCCGGGCCTTCCGGAGCTCCCTCCCCGTTTGGTCATGCGGCCGCCGCGGCCTTGAAGGCGAGCTTGAGGGCCAAGAGCGCATCCTTGGTATCCCCCGCCACGGTGAGTACGCCGCTGCTTCCCGGTATCTTCGTGAGGTTGTAGCCGGGATGACTCACCGCCATGAACTTGGCCAGGGCTGGATACCCGAGGATGGCATTGTACGGGAGGCTGATGCGAGCGATGTCGAAGTCGATGAGCTCGATATGGTAGTTATCGCGTGTGCCAAAGGTGATGCGGAGGCAGATCTGCCCTAGAGGGCAGGTGGAGCCATCGACGACCCCCGAGAAAGGCTTGGTGGGGAGGAGCCGGCCATAAGGCACATGAAGCAGGCCGAACGCTTCCACAGAGAGGCCCTTGAGGCCAGTGCCACTGTCGATGAGGGTCCTGGTGACTTCCAGGTTGCAGATGGTGGGGGTGCAGAGCATAGGGAGCACGCCCGCGCCAACTGTGGTCCTGGGGTGGTCCCTTGAGTCAAAGGTGAGGTCGGCCTTAGGTGCCACCCAGCCCGGGGGGGGGGGGCTCCCCGCTGCAAGCGGGCGGCGCCCGCCCTACGGAAGAATTGCTTGACGTGGCGGTCCGAGGCTGGCGCTTGCGATCCGCCAAGGAGGGTCGCGATAGCGTGGGGCACTGGTGCCGCGAAGCACGCAATGAGGAGGCCACGCAGCTCCTCCCAGGAGGCCACTGAAGTCTCCGGCAAGACCAGGAGTCAGGCGCGCGGCACACCCGTAAGGGCCATGGGGAGCCAATTCCTCATGACCTTGTCGTCGCTGCCGGTTGCCCAGACATCCTCCGCATACGCCTGGAGAAACCCTGCCAGATCCGCCGTGCCGTCGTATTGATGCGGCAACTCCGTCCTGAACTTTGGCAGCCATCGCACCTGCCGTAGGGTGGGGGAGAAAGCATGCTGACCCGTGGCGCTCTCGGACGCACCCGGCGGCACGACCAGTGAAGTAACGCCCGCCATGGGACCCAAACGGCGGGGGTGTTGGGAAAAGTAGTAATTTCAAAAAAAAATCCTACGCACACGCAAGATCATGGTGATGCATAGCAACGAGAGGGGAGAGTGTTGTCCACGTACCCTCGTGGACCGAAAGCAGAAGCGTTAGCACAACGCGGTAGATATAGTCGTACGTCTTCATGATCCGACGGATCAAGTACCGAACGTACGGCACCTCCGAGTTCAGCACACGTTCAGCCCGATGACGTCCCTCGAACTCCGATCTAGCCGAGTGTTGAGGGATAGTTTTGTCAGCATGACGGCGTGGTTACGATGTTGATGTTCTACCGACGCAGGGCTTCGCCTAAGCACCGCTACAGTATTATCGAGGTGGACTATGGTGGAGAGGGGCACCGCACACGGCTAAGGAACGATCACGAAGATCAACTTGTGTGTCATGGGGTGCCCCCCCTGCCCCTGTATATAAAGGAGGGAGGGGGGAGGTGCGGCCGGCCCCTAGGGGTGCGCCTGGAGGAGTCCTACTCCCACCGAGAGTAGGACTCCCCCCTCTTGCCTTGTTGGAGAAGGAAGGGGAAGGGGGAAAAAGGAAAGGGGGGGGGGGCTTCCTTGTCCTATTCGGACTAGGGGGGAGTGGGCGTGCGGCCTGCCCTGGCCGGCCCTCCTCTTCTCCCTTAGGGCCCATGTAGGCCCATTAACCCCCGGGAGGGTTCCGGTAACCCCCCCCCCCCCGGTACTCCGGTAAAATCCCGATTTCACCCGGAACGATTCCGATATCCAAATATAGGCTTCCAATATATCAATATTTATGTCTCGACCATTTCGAGACTCATCGTCATGTCCGTGATCACATCCGGGACTCCGAACAACTTTCGGTACATCAAAACATATAAACTCATAATATAACTGTCATCGTAACGTTAAGCGTGCGGACCCTACGTGTTCGAGAACTATGTAGACATGACCTAGAACTGTTTCCGGTCAATAACCAATAGCGGAACCTGGATGCTCATATTGGCTCCTACATATTCTACGAAGATCTTTATCGGTCAAACCGCATAACAACATACGTTGTTCCCTTTGTCATCGGTTTGTTACTTGCCCGATATTCGATCGCCGGTATCTCAATACCTAGTTCAATCTCGTTACTGGCAAATCTCTTTACTCGTTACGTAATGTATCATTCCATAACTAACTGATTAGTTACATTGCTTGCAAGGCTTATAGTGATGTGCATTACTGAGAGGGCCCAGAGATACCTCTCCGACAATCGGAGTGACAAAACCTAATCTCAAAATACGCCAACTCAACATGTACCTGTGGAGACACCTGTAGAGCTCCTTTATAATCACCCAGTTATGTTGTGACATTTGGTAGCACACAAAGTGTTCCTCCAGTAAACGGGAGTTGCATAATCTCATAGTTATAGGAACTTGTATAAGTCATGAAGAAAGCAATAGCAATATACTAAACGGTCAAGTGCTAAGCTAACGGAATGGGTTAAGTCAATCACATCATTCTCCTAATGATGTGATCCCATTAATCAAATGACAACACATGTCTATGGTTAGGAAACATCACCATCTTTGATCAATGAACTAGTCAAGTAGAGGCATACTAGTGACATTAAGTTTGTCTATGTATTCACACATGTATCATGTTTCCGGTTAATACAATTCTAGCATGAATAATAAACATTTATCATGATATGAGGAAATAAATAATAATTTTATTATTGCCTCTAGGGCATATTTCCTTCAGTCTCCCACTTGCATTAGAGTCAATAATCTAGATTACACAGTAAAGATTCTAACAACCATGGAGTCTTGATGCTGATCATGTTTTGCTCGTGGAAGGGGCTTAGTCAACGGGTCTACTACATTCAGATCCATATGTATCTTGCAAATCTCTATGTCTCCCACCTGGACTTGGTCCCGAATGGAATTGAAGCATCTCTTGATGTGCTTGGACCTCTTGTGAAATCTGGATTCCTTTGCCAAGGCAATTGCACCAGTATTGTCATAGAAGATCTTCATTGGTTACGATGCACTAGGTATGACACCTAGATCAGAAATGAACTCTTTCATCCAGACTCCTTCATTTACTGCTTCCGAAGCAGCTATATACTCCGCTTCGCATGTAGATCCCGCCACGACGCTTTCACGAGCTTTGTTTAGAACTGCACCAACTGACAGCTCCACCGTTCAATATAAACATGTATCCGGTTTGCGATTTAGAATCGTCCGGATCAGTGTCAAAGCTTGCATCGACGTAACCATTTACGACTAGATCTTTGTCACCTCCATAAACGAGAAACATATCCTTAGTCCTTTTCGGTATTTCAGGATATTCTTGACCGCTGTCCATGATCCACTCTGGATTACTTTGGTACCTACCGCCAAGCTTATTGCTAAGCACATGTCGTCTCCGTACACAGCATTGCATACATGATAGAGCCTATGGCTGAAGCATAGGGAACATCTTTCGTTTTCTCTCTATCTTCTATTGTGGTCGGGCATTGAGTCTGACTCAACTTCACACCTTGTAACACGGGCAAGAACCCTTTCTTTGCCTGATCCATTTTGAACTTTTTCAAAACTTTATCAAGGTATGTGCTTTGTTTAAGTCCAATTAAGTGTCTTGATCTATCTCTATAGATCTTGATGCCCAATATGTAAGCAGCTTCACCGAGGTCTTTCATTGAAAAACTTTTATTCAAGTATCCCTTTATGCCATCCAGAAATTCTATATCATTTCCAGTTAACAATATGTCATCTACATATAATATCAAAAATGCTACAGAGCTCCCACTCACTTTCTTGTAAATATAGGCTTCTCCAAAAGTCTGTATAAAACTATATGCTTTGATCACACTATCAAAGCGTTTATTCCAACTCCGAGAGGCTTGCACTAGTCCATAAATGGATCGGTGGAGCTTGCACACTTTGTTAGCACCTTTTGGATCGACAAAACCTTCCGGTTGCATCATATACAACTCTTCTTCCGGAAATCCATTTAGGAATGCAGTTATGACATCCATTTGCCAAATTTCATAATCATAAAATGCGGCAATTGCTAACATGATTCGGACATACTTTAGCATCGCTACTGGTGAGAAAGTCTCATCATAGTCAACCCATTGAACTTGTCGAAAACCTTTCACAACAAGTCAAGCTTTGTAGACAGTTACATTACCATCAGCGTCAGTCTTCTTCTTGAAGATCCATTTATTTTCTATGGCTTGCCGATCATCGGGCAAGTCAACCAAATTCCATACTTTGTTCTCATACATGGATCCCATCTCAGATTTCATGGCCTCAAACCATTTTATGGAATCTGGGCTCATCATCGCTTCCTCATAGTTCGAGGTTCGCCATGGTCAAGTAACATGACTTCCGAATAGGATTACCGCACCACTCTGGTGCGGATCTTACTCGTGGACCTCGAGGTTCGGTAGTAACTTGATCTGAAGTTTCATGATCAATATCATTAGCTTCCTCACTGATTGGTGTAGTTGTCACAGGAACCGGTTCTTGTGACGAACTACTTTCCAATAAGGGAGCAGGTACAGTTACCTCATCAAGTTCTACTTTCCTCTCACTCACTTCTTTCGAGAGAAACTCCTTCTCTAGAAAGGATCCGAATTTAGCAACAAAAATCTTGCCCTCAGATCTGTGATAGAAGGTGTACCCAATAGTCTCTTTTGGGTATCCTATGAAGACACATTCTCTGATTTGGGTTCGAGCTTATCTTTCTTCACATAAGCATTGCAGCCCCAAACTTTAAGAAACGACAACTTTGGTTTCTTGCCAAACCACAGTTCATAAGGCGTCGTCTCAACGGATTTTGATGGTGCCCTATTTAACGTGAATGCAGCCATCTCTAAAGCATAACCCCAAAACGATAGCGGTAAACCAGTAAGAGACATCATAGATCGCACCATATCTAGTAAAGTACGATTCGACGCTCGACACACCATTTCGCTGTGGTGTTCGGGTGGCGTGAGTTGCTAAACTATTCCGCATTGCTTCAAATGTAAACCAAACTCAGAACTCAAATATTCTCCTCCACGATCAGATCGTAGAAATTTTATTTTCTTGTTACGATGATTTTCCACTTCACTCTGAAATTCTTTGAACTTTTCAAATGTTTCAGACTTGTGTTTCATCAAGTAGATATACCCATATCTGCTCAAATCATCTGTGAAGGTGAGAAAATAACGATACCCGCCGCGAGCCTCAACATTCATTGGACCACATACATCAGTATGTATGATTTCCAACAAATCAGTTGCTCGCTCCATAGTTCCGGAGAACGGCGTTTTAGTCATCTTGCCCATGAGGCATGATTCGCAAGTACCAAGTGATTCATAATCAAGTGATTCCAGAAGTCCATCAGTATGGAGTTTCTTCATGTGTTTTACACCAATATGACCCAAATGGCAGTGCCACAAATAAGTTGCACTATCATTATCAACTCTGCATCTTTTGGTTTCAACATTATGAATATGTGTATCACTACTATCGAGATTCAATAAAAATAGACCACTCTTCAAGGGTGCATGACCATAAAAGATATTACTCATATAAATAGAACAACCATTATTCTCTGATTTAAATGAATAACCGTCTCGCATCAAACAAGATCCAGATATAATGTTGCTCAACGCTGGCACCAAATAACAATTATTTAGGTCTAAAACTAATCCCGACGGTAGATGTAGAGGTAGCGTGCCGACCGCAATCACATCGACTTTGGAACCATTTCCCACGCGCATCGTCACCTCGTCCTTAGCCAATCTTCGCTTAATCCGTAGTCCCTGTTTCGAGTTGCAAATATTTGCAACAGAACCAATATCAAATACCCAATTGCTACTACGAGCATTAGTAAGGTACACATCAATAACATGTATATCACATATACCTTTGTTCACCTTGCCATCCTTCTTATCCGCCAAATACTTGGGGCAGTTCCGCTTCCAAGGTCCACCGCTTGCGGAGAAGCACTCAGCCAGGCTTAGGTCCAGACTTGGGTTTCTTCTCCTGAGCAGCAACTTGCTTGCTGTTCTTCTTGAAGTTTCCCTTCTTCTTCCCTTTGCCCTTCTTCTTGAAACTGGTGGTCTTATTAACCATCAACACTTGATGCTCCTTCTTGATTTCTACATCCGCAGCCTTTAGCATTGCGAAGAGCTCAGGAATAGTCTTGTCCATCCCTTGCATATTATAGTTCATCACGAAGCTCTTGTAGCTTGGTGGCAGTGATTGAAGAATTCTGTCAATGATACTATCATCAGGAAGATTAACTCCCAGTTGAATCAAGTGATTATTATACCCAGACATTTTGAGTATATGTTCAGTGACAGAACTATTCTCCTCCATCTTACAGCTATAGAACTTATTGGAGATTTCATATCTCTCAGTCCGGGCATTTGCTTGAAATATTAACTTCAACTCCTGGAACATCTCATATGCTCCATGATGATCAAAATGTCGTTGAAGACCCTGTTCTAAGCCGTAAAGCATGGCACACTGAACTATCGAGTAGTCATCAGCTATGCTCTGCCAGACGTTCTTAACGTCGTCAGTTGCATCTGCAGTAGGCCTGGCACCCAGCGGTGCTAACAGGACGTAATTCTTCTGTGCAGCAATGAGGATGATCCTCAAGTTACGGACCCAGTCCATGTAGTTGCTACCATCATCTTTCAACTTAGCTTTCTCAAGGAACGCATTAAAATTCAACGGAACAACAGCACGAGCCATCTATCTACAACAAACATAGATAAGCAAAATACTATCAGGTTCATGATAAATTTAAGTTCAGTTAATCATATTACTTAAGAACTCCCACTTAGACAGACATCTCTCTAGTCATTTAAGTGATCACGTGATCCACATCAACTAAACCATGTCCGATCATCACGTGAGATGGAGTAGTTTCAATGGTGAACATCACTATGTTGATCATATCTACTATATGATTCACGTTCGACCTTTCGGTCTCCGTGTTCCGAGGCCATATCTGTATATGCTAGGCTCGCCAAGTTTAACTGAGTATTCGCGTGTGCAACTGTTTTGCACCCGCTGTATTTGAATGTAGAGCCTATCACACCCGATCATCACGTGGTGTCTCAGCACGAAGAACTTTCGCAACGGTGCATACTCAGAGAACACTTCTTGATAATTAGTGAGAGATCATCTTAAAATGCTACCGTCAATCAAACCAAGATAAGATGCATAAAGGATAAACATCACATGCAATCAATATAAGTGATATGATATGGCCATCATCATCTTGTGCTTGTGATCGCCATCTCCGAAGCACCGTCGTGATCACCATCGTCACCGACGCGACACCTTGATCTCCATCGTAGCATCGTTGTCGTCTCGCCAATCTTATGCTTCTACGACTATCGCTACCGCTTAGTGATAAAGTAAAGCATTACAGGGCGATTGCATTGCATACAATAAAGCGACAACCATATGGCTCCTGCCAGTTGCCGATAACTTCGGTTACAAAACATGATCATCTCATACAATAAAATATAGCATCACGTCTTGACCATATCACATCACAACATGCCCTGCAAAAACAAGTTAGACGTCCTCTACTTTGTTGTTGCAAATTTTACGTGGCTGCTACGGGCTGAGCAAGAACCGTTCTTACCTACGCATCAAAACCACAACGATAGTTTGTCAAGTTGGTGCTGTTTTAACCTTCCAAGGACCGGGCGTAGCCACACTCGGTTCAACTAAAGTGAGAGAGACAGACACCCGCCGGTCACCTTTAAGCAACGAGTGCTCGCAACGGTGAAACCACTCTCGCGTAAGCGTACGCGTAATGTCGGTCCAGGCCGCTTCATCTCACAATACCGCCGAACCAAAGTACGACATGCTGGTAAGCAGTACGACTTATATCGCCCACAACTCACTTGTGTTCTACTCGTGCATATGACATCTACGCATAAAACCAGGCTCGGATGCCACTGTTGGGAAACGTAGTAATTTCAAAAAAATTCCTACGCATACGCAAGATCATGGTGATGCATAGCAACGAGAGGGGAGAGTGTTGTCCATGTACCCTCGTAGACCGAAAGTGGAAGCGTTAGCACAACACGGTTGATATAGTCATACGTCTTCACGATCCGACCGATCAAGTACCGAACATACGGCACCTCCGAGTTCAGCACACGTTCAACCCGATGACGTCCCTCGAACTCCGATCCAGCCGAGTGTTGAGGGAGAGTTTTGTCAGCACGACGGCGTGGTGACGATGTTGATGTTCTACCGACGCAGGGCTTCGCCTAAGCACCGCTACAGTATTATCGAGGTGGACTATGGTGGAGGGGGGCACCGCACACGTCTAAGGAACGATCACGAAGATCAACTTGTGTGTCATGGGGTGCCCCCTGCCCCCGTATATAAAGGAGGGAGGGAGAGGTGCGGCCGGCCCCTAGGGGTGCGCCTGGAGGAGTCCTACTCCCACCGAGTAGGACTCCCCTCTGCCTTGTTGGAGAAGGAAGGGAAAGGGGAAAGAGGAAGGGCGCCCCTTCTTGTCCTATTCGACTAGGGGAGGGGCGCGCGCCTGCCCCGGCCGCCCTCCTCTTCTCCCTTAGGGCCCATGTAGGCCCATTAACCCCCGGAAGGGTTCCGGTAACCCCCCGGTACTCTAGTAAAATCCCGATTTCACCCGGAACGATTCCGATATCCAAATATAGGCTTCCAATATATCAATCTTTATGTCTCGACCATTTCGAGACTCCTCGTCATGTCCGTTATCACATCCGGGACTCCGAACAACTTTCGGTACATCAAAACATATAAACTCATAATATAACTGTCATCGTAACGTTAAGCGTGCGGACCCTACGGGTTCGAGAACTATGTAGACATGACCTAGAACTATTTCCGGTCAATAACCAATAGCCGAACCTGGATGCTCATATTGGCTCCTACATATTCTACGAAGATCTTTATCGGTCAAACCGCATAACAACATACGTTGTTCCCTTTGTCATCGGTATGTTACTTGCCCGAGATTCGATCGTGGTATCTCAATACCTAGTTCAATCTCGTTACCGACAAGTCTCTTTACTCGTTACGTAATGCATCATTCTGTAACTAAATGATTAGTTACATTGCTTGCAAGGCTTATAGTGATGTGCATTATCGAGAGGGCCCAGAGATACCTCTCCGACAATCGGAGTGACAAAACCTAATCTCAAAATACGCCAACTCAACATGTACCTTTGGAGACACCTGTAGAGCTCCTTTATAATCACCCAGTTATGTTGTGACATTTGGTAGCACACAAAGTGTTCCTCCGGTAAACGGGAGTTGCATAATCTCATAGTGATAGGAACTTGTATAAGTCATGAAGAAAGCAATAGCAATATACTAAACGATCAAGTGCTAAGCTAACGGAATGGGTCAAGTCAATCACATCATTCTCCTAATGATGTGATCCCATTAATCAAATGACAACACATGTCTATGGTTAGGAAACATAACCATCTTTGACCAATGAGCTAGTCAAGTAGAGGCATACTAGTGACATTAAGTTTGTCTATGTGTTCATACATGTATCATGTTTCCGGTTAATACAATTCTAGCATGAATAATAAACATTTATCATGGTATGAGGAAATAAATAATAACTTTATTATTGCCTCTAGGGCATATTTCCTTCAGGGGGTGAGGTACAACAGACGAGGAGGTGAATCTTTGACGCACCCCTACCTGGCGCACCAAATGTCGGATTCGGGGCTCCGCAGACCCAAGAAAGATTCGAACTCTAGGGTGTGTGCGAAGAACTCAATCTCCCCAACCAACCAACTCATTGCTCTCACAGCCTAGCTCGATGCTCGGGAAAGGAAAGAGCCATGGCAGTTTACCTAGGTTTGGGCCACCTTGCGGTGTAAGACCCTACTCCTGCTTTGTGGTGGATTAGCCTCGAGGTGGGCTGAGGATGAACTAGTACAGAGGAAGAACTACCTCAGGAGGTCTGTTCTTGCGTTGGTGTGAGCTGGTGAGGGTTCGGATGGCCCGATCCCCTTCCATGGTGGTGTCTAAGCTATATTTATAGCGGCCTTGGTCCACTTCCCCCGAAATGGAGGCGAGAAGGGATCCCACAATGGCCAAGTTTGAAGGGACACAAATAGTACATCTTATCCTGACAAAAGGTGGTCTTCGCCTGCCAAGCTTCTGGTCGTGATGTAGTGGTGGGCTCGGTGATGACCTCCATCCTGCCGTCTTGGCGGTCTTGGTCTTGTAGCACGGAAATGGAAACCTTTGGCTGATTCCTCGGGACTCTCTGCATGCACTTTCCTCTTTAGCACCAAACAGGAAACCTGATGTACTGCGCCCGCTGGCGCCCGCCTAGCCTTGGTCGTCATGGCTTGCGTCACCTCAACCTCACGAGGTGAGCGCCTGCATAGGAATCTCCGCTCCTCAGGAGCCAGCCTGGGGAGGCCGATCCCTCTGGAGGTCTTGGCGTCATCCGCCTCCTGTGGCTTGGCCCCTCGCGTGGATCTTGTGTTGTTGATGCTGAAGATGGGTCGTACCAGGCCGTCGATAGAGCCATGCCGTGGGCCGCACGCAGGCAAGTCTGGGTACCCTAGTTCCCAGAACGCCGACACTAGCCCTCCCCCTTTTCCTTCCCTAGGGCTTGCCAAACAAGGGAGGGGGTGCACTAGCCCCCTTGTGGGCTGGTCTGTCCCCTTCATTGGCCCATAAGGCCCATATCTTGCCGGGGGGTGCCCGAAACCCCTTCCAGTGACCGGATTCTTTCCCGGTAAGTCCCGAAACACTTCCATTGTCCAAATACCATCGTCCTATATATCAATCATTACCTCTCAACCATTTCGAGACTCCTCTTCATGTCCGTGATCTCATCCGGGACTTCGAACAACATCCGGTCACAAAAACATATAACTCATATAACACTATATCGTCAACGAACGTTAAGTGTGCGGACCCTACGGGTTCGAGAACTATGTAGACATGACCGAGACACCTCTTCGGTCAAAAACCAATAGTGGAACCTGGATGCCCATATTGGCTCCTACATATCCTACGAAGATCTTTATCGGTTGAACCGTTATGACAACATACATAATTCCCTTTCTCTATCGGTATGTTACTTGCCCGAGATTCGATGGTCGGTATCTTCATACATAGTTCAATCTCGTTACATACTACATAGTTCAATCTCGTTACAGACAACTCTCTTTACTTATTCCATAATATATCACCTCGTGACTAACTCCTTAGTCGTTTGCTTGCAAGGTTATGATGTGTATTACTGAGAGGGCCCAGAGATACCTCTCCAATACTCTGAGTGACAAATCCTAATCTCGATCTATGCCAACTCAACAAACGCCTTTAGAGATACTTGTAGATAATCTTTATAATCACCCAATTATGTTGTGACGTTTGATAGCACACAAGGCATTCCTCTGGTATCCGGGAGTTGCATAATCTCATAGTCGAAGGAATATGTATTTGACATGAAGAAAGCAATAGCAATAAAACTGAACGATCATTATGCTAAGCTAATGGATGGGTCTTGTACATCACATCATTCTTCTATGATGTGATCCCATTATCAAATGAAAACTCATGTCAATGGTTAGGAAACCTTAACCATATTTGATCAACGAGCTAGTCAAGTAGAGGCTCACTAGGGACACGGTGTTTGTTTATGTATTCACACATGTATTTAAGTTTCCGATCAATACAATTCTCGCATGAATAATAAACCTTTATCATGAATAAGGAAATATAAAATAAAAACTTTATTATTGCCTCTAGGGCATATTTCCTTCAGTCTCCCACTTGCACTAGAGTCAGTAATCTAGTTCACATCACCATGTGATTTGACACCCATAGTTCACATCGCCATGTGACCAACATCCAAAGAGTTTACTAGAGTCAATAATCTAGTTCACATCACCATGTGATTAAAGTCCAACGAGTACTGAGGTGTGATCATGTTTTGCTTGTGAGAGAGGTTTAGTCAACGGGTCTGTCACATTCAGATCTGTATGTATTTTGCAAATTTGTATGTCTACAATGCTCTGCATAGAGCTGTTGGGGAACGTAGCAGAAATTCAAAATTTTCCTACGTGTCACCAAGATCTATCTATGGAGAAACCAGCAACGAGGGGAAGGAGAGTGCATCTACATACCCTTGTAGATCGCTAAGCGAAGCGTTCAAGAGAACGGGGTTGATGGAGTCGTTACTCGCCGTGATTCAAATCACCGATGATCCTAGTGCCGAACGGACGCCACCTCCGCGCCAACACACGTACAGCCGGTGACGCCTCCCACGCCTTGATCCAGCAAGGAGAGAGGAGAGGTTGAGGAAGACTCCATCCAGCAGCAGCACAACGGCGCAGTGATGATGGAGGAGCGTGGCAATCCAGCAGGGCTTCGCCAAGCACCGCGAGAGAGGAGAAGGGAGAGAGGTAGGGCTGGGCCAAGAGGGAGATGTTCTCATGTGTATGGCAGCCCCAAAACCTCAAGTATATATAGGAGGGAAGGGGGCTGCGCCCCCTTTAGGGTTTCCCACCCCAGGGGTGCGGCCAGCCCTAGATCCCATCTAGGGGGCGGCCAAGGGGAGAGAGGGGCGCCCACTAGGTGGGCTTTAAGGCCCATCTGGACCTAGGGTTTGCCCCTCCCCACTCTTCCCACGCCTTGGGGCTTGGTGGGGGGCGCCCCAGCCCACCTAGGGCTGGTCCCCTCCCACACTTGGCCCACGAGCCTTCAGGGGTTGGTGGCCCCACTTGGTGGACCCCCGGGACCCTCCCGGTGGTCCCGTGACGCTACCGAAAAACCCAAACTTTTCCGGTGACCAAAACAGACTTCCCATATATAAATATTTACCTTGAACCATTCCGGAACTCCTCGTGACGTCCGGGTTCTCATCCGGACTCAACAACATTCGGTAACCACATACAAACTTCCTTTATAACCCTAGCGCCATCGAACCTTATGTGTAGACCCTACGGGTTCGGGAGACATGTAGACATGACCGAGACGTTCTCCACCAATAACCAACAGCTGGATCTGGATACCCATGTTGGCTCCCACATGTTCCACGATGAGATCATCGGATGAACCACGATGTCAAGGACTCAATCGATCCCGTATACAATTCCCTTTGTCTAGCGGTATTGTACTTGCCCGAGATTCGATCGTCGGTATACCGATACCTTGTTCAATCTCGTAACCGGCAAGTCTCTTTACTCGTTCCGTAAGACATCATCCCATGATCAACCCCTTGGTCACATTGTGCACATTATGATGATGTCCTACCGAGTGGGCCCAAAGATACCTCTCCGTTTACGGAGTGACAAATCCAGTCTCGATTCGTACAACCCAATGCAGACACTTTCGGAGATACCGTAGTGCACCTTTATAGCCACCCGTTATGTTGTGACGTTTGGTACACCCAAAGCATTCCTACGGTATCCGGGAGTTGCACAATCTCATGGTCTAAGGAAATGATACTTGACATTAGAAAAGCTTTAGCATACGAACTACGATCTTTGTGCTAGGCTTAGGATTGGGTCTTGTCCATCACATCATTCTCCTAATGATGTGATCCCGTTATCAATGACATCCAATGTCCATGGTCAGGAAACCGTAACCATCTATTGATTAACGAGCTAGTCAACTAGAGGCTTACTAGGGACATGGTGTTGTCTATGTACCCACACATGTATCTGAGTTTCCTTTCAATACAATTATAGCATGGATAATAAACGATTATCATGAACAAGGAAATATACTAATAACTAATTTATTATTGCCTCTAGGGCATATTTCCAACAGTCTCCCACTTGCACTAGAGTCAATAATCTAGTTCACATTGTCATGTGATTAACACTCACAAGTCACATCGCCATGTGACCAACATCCAAAGAGTTTACTAGAATCAATAATCTAGTTCACATCACTATGTGATTAACACTCAATGAGTTCTGGGTTTGATCATGTTATGCTTGTGAGAGAGGTTGTAGTCAACGGGTCTGCAATATTCAGATCCGTATGTACTTCGCAAATCTCTAGGTCATATTGTAAATGCTGCTTCCACGCTCCACTTGGAGCTATTCCAAATGGTTGTTCCACTATACGTATCCTTTTTGCTACTTAGAGTCATTCGGATAAGTGTTAAAGCTTGCATCGGCGTAACCCTTTACGCCGAACTCTTTATCACCTCCATAATCGAGAAACATGTCCTTATTTACTCCAAGGACAATTTTGACCGCTGTCCAATGATCCCCATTCTGGATCATTCTTGTACCCTTTGATCGACTCATGGCAAGGCACACTTCGGTGCGGTACACAAGATAGCATACTATAGAGCCTACGTCTAAAGCATAGGGGCGACCTTCGTCCTTTCTCTCTTTTCTGCCGTGGTCGAGCTTTAACTCTTAACTTCATACCTTACAACTCAGGTAAGAACTCCTTCTTTGACTGATCCATCTTGAACACCTTCAAGATCATGTCAAGGTATGTGCTCATTTGAAAGTACTATTAAACATTTTTGATCTATCTTATAGTCTTGATGCTTATTATTCAAGTAGCCTAATCCAGGTTTTCCATTGAAAAACACTTTTCAAACAACCCTATATGCTTTCTTGAAATTCTACATCATTTCGATCATCAATATGTCAACAACATATACTCATCGAAATTCTATAGTTCTCCACTCACTTCTTTGGAAATACAAGTTTCTCATAAACTTTGTATAAACCCAAAATCTTTGATCATCTCATCAAAGCGCACATTCCAACTCCGAGATGCTTACTCTAGTCCTTAGAAAGGATCGCCGGAGCCAGCATACCTTTTAGCATCCTCGGGATCGAAAAACTTTCTG
The DNA here is from genome assembly GCA_021605205.1 of Aegilops longissima. NCBI lineage: Eukaryota > Viridiplantae > Streptophyta > Magnoliopsida > Poales > Poaceae > Aegilops > Aegilops longissima. The sequence goes on from CM038678.1 coordinate 298,019,637, forward strand.
AATGTATCACATACAACCTTTCCTTCTGGCCGGTAAGGAAACTCATTTTGACATCCATCCGCCAGATTTCATAAATGCAGCTTATGCTAACATGATTCCGACGGACTTAAGCATCGCTACGGATGAGAAAATCTCATCGTAGTCAACTCCTTGAACTTGTGAAAACTCTTTGCCACAAGTCGAGCTTCATAGACGGTGATATTACCGTCCACGTCCGTCTTCTTCTTAAAGATCCATTCATCTTAATGGCTTGCCGATCATCGGGCAAGTCCACCAAAGTCCATGCTTTGTTCTGATACATGGATCCTATCTCAGATTTCATGGCTTCTAACCATTTGTCAGAATTTGGGCCCACCATTGCTTCTCCATAGCTCGTAGGTTCATTGTTGTCTAGCAACATGACCTTCAGACAGGATTGCGTACCACTCTGAAGTAGTACGCCTCCTTGTCACCCTACGAGGTACATTAGTGACTTGATCCGAAACTTCATGATCACTATCATAAGCTTCTACTTCAATTGGTGTATGTGCCACCGAACAACTTCCCGTGCCTCGCTACACACTAGTTGAAGTGACGGTTCAATAACCTCATCAAGTCTCCACCATCCTCCCACTCAACTTTTCGAGACAAACTTTTCCTCGAGAAAGGACCCGATTAAAGAAACAATCCCTATTGCTTTCGGATCTGAATTAGGAGGTATACCCAACTGTTTTGGGTGTCCTATGAAGATGTATTTTATCCGCTTTGGGTTCGAGCTTATCAACCTGAAACTTTTTCACATAAGCGTCGCAGCCCCAAACCTTTAAGAAATGACAACTTAGGTTTCTCCAAACCATAGTTCAAATGGTGTCATCTCAACGCAATTACGTGGTGCCCTTATTAAAGTGAGTGTGGTTGTCTCTAATGCCTAACCCATGAACGATAGTGGTAATTCGATAAGAGACATCATGGTACGCACCATATCCAATAGGGTGCAACTATGATGTTCGGACACACCATCACACTATGGTGTTCCAGGCGGTATTAATTGTGAAACAATTTCCACAATGTCTTAATAGTGTGCCAAAGCTCGTAACTCAGATACTCATCTCTATGATCATATCATAGACATTTTATCCTCTTGTCACGATGATCTTCAACTTCACTCTGAAATTACTTGAACCATTCAATAATTCAAACTTGTGTTCATCAAGTAAATATACTCAACATCTACTCGAATCATCTGTGAAGTAAGAACATAACGATATTCATCAGATGCCTCAAAGACTCATTGGACTGCACACATCAAAAATGTGTTACTTCCAACAAGTTGCTATCTTGTTCCATTTTACTGAAAAACGAGGCTTTTAGTCATCTTGCCCATGTGGTATGATTTGCATATCTCAAGTGATTCAAAATCAAGTAAGTCCAAACGATCCATCTGCATGGAGTTTCTTTATGCGTATACACCAATAGACATGGTTCGCATGTCTCAAAATTTTCAAAAAATGAGTGAGTCCAAAGATCCATCAACATGGAGCTTCTTCATGCGTTTTATACCAATATGACTTACATGGCAGTGCCACAAGTAAGTGGTACTATCATTACTATCTTATATTTTTGGCATGAAAATGTGTATCACTACCATCGAGATTCAATAAACCATTCCTTTAGGTGCAAGACCATTGAAGGTGTTATTCAAATAAATAGAGTAACCATTATTCTCCTTAAATGAATAACCGTATTGCGATAGACATAATCCAATCATTTCTATGCTCAACGCAAACACCAAATGACAATTATTCTGGTTTAATACTAATCTTGATGGTAGAGGGAGCGTGCGATGTTTGATCACATCAAACTTGGAAACACTTCCAACACATATCGTCGGCTCACCTTTAGCTAGTCTCCGTTTATTCCGTAGCTTTTCTTTCGAGTTACTAACACTTAGCAACCGAACCGGCATCTAATACCATGGTGCTACTAGGAGTACTAGTAAAGTACACATTAACATAATGTATATCCAATATACTTCTATCGACCTTGCCAGCCTTCTTATCTACCAAGTATCTAGGGTAATTCTGCTACAGTGGCTGTTCCCCTTATTACAGAAGCACTTAGTTTCGGGTTTGGGTTCAACCTTGGGTTTCTTCACTGGAGCAGCAACTGATTTGCCGTTTCATGAAGTGTCCCTTCTTGCCCTTGCCCTTCTTGAAACTAGTGGTTTCACCAACCATCAATAATTGATGCTCCTTCTTGATTTCTACTTTCGCGGTGTCAAACATCGCGATACCTCAAGGATCATCATATCTATCCCTGATATGTTATAGTTCATCACGAAGCTCTAACAGCTTGGTGGAAATGACTTTGGAGAAACATCACTATCTCATCTGGAAGATCAACTCCCACTCGATTCAAGTGATTGTTGCACTCAGACAATCTGAGCACAAGCTCAACGATTGAGCTTTTCTCCCTTAGTTTGCAGGCTAAGAAAATCGTCGGAGGTCTTATACCTCTTGACGTGGGCACGAGCCTGAAATCCCAATTTCAGCCCTCGAAACATCTCATATGTTCCGCGATGTTTCGAAAACGTCTTTGGTGCCTCAAATCTAAACCGTTTAACTGAACTATCACGTAGTTATCAAAACGTGTATGTCCGATGTTCGCAACATCCACAAACGACGTTTGGGGTTCAACACACCGAAGCGGTGCATTAAGGACACAAGCTTCCTTCCGTCCGCATAATCGCCATCACAACTTTCAACTATATTTTCTCTAGGAATATATCTAAACAAAGGAACTAAAGCGAGCTTTTACATAATTTGCAAAGATCTTTTGACTATGTTCAGGATAATTAAGTTCATCTCATGAACTCCCACTCGAATAGACATCCCTCTAGTCATCTAAGTGATTACATGATCCGAGTCAACTAGGCCGTGTCCGATCATCACGTGAGACGGACTAGTCATCATCGGTGAACATCTTCATGTTGATCGTATCTACTATACGACTCATGCTCGACCTTTCGGTCTCTGTGTTCCGAGGCCATGTCTGTACATGCTAGGCTCGTCAAGTTAACCCTAAGTGTTTCGTGTGTAAATCTGTCTTACACCCGTTGTATGTGAACGTAAGAATCCATCACACCCGATCATCACGTGGTGCTTAGAAGCGACGAACTTTAGCAACGGTGCACGTTAGGGAGAACACTTCTTGAAATTGTTGTAAGGGATCATCTTATTTACTACCGTCGTTCTAAGTAAACAAGATGCATAAACATAATAAACATCACATCCAATTATATAGTAGTGACATGATATGGCCAATATCATATAGCTCCATTGATCTCCATCTTCGGGGCTCCATGATCATCATCGTCACCGGCATGACACCATGATCTCCATCATCATGATCTCCATCATCGTGTCTTCATGAAGTTGTCTCGCCAACTATTACTTCTACTACTACGGCTACCGGTTAGCAATAAAGTAAAGTAATTACATGGCGTTGTTTAATGACACGCAGGTCATACAATAAATAAATACAACTCCTATGGCTCCTGCCGGTTGTCATACTCATCGACATGCAAGTCGTGAATCCTATTACAAGAACATGATCAATCTCATACATCACATATCATTCATCACATTCTTCTTGGCCATATCACATCACATAGCATACCCTGCAAAAACAAGTTAGACGTCCTCTAATTGTTGTTTGCATGTTTTACGTGGCTGTTATGGGTTTCTAGCAAGAACGTTTCTTACCTACGCAAAACCACAACGTGATATGCCAATTGCTATTTACCCTTCATAAGGACCCTTTTCATCGAATCCGTTCCGACTAAAGTGGGAGAGACTGGCACCCGCTAGCCACCTTATGCACCAAGTGCATGTCAGTCGGTGGAACCTGTCTCACGTAAGAGTACGTGTAAGGTCGGTCCGGTCCGCTTCATCCCACAATACCGTCGAAACAAGGTTGGACTAGTAACGGCAAGCATATTGAACATCATCAACGCCCACAACTACTTTGTGTTCTACTCGTGCAAAGAATCTACGCAATAAACCTCGCTCTGATACCACTGTTGGGGAACGTAGCAGAAATTTAAAATTTTCCTACGTGTCACCAAGATCTATCTATGGAGAAACCAGCAACGAGGGGAAGGAGAGTGCATCTACATACCCTTGTAGATCGCTAAGCGGAAGCGTTCAAGAGAACGGGGTTGATGGAGTCGTACTCGTCGTGATTCAAATCACCGATGATCCTAGTGCCGAACGGACGGCACCTCCGCGTTCAACACACGTACAGCCCGGTGACGTCTCCCACGCCTTGATCCAGCAAGGAGAGAGGGAGAGGTTGAGGAAGACTCCATCCAGCAGCAGCACAACGGCGTGGTGGATGATGGAGGAGCATGGCAATCCAGCGAGGCTTCGCCAAGCACCGCGAGAGAGGAGAAGGGAGAGAGTAGGGCTGCGCCAAGAGGAGATGTTCTCATGTGTATGGCAGCCCCAAAACCTCAAGTATATATAGGGGAAGGGGCTGCGCCCCCTTTAGGGTTTCCCACCCCAAGGGGTGCGGCTGAAGGAAATATGCCCTAGAGGCAATAATAATGTTATTATTTATTTCCTTATATCATGATAAATGTTTATTATTCATGCTAGAATTGTATTAACGGAAACATAATACATGTGTGAATACATAAACCTACAGTGTCACTAGTATGCCTCTACTTGACTAGCTCGTTAATCAAAGATGGTTATGTTTCCTAACCATGAACAAGGAGTTGTTATTTGATTAACGGGATCACATCATTGGTTGAATGATCTGATTGACATGACCCATTCCATTAGCATAGCACCTGATCGTTTAGTTTGTTGCTAGTGCTTTTCTTCATGACTTATACATGTTCCTATGACTATGAGATTATGCAACTCCCGTTTGCCGAGGAACACTTTGGGTGCTACCAAACGTCACAACGAATCGGGTGATTATAAAGGTACATTACAGGTGTCTCCGAAGGTACATGTTGGGTTGGCATATTTGAGATTAGGATTTGTCACTCCGATTGTCGGAGAGGTATCTCTGGCCCTCTCGGTAATGCACATCACATAAGCCTTGCAAGCATTGCAACTAAATGTGTTAGTTGTGAGATGATGTATTACGGAACGAGAAAAGAGACTTGCCAAGAACGAGATTGAACTAGGTATTGGATACCGACGATCGAATCTCGGGCAAGTAACATACCGATGACAAAGGAACAACGTATGTTGTTATGCGGTCGACCGATAAAGATCTTCGTAGAATATGTAGGAACCAATATGGGCATCCAGGTCCCGCTATTGGTTATTGACCGAGAGGTGTCTCGGTCATGTCTACATAGTTCTCGAACCCGTAGGGTCCGCACGCTTAACGCTTCGATGATGTTATTATGAGTTTATATGATATTGATGTACGAAGGTTGTTCGGAGTCCCGGATGAGATCACGGACATGACGAGGAGTCTCGAAATGGTCGAGACATAAAGATTGATATATTGGAAGCCTATGTTTGGACTCCGGAATCACTCCGGGTGAAATTGGGAATTTTACCGGAGTACCGGGGTTACTGAACCTCCGGGGGGTCAATGGGCCTTGATGGGCCTTAGTGGAAAGGAGGAAAGGGGCCCAAGTGCTGGCCGCACCTTCCCCCCTTCCCTAGTCCTATTAGGACTAGGAGAAGGGGGTGGCGCCCCCTCTCTCCCTTCCCACTTGGCCAATCCTAGTTGGACTAGGATTGGGGGGAATCCTACTCCGGTGGGAGTAGGACTCCCGTGCGCAGCCCTTGGTGGCCGCCAGCCCTCCCCTTCCCTCCTTTATATACAGGGGCAGAGGGCACCCCATGACACACAAGTTGATCATTGAGATCGTTCCTTAGCCGTGTGCGGTGCCCCCTTCCACCAAACTACACCTCGAATATACCGTTGCGGAGCTTAGGCGAAGCCTGCGCGCGGTGGAACATCATCATCGTCACCACGCCGTCGGTCGATGAAACTCTCCTCAACACTCGGCTGGATCGGAGTTCGAGGGACGCCATCGAGCTGAACGTGTGCAGAACTCGGAGGTGCCGTGACGTTCGGTACTTGGATCGGTTGGATCGGGAAGAAGTACGACTACTTCCTCTCGCTTGCGTCAACGCTTCCGTTGCTGGTCTCGAGGGCGTGAGACAACACTCTCATCTCGTTGCTATGCATCACCATGGTCTTGCGTGATCGTAGGAAAATTTTTGAAATTACTATGTTCCCCAACAAAGGTATCGAGCCTGGTTTTATGCGTTGATGTCATATGCACGAGTAGAACACAAGTGAGTTGTGGGCGATACAAGTCATACTACCTACCAGCATGTCATACTTTGGTTCAGCGGTATTGTGAGATGAAGCGGCCGGACCGACATTACGCGTGACGCTTACGCGAGACTGGTTTCACCGCTGTGAGCACTCGTTGCTTAAAGGTGACCGGGTGTCTGTCTCTCTCACTTTAGTTGAACTGAGTGTATACGCCGGTCCTTGAGAAGGTTAAACGGAGTCTATTTGACGAAATATCGTTGTGGTTTTGATGCGTGGTAAGAACGGTTCTTGCTCAGCCCGTAGCAGCCACGTAAAACTTGCAACAACAAAGTAGAGGACGTCTAACTTGTTTTTGCAGGGCATGTTGTGATGTGATATGGTCAAGACGTGATGCTATATTTTATTGTATGAGATGATCATGTTTTGTAACCGAGTTATCGGCAATCGGCAGGAGCCATATGGTTGTCGCTTATTGTATGAAATGCAAACGCCATGTAATTGCTTTACTTTATCACTAAGGAGTAGCGATAGTCGTAGAAGCAATAGTTGGCGAGACGACAACGATGCTACGATGGAGATCAAGGTGTCGCGCCGGTGACGATGGTGATCATGACGGTGCTTCGAGATGGAGATCACAAGCACAAGATGATGATGGCCATATCATATCACTTATATTGATTGCATGTGATGTTAATCCTTTATGCATCTTATTTTGCTTTGATTGACGGTAGCATTATAAGATGATCCCTTACTAAATTATCAAGAAGTGTTCTCCCGAGTATGCACCGTTATGAAAGTTCTTCGTCTTTGAGACACCACGTGATGATCGGGTGTGATAGGCTCTACGTTCAAATACAACGGGTGCAAAACAGTTGCACACGCAGAATACTCAGGTTATACTTGACGAGCTATGCATATAAGATATGACCTCGAACACGGAGACCGAAGGTCGAGCGTGAATCATATAGTAGATATGATCAACATATTGATGTTCACCATTGAAACTACTCCATCACACGTGATGATCGGTCATGGTGTAGTTGATATGGATCACGCAATCACTTAGAGAATTGGAGGATATTTTTCTAAGTGGGAGTTCTTAAGTAATATGATTAATTGAACTTAAATTTATCATGAACTTAGTACCGATAGTATCTTGCTTGTCTATGATGTGTAGATAGATGGCTCGTCTTTGTTGTTCCGTTGAATTTTAATGCGTTCCTTGAGAAAGCAAAGTTGAAAGATGATGGCAGCAATTACGGACTGGGTCCGTAACGAGGATTATCCTTATTGCTGCATTGAAGAATTACGTCCCGGAAGCACCGTTAGGTGCCGTGCCTGGTGCAAGGGCTGCGCCGAAGTTATGAACGTCTGGCAAAGCAAAGTCGATGACTACTCTATAGTTCATGTGCCATGCTTTACGGCTTAGAACCGGGACTTCAACGTCGTTTTGAACACCATGGGGCATATGAGATGTTCCAGAGTTGAAGTTAATATTCAAGCGAATGCCCGGATTGAGAGATATGAAGTCTCCAATAAGTTCTATAGCTGTAAGATGGAGGAGAACGGTTCGTCGGTGAGCATATACTCGTAATGTCCGGATATAACAATCACTTGATTCAACTGGGAGTTAATCTTCCGGATGATTGCGTCATTGACAGAATTCTCCAATCACGCCACCAAGCTACAAGAGCTTCGTGATGAACTATAATATGCAAGGGATGACCAAAACAATGCCCGAGCTCTTCGCGATGCTTTGAAAGCATGGAGGTAGAAATCAAAAGGAGCATCAAGTGTTGATGGTTAACAAAACCACTAGTTTCAAGAAAAGGGCAAAGGAAAGAAAAGGAAACTTCAAAAGAGCGGCAAGCAAGTTGTCGATCAAGAGAAGAAACCCAAGTCTGGTCCTAAGCACAAACCGAGTGCTTCTATTGCAAGCAGGCTGGTCATTTGAGCGGAACTGCCCCAAGTATTTGGCGGATAAGAAGGATGGCAAGGTTAACAAAGGTATATGTGATATACATGTTATTGATGTGTACCTTACTAATACTCGCAGTAGCACTGGTATTTGATACTGGTTCATTGCTAATATTTGCAACTCAAAGCAGGGCTACGGATTGCGAAGATTGGCTAAGGACGAGGTGACAATGCGCGTGGGAAATGGTTCCAAAGTCGATGTGATCGCAATCGGCACGCTACCTCTACATCTACCTTCGGATTAGTATTAGACCTAAATAATTGTTATTTAGTACCAGCGTTGAGCATGAACATTATATCTGGATCTTGTTTGATGCGAGACGGTTATTCATTTAAATCGAGAATAATGGTTGTTCTATTTATATGAATAATATCTTTTATGGTCATGCACCATTGAAGAATGGTTTGTTTTACTTAATCTTGATAGTAGTGATACACATATTCATAATGTTGAAACCAAAAGATGCAGAGTTGATAATGATGGTGCAACTTATTTGTGGCACTTGCCGTTTAGGTCATATCGGTGTAAAGCGCATGAAGAAACTCCATCTTGATGGACTTTTGGAGTCACTTGATTATGAATCACTTGGCACTTGCGAACCGTGCCTTATGGGCAAGATGACTAAAACACCGTTCTCGGAACTATGGAGAGAGCAACAGATTTATTGGAAATCATACATCTTGATGTATGTGGTCCAATGAATGTTGAGGCTCGTGGCGGATATCGTTATTTTCTCACCTTCACAGATGATTTGAGCAGATATGGGTATATCTACTTAATGAAACACAAGTCTGAAACATTTGAAAAGTTCAAAGAATTTCAGAGTGAAGTGGAAAATCATCGTAACAAGAAAATAAAGTTTCTACGATCTGATCGTGGAGGAGAATATTTGAGTTACGAGTTTGGCCTACATTTGAAACAATGCGAATAGTTTAGCAACTTACGCCACCGAACACCACAACGTAATGGTGTGTCCGAACGTCGTGTCGTATTTATTAGATATGGTGCGATCTATGATGTCTCTTACTGATTTACCGCTATCGTTTTGGGGTTATGCTTTAGAGACGGCTACATTCACTTTAAATAGGGCACCATCTAAATCCGTTGAGACGACGCCTTATGAACTGTGGTTTGGCAAGAAACCAAAGTTGTCGTTTTGAAAGTTTGGGGCTGCGATGCTTATGTGAAAAAGCTTCAACCTGATAAGCTCGAACCCAAATCGAGAAATGTGTCTTCATAGGATACCCAAAGGAGACAGTTGGGTACACCTTCTATCACAGATCCGAAGGCAAGATTTTGTTGCTAAATTCGAAACTTTTTGAGAAAGAGTTTCTCACGAAAGAAGTGAGTGGGAGGAAAGTAGAACTTGATGAGATAATCTGTATCTACTCCCTTATTGAGAAGTAGTACATCACGTAAAACAGTTTCGTGACACCTACACCAAATAGGAGGAAGCTAATGATGATGATCATGAAACTTCAGATCAAGTTTCTACAGAACTTCAGAGATCAACGAGAGCAAGATCCGCACTGAGTGGTACGGTAATCCTATTTTGGAAGTCATGTTATTTGGAACATGATGAACCTCTGAACTATGAAGAAGCGATGGTGAGCCCAGATTCCACAAAATGGCTTGAGGCCATGAAATCTGAGATGGGATCCATGTATGAGAACAAAGTATGGACTTTGGTTGACTTGCCCGATGATCGGCAAGCAATTGAGAATAAATGGATCTTCAAGAAGAAGACTGACGCTGATGGTAATGTTATCGTCTATAAAGCTCGACTTGTTGCAAAAGGTTTTCGACAAGTTCAAGGGATTGACTACGATGAGACCTTCTCACCAGAAGCGATGCTTAAGTCCGTCCGAATCATGTTAGCAATTGCCGCATTTTATGATTATGAAATTTGGCAAATGGATGTTAAAACTGCATTCTGAATGGATTTACGGAAGAAGAGTTGTATATGATGCAACCAGAAGGTTTTGTCGATCCAAAGGAGCTAACAAAGTGTGCAAGCTCCAGCGATCCATTTATGGACTGGTGCAAGCCTCTCGGAGTTGGAATAAACGCTTTGATAGTGTGATCAAAGCATTTGGTTTTATATGCACTTTTGGAGAAGCCTTGTATTTACAAGAAAGTGAGTGGGAGCTCAGAGCATTTCGATATTATATGTGGATGACATATTATTGATCGGAAATGATATAGAATTTCTGGATAGCATAAAGGGATACTTGAATAAGAGTTTTTCGATGAAAGACCTCGGTGAAGCTGCTTACATATTGGGCATTAAGATCTATAGAGATAGATCAAGACGCTTAATAGGACTTTCACAAAGCACATACCTTGATAAAGTTTTGAAAAAGTTCAAATGGATCGAGCAAAGAAAGGGTTCTTGCCGGTATTACAAGGTGTGAAGTTGAGTAAGACTCAATGCCCGACCACCGCAGAAGATAGAGAGAAATGAAAGATGTTCCTATGCTTCAGCCATAGGCTCTATCATGTATGCAATGCTGTGTACCAGACCTGATGTGTGCCTTGCTGTAAGTTTAGCGGCAGGTACCAAAGTAATCCAGAGTGGATCATCGACAGCGGTCAAGAACATCCTTAAGTACTTGAGAAGAACTAAGGATATGTTTCTCATTTATGGCGGTGACAAAGAGCTCGTCAGAACGGTTACGCCGACGCAAGCTTTGACACTGATCCGACGATTCTAAATCGCAAACCGGATACGTATTTACATTAAACGGTGGAGCTGTCGGTTGGTGCAGTTCCAAACAAAGCGTCGCTATGGATCTACATGTGAAGTTGAGTACATAGCTGCTTCGAAGCAGCTAATGAAGGAGTCTGGATGAAGGAGTTCATAACCGATCTAGGTGTTGTACCTAGTGTATCGGGTCCAATGAAAATCTTTTGTGACAATATCGGTGCAATTGCCTTGGCAAAGGAATCCAGATTTCACAAGAGAACCAAGCACATCAAAAGACGCTTCAACTCCATCCGGATTTGGTCCGTGGGAGACATAGAGATATGCAAGATACATACGGATCTGAATGTTGCGACCGTTGACTAAGCCTCTTCCACGAGCAAAACATGATCAGCACCAAGACTCCATGGGTGTTAGAATCATTCTTGTGTAATCTAGATTATTGACTCTAGTGCAAGTGGGAGATCAAGGAAATATGCCCTAGAGGCAATAATAATGTTATTATTTATTTCCTTATATCATGATAAATGTTTATTATTCATGCTAGAATTGTATTAACCGGAAACATAATACATGTGTGAATACATAAACCTACAGAGTGTCACTAGTATGCCTCTACTTGACTAGCTCGTTAATCAAAGATGGTTATGTTTCCTAACCATGAACAAGGAGTTGTTATTTGATTAACGGGATCACATCATTGGTTGAATGATCTGATTGACATGACCCATTCCATTAGCATAGCACCTGATCGTTTAGTTTGTTGCTAGTGCTTTTCTTCATGACTTATACATGTTCCTATGACTATGAGATTATGCAACTCCCGTTTGCCCGAGGAACACTTTGGGTGCTACCAAACGTCACAACGAATCGGGTGATTATAAAGGTACATTACAGGTGTCTCCAAGGTACATGTTGGGTTGGCATATTTCGAGATTAGGATTTGTCCTCCGATTGTCGGAGAGGTATCTCTGGCCCTCTCGGTAATGCACATCACATAAGCCTTGCAAGCATTGCAACTAAATGTGTTAGTTGTGAGATGATGTATTACGGAACGAGAAAAGAGACTTGCCAAGAACGAGATTGAACTAGGTATTGATACCGACGATCGAATCTCGGGCAAGTAACATACCGATGACAAAGGGAACAACGTATGTTGTTATGCGGTCCGACCGATAAAGATCTTCGTAGAATATGTAGGAACCAATATGGGCATCCAGGTCCCGCTATTGGTTATTGACCGAGAGAGGTGTCTCGGTCATGTCTACATAGTTCTCGAACCCGTAGGGTCCGCACGCTTAACGCTTCGATGGCGATGTTATTATGAGTTTATATGATATTGATGTACCAAGGTTGTTCGAGTCCCGGATGAGATCACGGACATGACGAGGAGTCTCAAATGGTCGAGACATAAAGATTGATATATTGGAAGCCTATGTTTGACTCGGAATCACTCCGGGTGAAATTGGGAATTTTACCGAGTACCGGGGTTACGGAACCTCCCGGGGTCAATGGGCCTTGATGGGCCTTAGTGGAAAGGAGAAAGGGGCCCAAGTGCTGGCGCACCTTCCCCTTCCCTAGTCCTATTAGGACTAGGAGAAGGGGTGGCGCCTCTCTCCCTTCCCACTTGGCCAATCCTAGTTGGACTAGGATTGGGGGAGAATCCTACTCCCGGTGGGAGTAGGACTCCCGTGCGCAGCCCTTGGTGGCCGGCCAGCCCCTCCCTTCCCTCCTTTATATACAGGGCAGAGGGCACCCCATGACACACAAGTTGATCATTGAGATCGTTCCTCAGCCGTGTGCGGTGCCCCTTCCACCAAACTACACCTCGAATATACCGTTGCGGAGCTTAGGCGAAGCCCTGCGCCGTGGAACATCATCATCGTCACCACGCCGTCGTCTTGTGAAACTCTCCCTCAACACTCGGCTGGATCGGAGTTCGAGGGACGCCATCGAGCTGAACGTGTGCAGAACTCGGAGGTGCCGTGCGCTCGGTACTTGGATCGGTTGGATCGGGAAGAAGTACGACTACTTCCTCTACGTTGCGTCAACGCTTCCGTTCTTGGTCTCACGAGGGCGTAGACAACACTCTCATCTCGTTGCTATGCATCACCATGGTCTTGCGTGATCGTAGGAAATTTTTTGAAATTACTACGTTCCCCAACACGGCCAGCCCTAGATCCCATCTAGGGGGGGAGGCCAAGGGGGGAGAGGGGGCCGCCCACTAGGTGGGCTTTAAGGCCCATCTGGACCTAGGGTTTGCCCCTCCCCACTATTCCCACGCCTTGGGCCTTGGTGGGGGGCGCCCCAGCCCACCTAGGGCTGGTCCCCTCCCACACTTGGCCCACGCAGTCTTCTGGGGTTGGTGGCCCCACTTGGTGGACCCCCGGGACCCTCCCGGTGGTCCCGGTACGTTACCGGAAAAACCCGAAACTTTTCCGGTGACCAAAACAGGACTTCCCATATATAAGTCTTTACCTCCGGACCATTCCGGAACTCCTCGTGACGTCCGGGATCTCATCCGGGACTCCGAACAACATTCGGTAACCACATACAAACTTCCTTTATAACCCTAGCGTCATCGAACCTTAAGTGTGTAGACCCTACGGGTTCGGGAGACATGTAGACATGACCGAGACGTTCTCCGATCAATAACCAACAGCGGGATCTGGATACCCATGTTGGCTCCCACATGTTCCACGATGATCTCATCGGATGAACCACGATGTCAAGGACTCAATCGATCCCGTATACAATTCCCTTTGTCTAGCGGTATTGTACTTGCCCGAGATTCGATCGTCGGTATACCGATACCTTGTTCAATCTCGTAACCGGCAAGTCTCTTTACTCGTTCCGTAAGACATCATCCCATGATCAACCCCTTGGTCACATTGTGCACATTATGATGATGTCCTACCGAGTGGGCCCAAAGATACCTCTCCGTTTACACGGAGTGACAAATCCAGCCTCGATTCGTGCCAACCCAATGACACTTTCGGAGATACCAGAGTGCACCTTTATAGCCACCCGCTTATGTTGTGACGTTTGGTACACCCAAAGCATTCCTACGGTATCCGGGAGTTGCACAATCTCATGGTCTAAGGAAATGATACTTGACATTAGAAAAGCTTTAGCATACGAACTACGATCTTTGTGCTAGGCTTAGGATTGGGTCTTGTCCATCACATCATTCTCCTAATGATGTGATCCCGTTATCAATGACATCCAATGTCCATGGTCAGGAAACCGTAACCATCTATTGATTAACGAGCTAGTCAACTAGAGGCTTACTAGGGACATGGTGTTGTCTATGTACCCACACATGTATCTGAGTTTCCTTTCAATACAATTATAGCATGGATAATAAACGATTATCATGAACAAGGAAATATACTAATAACTAATTTATTATTGCCTCTAGGGCATATTTCCAACAAGAGCTACTCTAGCTAATTGCTCCCACTTTCAAAATGTATCCAGATCAAGACTGGGAGTCATCCGGATCGGTGTCAAAGCTTGTAACGACATAACTCTTTACGACGAACTCTTTATCACCTCCATAATCGAGAAGCATTTCCTTAGTCCTCTTTAGGTACCTAAGGATAATTTTGACCGTTGTCTAGTGATCTACTCATGGATCACTATTGTACCCCCTTGCCAAACTCATGGCAAGGCACACAACATGTCTGGTACACAGCATGGTATACTTTATAGAACCTATGACTGAGGCATAGGGAATGACTTTCATTCTCTCTCTATATTATGTCGTGGTCGGGTTTTGAGTCTTACTCAACTTCATACCTTGTAACATAGGAAAGAACCATTTCTTTGACTGATCTGTCGGATGTGGGGTTCAGGCAAACCCTTAAGGTTTGAACACTAGGGTTCACGCGAAGTCTTTCCCTCCTACCGATCTACGCTCTAGTTCACTAAGATCTTGCGGACGAACTCGACGAACTCACAACACAGAAAGAGACACGGGGTTTATACTGGTTCGGGCCACCGTTGTGGTGTAATACCCTACTCCAGTGTGGTGGTGGTGGATTGCCTCTTGGGCTGATGATGAACAAGTACAAGAGAATAACAACCTCCTGAGGTTGAGGTGTTCTTGTGCGAGTGTTGGCTTCTCGATCTGTCCCCGTTGTCCCTACTATTGTAGTGGCTAGACCTATTTATAGAGGCCCTAGTCCTCTTCCCAAATGTTGAGCGGGAAGGGAGCCAACAACGGCGAGCTAATTTGAAGGGGGACAGCTAGTACAAGCTATCCTGACAAAAGCGGTCTTCGCCTGCAAAAAGCCCTGGGATGACGCCGTCTTGGGCTCCACGGTGACCTCCGCCTTGCCGTCCTCCTGGTCTTGGTCTTGTTGCACCAATATGGCAACCTTTGTCGGATGCATCGGTACTCTTCGTCTGCGCTTGCCTCCTTAGCACCAAAGAGGAAATGGGGACGCTGTGCGCACTGGCACCCGCCTGGCGCCGTTCATCATGGCTCACGTCACGAGTGCCTCGTGAGGTTTGCCCCGCCTTGATATCTCCGCTCCTCGTGAGCCTGCCTGGCTAGGCCACTCCAGAGGAAGTCTTGCGTCGTCCGCCTCGCGAGGCTTGGACCCTCGCGAAGGTCTTGGATGCCTTGTTGATGAAGATGGGCCATACGGCCCGCCGCTTAGCCACGCCATGGGTCGCAGGCAGGCAAGTCTGGGGACCCCCGTTCCCAGAACGCCGACAGTAGCCCCCGGGCACAAGGCACGCTCGGGCTTGGGTTCACGGCGAAGCCAAGGGTCAAGTTCGGAGCGCCACGGGCCCCAAAAGCCGGCGGCCTCGGTCGACGCGTGGCGGTTGATGGGACGTGGGCGTCTCCGCTTCCCCACGCTGCCTCGACAACTGCTTGACTTGACAAGTCCCTGCGACATGCAAGGAAAACCATCAATACATGCGATCATGGGGGACGCCGGTTGGCCTTCTCTTGCTATAAATGGGGAGGGGGCGGAGCCCCCGTTGCCCATCTTCTCCTTGCTTGCTTGCTTCGTCCTCCTCGCTCCCCCGCTGACAGCAATGGCGCCCATTAGAAGGTTTTCGGCCGAAGAGAAAGGGAAAGCTCCCCGTGACGATCCAGAGCCACTTTCGCCGAAGAAACGGTGGATCCACCGCCGTGACGAGGCGGCGATGCAAGTGGTGACGAGGCCTTGGTGCGAGCAGCCCCCACTGGGGTACCCGCTACCCTTGTACGCCCGAGCCGAGGGCTCAGGAGGACGGAGAGACGAGCACCGCCGCCTGCGCCGTGTCAGGGGTCGCCGTGCCACGGCGCCACGCGCTGTCGCCCCTGGGGTCCACGCCGCCGACTCCTCGCGCGAGTTGGTGCTGTGGGCGCCGATGCCACCAAGCTCCTGGATCCGCTTCCCGCGGTTCTTCTCTGATGTGATGTCGCCGAGGGGGCCACTCGAGCTCTGGCTACAGCACGTCGACTGTAGTGCCCCGGCGACCGGAGCGGAGATCGAAGCGGTCCCCACCGGCAAGATCTTCATGACCCGCGGCTGGGGCGAGATCGCGCAGGTTTGCCGTGCAAGGGGGGCCCTCCTGATCCACTTCGAGTACGACGGCGCCTCCACGCTCTTATTCAAGGTCTTCGACGCCGAGGGCCGCCGGTTGGAGTGATGCCCTGGAGAGGAGCGCCAGGCCGTCGCGCACTCCTATCGCGAGCACTCCAGCAGCAGCAGCCCTTGGGAGTCCAGCAGCTCTCCTGAGCTTTACGAGACTCCGGAGACGAGCGACGACAGCTATGTCCCTCGGAGCTCTCGCCACGCTCGGAGCAGGCCGCGGCGTTCGGTAGCCGCCACCGCTGATCTGGATGGGGTTGGCGCCGGCCTCCCGTGGCCCACTGTTGATGATGGCGTCCGCCACGGGAGGGTGTAGATAGGATTCCCCTTAGTAACAGCTTTTGTTTCCTGCGGAGAATCACGAATCACCACGTGGGGCATGTAAGGGTCTGTAATGTCATTCGTGTTCATCTTCCTTGTTATAAAAACTTGGTGAACGCATGTCCCGTTAAGGCTCAGTCCCTCCCTTTCTTTTCTCGTGATAGCTTGTTGCTCTACGCTGACAGGTCCCGGTCCCAAGGTGGCTACAGCTGTCACTGGTATGCCAGGTCGCGTGCCTTGGTCAAGGCCAGGAGGTGCGCGGCCCGAGGTCCAGTAAGAGCCCCTGAGGCGCGATGCTCAGGAGGTCCCCCTTAGCGTCCAAGTAGCCATGGTAAGGAGAGAAAGGGAGTTGACGTGGCCGCAACAAGGTTGCGGCAGGGCGCGAGCGTCCATGAAGCCTAAACATTTAGCTGATCTGGGTGCAGGACTTATCTCGTTGATTTTGTGGTGACCCCTGACGTTGCGCTAGGGTTGTTCGCCAACTTGTGCGGCATAGTCAGGCCGGCCCGTACGAGTTTCCCTTCCCCATGCTCTCCTTAGTGCTCTACGTCCTCAGGTCCCAGCCCTCGAGTGAGCTCAGCCGCTGCTGGTATGCCAGGTCGCGATGTCGTGGTCAAGGCCAGGGGGTGAGGGCTGGAGAAACAGTAAGAGCTCCTAAGTCGCGATGCTCAGGAGCCCCCCTTTTAACATGCAAGTGGATTGCACGAGGAAAAGGAGACTCGCAGTGCCGTCTGCTATCCTTCCCTCGGGACTCCTGTGAACAGGCACAAGGAGGAACATGGTTGATCGTTACAGCTGTTAGCCTGTCGCTGGTGTCTCTGGGTGAGGCGAAGGCACCGAGGGCCTGGTGAGGTGATGTGCACGGCGCGTGCCGCGAGCCAGAGCTCGACCACTTAGATTTGTCGGTCGTGGCAGGGACGGACCCATGCACCAGCGTCGTGCCTATGTGAAGGCCCTAGGGGAGGCGATGATCGAGCAGGCGATAGCCATTTGCAGGTTAGGCATAAAGGGAAGATTGGCTTGGATAAATGCAGGAAGATACATGCCACTGGGTCTGGCCCGAGCGGCTTGGGGATGATGTAGCCCGAGGGGCGCCCCCAGCAAGGTAAGCTAAAGTCTTAAGCAAAAGGGATACATGCCATAGGGACGGAGCCGTGCAGCCTGGGAATAATGCTGCCCAAGGGGCGCTCCCAGCTTAAACAAACTTGGAAGATGTCACCTGGTTCTATAGACGAAGTAGAGTTGGTGTAGCTGAAGCCACGCGTTGAAGGGATGACTCCTCATGAGCCACCGGGACCCCGAGCCTCGGGAGGATCTGGGGGCTCAGGAGGTTCCCTGAAGAGCGTACCCATCTCCTCCTGAACGACGCGGATCCTGGCCTCCTGAGACGCTAGGACCTGCTGCAAGTTGCGCTGATGGGCCTACGCCACGCTCGGCAAGCCGAAGGGCATGCGAACGTAGCTGTGTGGTGGGCCCTCACAGCGGCCCGCACGTGATGGCCAGAAGCGCTCCTGAGATGCGGCCCTGTTGAGCCCTGGGGCATCAACGTAGAGACGCAGCCCGGCATCCTCGCTCGGATGGGGTGCTGCGCCCTGTGTGCGGCTGTGGCCGCGCATGGCTCTTGCTTCTTGCAATTATTGGGTGGTCTTGGTGATGAACTCCTGGGTGGTGGGAACTCCTTGCCATGTGTTCTCCTGAGGGAAACGTGACGCGAAGCACGCCTCCAAGTGGTGCCCAAGCGCCTCCCTCATGAGGTTGGCAAGGTCTGAGGCCCTCCATAAGAGAGCCCCTAAGGCCTGCCTGAGGAGGGCGCCGGGCGCGCTTTCCTATGCGACGGAGGGAGGCGCCCCTGGAACGGGCGCTGATCCTGACGAGGCTCCTGACGCGACGCCATCTCCTTGGGGTCCTGCGCGGCGCGGTAACTTCTTCTTGGGGATGGTCTCCGGAGGGCCTTCACTTCTGATGTCGGGGTCGTCGATTGCTGCGGCTTCAAAGGCGCGCTCAACAGAGCACACCGCATCCCTCTCTTCACATGGGACCATGATGATTCCTCCGCTTCCCGGCATCTTGAGAACGTTGTAGCCGTGATGAATGACTGCCATGAATTTGGCCAGGGCTAGATACCCAAGGATGGCGTTGTATGGCAGGCGGATGTGTGCGACGTCGAAGTTGATGAGCTCGGTGCGGTAGTTGTCACGCTTGCCGAAGGTGACGGGCAGGCGGACTTGCCCTATTGGTGTGGTGGAACCATCAGTCACTCCTGAGAAAGGCTTGGTTGGTTGAAGCTGCTCATAGGGCACTTGAAGGTTGTCGAACGTGTCGACGGATAGGACGTTGAGCCCTGCGCCGCCGTCGATGAGAGTCTTGGTAACTTGCACATTGCTGCTGACTAGGGAGCACAGCATAGGGAGTGCGCCGGCGGTGGCTACGCACTTGAGCTAGTCTGCCGAGTTGAAGGTGATGGCACATTGGGACTACCTGAGTGGGCGCGTGGCCTCGAGCTTGGGGAGCGCGGTGTTCACCTCATGAGCGAACTGTTTGAAGATGCGCTGAGAGGTTGGGGCTTGTGCACCGCCCAAGATGCAAGCGATCGCACGCGGCTCCTGGAAGCCCCCAGCCCCCTCGTCCTGGTGGTGGTCGTCGTTCCTTCTTGGTGGCGGCAGCGGGGGAAGACCGGTGTTACCCTGGAGGCGATCCTCACGAGGCGGGTCCCTCCAGGCGCCCTCGCGAGGTTGGTCCTAACAGCGATCCTCGCGAGGCCGGTCGCGCCACTCCTGGCGCGGGCCACGGTCGTCCCAGCATCCGCCTCCACGTCCTCCTCCGCGGCCGTAGCACCGGTCGTTGCGCTCGGGGCGTCGACCGTAGCGTCCTTCTCGTATGGCCCTGAGCTCTTGGCAGTCGCTGGTGTTGTGGGTGTTCAGGTAGTGGAAGGCGCAGAACATTCAGCCATTCTTGGACGACTCAGGCTGATCTCTGCCACGCTTGGTGTCGGGCTCCGCTGCGAGCACCACTGCCTCCTTGCGCTTCACGTCCTTGGCCTTGGTCTTCTTTTCTACCGCTCCTGTAGCTGGCAGCTCGAGGAGAGAGAGACGCCCTTCCTTAGCTCCAGCGCACTTGGTCGCCAGGTTGAACAGCTCCTGAGAGGTGCAGAGCTCCTCGTGGATAGCCAGCTCTTCCTTCATCTTGACGTCACGCCGTCGGAGAACGCGGAGATGATGGCCTTGTCCGTGACCTTGGGGATCTTGAGGCGGGTGTTGTTGAAGCGCTGGATGTACTTCTGGAGGGTTTCTCCTAGTTGTTGCTTGATGCGGCACAGGTCACCCGCGGCCGGTGGGCGGTCGCGAGTGTCCTGGAAGTTGGCGACGAAGCGGTCGCGCAACTCGTCCCAGGAGGAGATCGAGCCGTGCTGCAGGTTCAGGAGCCAAGAGCGGGCCCCATCCTTGAGAGCCATGGGAAACCAGTTCGCCATGACTTTTTCGTCGCCGTTGGCCGCTTCGATGCTCAGCTCATAGAGCTGCAGGAACTCTGCGGGGTCCGCGGTGCCATCGTAGCGAGGGGCAGGTCTGGCTTGAACTTGCCTGGCCAGGCGATGCTACGCGGCTCGGGGATGAAGGCGCGGCAGCCGGCTGTGGTTGCTGGGGCCCTCTTCGGTGGTGGACCTTGGTGTTGACGGGGTTCGTGTTGCGCCGCTGCGGGCGGTGCGCGGTCTTGACGAGGTGGCGCGGGGAGCGCCGGCGCAACTTCTCGTGGCCGTGGGATTTCTTGGCAGCTTCTTTCTTCGCGTGCGTGCGCCGGGCACGGTGGATCACGCCACGGAGGTGCGCGCCTTGGTGCCAAGGCACCATCTTGGGGGTGAGGTGGTGGAGGCACGCCATGAGCCCCGTCGCCCACGGCTGGTTGAGGGGGAGGCAGAGAGTTGGACGGCGCTGGAGAGCCCCCTGTGGTACGGACGAGCTCGGCGACGCGGTCGAGCCACTCCTCGTACACGTCGTCGACTGGGTGGTAGCGCAGGAGCTCATTCGCCGCGATGAGCGCGGCTCGTGCCTCCATGGGAGCGCGGTGCGCGTGGGACGAAGAGCTAGCAGGGGTGGGCGATGGAGTAGTGGTATGGCCATCTTGCCGCACCGAAGGATGTAGCGAGGACGCCTGTTGCTCGTTCCCCACAGGGCCGGTGGCGGCGTTGGTGACGGGAGACGAAGAACGATGAGGTGGCCCGCCTACAGGAGCCGTCCGAGCGACGCGGGCGGAGAGGGCAGCCCGACACTCAGCTTGAGCACGGCGAGCGTCCGCCATGGAAACGATGGAGCGAAGGAGCAACGAACCGATGGAAGGGAAACCACAGCGCACCCCTACCTGGTGCGCCAAATGTCAGATGTGGGGTTCCGACAAACCCTTAAGGTTCGAACACTGGGGTGCGCGCGAAGTCTTTCCCTCCTACCGATCTACGCTCTAGCTCACTAAGATCTTGCGGACGAACTCGACGAACTCACAACATAGAAAGAGACATGGGTTTTATACTGGTTCGGGCCACCGTTGTGGTGTAATACCCTACTCCAGTGTGGTGGTGGTGGATTGCCTCTTGGGCTGATGATGAACAATACAAGAGAAGAACAGCCTCCTGAGGTTAAGGTGTTCTTGTGCGAGTGTTAGCTTCTCGATCTGTCCCCGTTGTCCCTACTACTGTAGTGGCTAGACCTATTTATAGAGGCCCTGGTCCTCTTCCCAAATGTTGAGCGGGAAGGGAGCCAACAACAGCGGGAAATTTGAAGGGGGACAGCTAGTACAAGCTATCCTAACAAAAGCAGTCTTCGCCTGCGAAAAGCCCTGGGATGACGTCGTCTTGGGCTCCACAATGACCTCCGCCTTGCCGTCCTCCTGGTCTTGGTCTTGTTGCACCAACATGGCAACCTTTGCCTGATGCCTCGGTACTCTTCGTCTGCGCTTGCCTCATTAGCACCAAAGAGGAAATGGGGACGTTGTGCACACTGGCGCCCGCCTGGCGCCGTTCGTCATGGCTCACGTCACGAGTGCCTCGTGAGGTTTGCCCCGCCTTGATATCTCCGCTCCTCGTGAGCCTGCCTGGCTAGGCCACTCCAGAGGAAGTCTTGCGTCATCCGCCTCGTGAGGCTTGGAACCTCGCGAAGGTCTTGGATGCCTTGTTGATGAAGATGGGCCGTACGGCCCGCCGCTTAGCCACGCCATGGGTCGCAGGCAGGCAAGTTTGGGGACCCCCGTTCCCAAAACGCCGACATGATCCACTTTGAACTCCTTCAAAATCTTGTCAAGGTATGCGCTTTGTGAAAGTCCTATCAAGCGTCTTGATCTATCTCAATAGATCTTGATGCCCAATATATAAGCAACTTCGCCGAGGTCTTTCATTGGAAAATTCTTATTCAAGTATCCTTTTATGCTATCCAGAAATTTTATATCATTTGCGATCAACAATATGTCATCCACAGATAATATCAGAAATGCTACAGAGCTCCCACTCACTTTCTTGTAAATGCAGGCTTCACCATAAGTCTGTATAAAACCATATGCTTTGATCACCTCATCAAAGCATATATTCCAACTCCGATGTGCTTGCACGAGTCCATACATGGATCGCTGTAGTTTGCACACTTTGTTAGTACCTTTCGGATCGATAAAAACTTCTGGTTGCATCATATACAACTCTTCTTTAATATCCATTAAGGAATGCAGTTTTTTACATCCATTTGCTAGATTTCATAATTATAAAATGTGGCAATGGCTAACATGATTCGGACGGAGTTAAGCATCGCTACGGGTGATAAATCTCATTCTAGTCAACCCCTTGAACTTGTCAAAAACACTTTAGTGACAAGTCGAGCTTTGTAGATAGTGATATTGCCATCAGCGTCCGTCTTCCACTTGAAAATCCATTTATTCTCAATGGCTTGCCGATCATTGGGCAAATCCACCAAAGTCCACACTTTGTTCTCATACATGGATCCTATCTCAGATTTCATGGCCTCAGGCCATTTTTCGGAATCTGGGATCATCATAGCTCATAGGTTAGTCATGGTCTAGTAACATGACTTCCAGGACAGGATTACTGTACCACTCTGGTGCGTAACGTGCTATGTTCGACCTACGAGGTCCGGTAGTAACTTGATCGGAAGCTTCTTGATCATCATCATTAACTTCCTCTCTAGTTGGTGTAGGCATCACGGGAATGGATTTCTCTGATGTGCTACTTTCCAAATGGAGAGAAGGTAAAATTACCTCAACTAGTTCTACTTTCCTCCCACTCACTTCTTTTGAGAGAAACTCCTTCTCTAGAAATGTTCCATTCTTGGCAACAAAGATCTTGCCTTCGGATCTGTGGTAGAAGGTGTACCCAATTGTTTCCTTAGGGTATCCTATGAAGACGCACTTCTCCAATTTGGGTTCGAGCTTATCATGTTGAAGCCTTTTGACATAAGTGTCGCAACCCCAAACCTTAAGAAACGACATCTTAGGTTTCTTACCAAACCATAATTCATACGGTGTCGTCTCAACGGATTTAGATGGTGCCCTATTTAACGTGAATGCAGTTGTCTCTAATGCAAAACCCCAAAATGACAGTGTAAATCGGTAAGAGATATCATAGATCGCACTATATCCAATAAAATACGACTACGACGTTCGGACACACCATTACGTTGTGGTGTTCCAGGTGGCGTGAGTTGTGAAACAATTCCACATTGTTTTAAGTGAAGGCCAAACTCGTAACTCAAATATTTTCCTCCGCGATCAAATCGTAGAAACTTCATTTCTTGTTATGATGATTCTCCACTTCACTCTGAAATTCTTTGAACTTTTCAAATGTTTCAGACTTGTGTTTCATTAAGTAGACATACCCATACCTACTCAAATCATTTGTGAAGGTCAGAAAATAACGATACCCGCCGCGTGCTTGAACACTCATCGGACCGCATACATCGGTATGCATTATTTCCAGTAAGTCATTAGCTCGCTCCATTATTCCGGAGAACGGAGTTTTAGTCATCTTGCCCATGAGGCATGGTTTGCAAGTATCAAATGATTCATAATCAAGTGATTCCAAAATTCCATCCATATGGAGTTTCTTCATGCGCTTTACACCAATATGAACTAAACGGTAGTGCCACAAGTATGTTGCACTATCATTATCAACTTTGCATCTTTTGGCATCAATATTATGAATATGTGTATCACTACGATCAAGCTTCAATAAACCATTCAGATTGGGTGTATGACCATAGAAGGTTTTATTCATGTAAACAGAATAACAATTATTCTCTGAATTAAATGAATAGCCGTACTGTAATAAAATTAATCTAGTCATATTCATGCTCAACACAAACACCAAATAACATTTATTTAGGTTTCAACACTAATCTCGAAGGTAGAGGGAGTGTGCGATGGTGATCGTATCAACCTTGGAATCATTTCCAACACACATCGACACCTCGTCCTTGACTAGTCTCTGTTTATTCTGCAACTCCTGTTTCGAGTTACTAATCTTAGTAACTGAACCGGTATCGAATACCCAGCGGCTACTACGAACACTAGTAAGGTACACATCAATAATCAAATATACTTTTGTTCACTCTGCCATCCTTCTTATCCACCAAGTATTTGGGGCAGTTCCACTTCCAGTGACCATTTCCTTAGCAGTAGAAGCACTCAGTTTCAGGCTTCGGTCTAGCTTTGGGCTTCTTCATGGGAGTGGCAACTTGCTTGCCATTCTTCTTGAAGTTCCCTTTCTTTCCCTTGCCCTTTTTCATGAAACTAGTGGTCTTGTTAACCATCAACATTCTGATGCTCTATTTTGATTTCTACCTTTGCTGATTTCAGCATCGCGAAGAGCTCGGGAATCATTTTCGTCATCCCTTGCATATTATAGTTCATCTTGAAGTTCTAGTAGCTTGGTGATAGTGACTAGATAACTCTATCAATCACTATCTTATCTGGAAGATTAACACCGACTTGATTCAAGCGATTGTAGTACCCAGACATTCTGAGCACATGCTCACTAGCTGAGCTATTCCCCTGCATCTTGTAGGCAAAGTACTTGTCATAGGTCTCATACCTCTCGACACGGGCATGAATCTGAAATACCAATTTTCAGCTCTTGGAACATCTCATATGCTCCGTGGCGTTTAAAACGTGTTTGTAGTCCAGGTTCTAAGCCGTAAAGCATGGCGCACCAAACTATCAAGTAGTCATCATATTGAGATTAAAAAACATTCATAATGTCTACATCTGCACCTGCAACAGGTTTTCACCTAGCGGTGCATCATGGACATAATTATTTTGTGCAGCAATGAAGATAATCCTCAGATCACGGACCCAGTTTGCATCATTGCTACTATCATCTTTCAACTTAGTTTTCTCTAGGAACATATCAAAAATATGTAGGAGCTATATCGCGAGCTATTGATCTACAACATAGATATGCAAAACTATCAAGACTAAGTTCATGATAAAATAAGTTCAATTAATCAAATTACTAATGAACTCCCACTTAAATTAACATCCCTCAAGTTATTTAAGTGATACATGATCCAAATCAACTAACCCACGTCCGATCATCACGTGAGATGGGGTAGTCATCAATGGTGAACATCTCTATGTTGATCATATCTACTATTGAGTCATGTTAGACCTTTCGGTCTCCAGTGTTCCGAGACCATGTATGTACATGCCAGGCTCGTCAAGTTTAACCCAAGTATTCGGCATGTATAAAACTGTCTTACACCCGTTGTATGTGAACGTAGAGTCTATCACACCCGATCATCACGTGGTGTCTCGAATGAATTGTAGCAACTGTGCATACTTAGGGAGAACACTTTTATCTTGAAACTAAGTGAAGGTATCATCTTATAATCCTACCTCCCTTCTAAGCAAAATAAGATGCGTAAAGGATAAACATCACATGCAATCAAAATATGTGACATGATATGGCCATCATCATCTTGTGCTTTTGATCTTCATTCCAAAGCATCGTCATGATCTCCATCGTCACCGGCTCAACACATTTATCACCATCGTAGCGACATTGCGTCGAGGTCGTCACACCAACTATCGCATCTACAACTATCGCTAGTGCATAGTGATAAAGTAAAGCAATTACATGGTGCTTGCACTTCATATAATAAAGAGACAACCCTAAGGCTCCTGCCGGTTGTCTATATTTCAAAAGATGATCATCTCATACATCAACATATATCACATCATATCTTGACCATATCACATCACAACATGCCCTGCAAAAACAAGTTAGATGTCCTCTACTTTGTTGTTGCAAGTTTTACGTGGCTGCTACGGGCTTCTAGCAAGAACCGTTCTTACCCAGGCAAAAAACCAAAACGGTTATTCATCAAGTTTGTTGTTTTAACCTTCTTCAAGGACCGGCCGTAGTCGAATACGATTCAACTAAAGTAGGAGAAACAGACACCCGCCAGCCACCTTTATGCAAAACTAGTTGTATGTCAGTCAGTGGAACCGGTCTCATGTGCGTGGACATGTAAGGTTGGTCCGGGCCGCTTCATCCCTACCGCCGAATCAAAATAAGACATTGGTGGTAAGCAGTATGACTATCACCGCCGACAACTCTTTGTGTTCTACTCGTGCATATCATCTATGCGTAGACCTAGCTCGGATGCCACTATTGGGAAACATTGCATGGAAAACAAAAAAAATTATATGCTCATGCAATGATCTATCCAAGGAGATGCATAGCAACGAGGGGGAGAGTGTGTCTACGTACCCTCGTAGACCATAAGTGGAACCTTTTAACAACACGGTTGATGTAGTCAAACTTCTTCGCGCTCCAACCGATCAAGTACCAAATGTACGGCACCTCCGCGTTCTGCACATGTTCAGCTCAGTGACGTCCTCCGCCTCCTTGATCTAGCAAGTCGGGTAGGTAGTAGATGAGTTCCGGTAGCACGACGGCGTGGAGATGGTGATGGTGAAGTGATCTCCGTAGGGCTTCTCCTAAGCACTACGAAATTATGACCTCGGGCGTAAACGGTGGAGGGGGGCGCCGCACACGGCTAGGCAATTGTCTGTTGTGTGCTAGGCGCCCCCTCCCACATATATATAGGTGGGAGGGAGGGAGGAGCAGCCAAAGGAGGCGCCCAAGTAGGAGGAATCCTACTTGGGGTCCCTCCAAAGCCGCGCCCCCTCTTTCCTTATTTGGAATGAGGGCTGATGACCCACAAGTATAGGGGATCTATCTTAGTCCTTTCGACAAGTAAGAGTGTCGAACCCAACAAAGAGCAGAAGGAAATTACAAGTGGTTTTCAGCAAGGTATTCTCTGCAAGCGCTGAAATTATCAGTAATAGATAGTTGTATGATAAGATAATTCGTAACTGGTAACAAGTAAAAAAAGTAAATAAGGTGCAGCAAGGTGGCCCAATCCTTTTTGTAGCAAAGGACAAGCCTAAACAAACTCTTAAATAAAGCAAAGCGTTCCCGAGGACACATGGAAATTGTTGTCAAGTTAATTTTCATCATGCTCATATGATTCACGTTCGTTAATTTGATAATTTGATATGTGGGTGGACGGTGCTTGGGTGCTGCCATTCCTTGGACAAGCCTCCCACTTATGATTAAGCCCTCTCGCAAGCATCTGCAACTACGAAAGAAGAATTAAGATAAATCTAACCATAGCATGAAACATTTGGATCCAAATCAGCCCCTTACGAATCAACTCATAAACTAGGGTTTAAGCCTCTGTCACTCTAGCAACCGATCATCTACTTATTACTTCCCAATGCCTTCCCCTAGGCCCAAATAATGGTGAAGTGTCATGTAGTCGATGTTCACATAACACCACTAGAGAAAAGACAACATACATCTCATCAAAATATCGAACAGATACCAAATTCACATGATTACTTATAACAAGACGTCTCTCATGTCCTCAGGAACAAATGTAACTACTAAGAAAGCATATTCTTGTTCATAATCAGAGGAGTATTAATTTTCATTAAGGATATGAAGATATGATCTTCTACCAAATAAACCAACTAGCATCAACTACAAGGAGTAATCAACACTACTAGCAACCCACAGGTACCAATCTCACGTTTTGAGACAAATATCGGATACAAGAGATGAACTAGGGTTTGAGAGGAGATGGTGCTGGTGAATATGTTGATGGAGATTGACCCCCTCTCGATGAGAGGATCATTGGTCATGATGATGGCTTCGATTTCCCCCTCCCAGGAGGGAAGTTTCCCTGGCAGAATAGCTCCGCTAGAGCCCTAGATTGGTTCTGCCCAAGTTCCACCTCGAGAAGGCGGCGCTTCATCCCGAAAGCTTCCTTCTGATTTTTTTTCTAAGTCAAAACACACCATATAGCATAAGATGGGCGTCGGGGGCCTGCCAGGTGGCCCACAAGGCAGGGGCGCGCCCAGTGGGATAGGTGCGCCCTCCACCCTTGTGGATGGCAGGTGGGCCCCTCTAGTGCTTTCTTCTCCCAATATTTTATATATATTCCAAAAATATTCTCCGTGAAGTTTCGGGACTTTTGGAGTTGTGCAGAATAGGTCTCTAATATTTGCTCCTTTTCTAGTCCAGAATTCCAGCTGCCGACATACTCCCTCTTCATATAAACCTTATAAAATAAGAGAGAAAAGGCATAAGTATTGTGATATAATGTGTAATAACAACCCAAAATGCAATAAATATCAATATAAAAGCATGATGCAAAATGGGCGTATCAACTCCTCCAAGCTTAGACCTCGCTTGTCCTCAAGCGAAAGCCGATGCGAAAAATATGTCCACATGTTAAGAGATAGAGGTGACGATAAAATAAAATACGGACATGAGGGCATCATGATTATCTTTAGAATAGCAACATATATTGTCATATAATTTCTTATGCTAAAGTAAAAATTCATTCACAAGGTAAAGTATGAATCAGAAACTTCATTGAAAACTAACAAACTAAGATCTCAGTCATTGAAGCAATTGCAATTTATCATAACATCGGAAAGAGTCAATATAAGAGCTTTTCAGCAATTACACGTACTTAACTATCATTTAATCTTTCACAATTGCTAACACTCACGCAATACTAATGGGTACGAAGTTTCAATCGGACACAGAGAAAGATAGGGGCTTATAGTTTCGCCTCCCAACCTTTTACCACAAGGGTAATGTCAACAATAATACTTTAATTCTCCCATACCACAAGTTCGTATAAAGCTTATTTCTTCACACTAATAGATCATACATATTTAGAGAGCAATTTTTATTGCATGCACCGATGACAACTTACTTGAAGGATCTAACTCAATCCATAGGTTGGTATGGTGGACACTCATGGCAAAACTTGTTTAAGGGATGTTTGGAAGCACAAGTAGTATATCTACTTGGTGCAAAGAATTTGGCTAGCATGAGAGGGAAAAGCAAGCTCAACATGTTGGAGGATCCATGACAATATAACTTCTATTCGGATATGAGAAAGCATAACTCATTATGTTGTCTTCCTTGTCCAACACCAATTTTTTTGCATGTCATATTTTAATGAGTGCTCACAATTACAAAAGATGTCCTATATAGTATATTTATATGTGAAGCCTCCCTTTCTTTATTACTTCCTATTAATTGCAACAATGACCAAAACTATGTTTGTCAACTATCAACAAATTTTATTCATCTTACACTTTATATGTGAAGTCATTACTCTCCATAAGATCAATATATGATCTTTTTATTATTTCTTTTATTTAATTCCCTCAAGATCATAGAAAAATAGCAAAGCCCTCAAATAAAAACTAATGTTTATTATATATAACTCATTGACTCGATTACATAGATAGAGATCGAAACAAAACTCAAAGCTAGATCATACTAAAAACTCTATTCTACTAGATCAAGATATAACCAAAAGGATTGAACTAAGAAAAACGATAAAGGTAAAGATGTTATGCTGATATGATGTCGGGGCACCTTCCCCAAGCTTGCAGTTGCCAAGGGGAGTGCCCATACCCATGTATTTATATCTCTTTCTTCGGAGGTGGTGATGATGGAGTTGTTGATGAATTAGTGCCACACATCAAGCGTAGGAGATGCTCCAATTTATGAATAATGCCCTGGATTGCGGTGATATGCTCTTGCAACAGAATATTTTCACGAGTGAGATATTCATTTTGCACATGAACTATTTCAATGATCTTGAAAGCTTCAATTTCAGTAGGGGTAAGGTGATTGTAGTATGGTTGAAGGATGTCTTCTTCCGCTGCCGGAACTTGATCTCCCACGACCTTCTTGATCTTATCACCCTCGTTAGTTTCCCCAAGTTCTTCTTTCTTCATCTCTATCTTCATTAGCCAAGAATCGTCACCCGCGTTGTTGGAGGAGGGGGATGACATGATGCCTAGTCTTGAAACCTTTGGCAGAAAACAGCTCAAAACGAAAATAGGCGATTTTGCTGTGGTATGGTGGTCAAAACCTTAGGGAGATTATATAATGAATTCTTACCGACCAAAAGAAGTATTCTGCAAGAAAACGGAGTCCGGAGGGCACACGAGGTGGCCACAAGGCAGGGGGTGAGGGAGTCCTAGACTAAGGGGTCCTCGGGCGTCCGGCCTGCTATCCATGGGTCGGAGTCCGGAAGACATGAAGACCGAAGACCATGCTCGTGTCCGGATTAGACTTTCCTTGGCGTGGAAGGCAAGCTAGGTGACCAGCTGTGAAGATTCCTTCTTATGTAACCGACTCCATGTAACCCTAGATCTCTCCGGTGTCTATATAAACTGGAGAGCATAGTCCGGATAGGACACATTCATTACCATATATTCACATATGCTAGACTTCTAGGGTTTAGCCATTACGATCTCGTGGTAGATCAACTCTTGTAACACTCATATTCATCAAGATCAATCAAGCAGGAAGTAGGGTATTACCTCCATAGAGAGGGCCCGAACCTGGGTAAACATCGTCTCCCCCGTCTCCTGTTACCATCGATCCTAGATGCACAGTTCGGGACCCCCTACCCGAGATCCGCCGGTTTTGACACTGACATTGGTGCTTTCATTGAGAGTTCCACAGTGCTGTCATCAAAAGGTTTGATGGCCCCTTCAATCATCGATGATGACACTGTCCAGGGAGAAACCTTTCTCCCCGGACAGATCTTTGTGTTCAGCGGCTTCGTACAGCGGGCCAACTCGCTTGGCCATCTAGAGTAGATCGACAGCTACGCCCTTGGCCATCAGGTCAGATTCGGAAGCTTGAACCATGTTGCGGACATCCGTGGAGACTTGATCTTTGACGGATTCGAGACCGTGGCAATCGCTCCACGCTGCCCCGATGGACATGGCTTAAACCTGTCATCGGGCCGCATCCAGGAGAGAGCTCCTGCAGCAACTCTAGCCTTAGATCCGGAGCAGATCAAGTCCCCCGAAGATGGGAAGCTTAACCCCATCGCGGGGGCTACCGATTCTGCGGCGTTGGAGCCGCTCGCAGATTCCACTGCGTACGGCATCTGCATCAACGGAACCCGGACTCTTCTCCGGCGTCGGGTTCCGAACCCTGCGAGCCCGCGGATACCGAACTCGATCGGTTATCGATCTTCAAGTTCAGCGCCGCAGATGTCTTCCAACACTCACCCATGGTGACCTACTAAACTCATTAAAAAACCTATCCTTGGCAGATGGCTCGTCGCCGAACTATGTTCGGTTCGAACTTACCGCGGATGATGGAGAATTTTGCTTCCCACCCGCCACCCACTTTATAGCCACCGTCGAAGACCCAACCAACACGCCTGACCCCCGCTCCGAAGACATCGCCGGTATGGACGACGATGAGGGGCCGGGCCAGAGCTCGCTACCCGCTAGACACGGTATGGCCACTTCCTGGTATGATGTGTGTATGATAGACACACCCGATGATGAGAAGGATCCAATCGAGAATAAACCTCCTGGTACACAGTCCGAACACCGGCGCCCACGGCGCCGCTCCAAGCCACATCTCCCAAGAGAAAACACTGCTAGCACCAGAAAAGACAACACTCCAGACAATGAAGACCCTGTTGAGGTAGAATCCGAACAGGAGGAACAACAAAGCGGGCAAGACAGCCCTGATGAACAGGCCACATATGGAGACTCGGAGGACAGCAATTATCTCCCACCCTCTGACGAAGAGGAGATCCTCGGCAGCGAGGATTTTATCGTGCCTAAGGAACCTCTCGAGCAGGAGCGTTTCAAATGCCGGCTTATAGCCACTGCAAGGAGCTTAAGGAAGAAGCAGCTGCAACTTCAAGCAAGCCAAGATTTGCTCAATGATAGATGGACCGAGGTCTTGGCCGCCGAAGAATACAGCCTTAGTAGCCCAGACAAAAGCCACCCAAAGGGTAGGTGGCTCCCTCAATACGATGGCAGGGCGCTGGAGCCCACACCACCATCGCACAACGCGGCGGGCCGGCCACAGTTCGGTCCAGACAAAGCAGCACCCCAAACAAGGCAACATACCAACCCATCCGGCCGTCAAATCAAGAGCAAAACAGCTCAAGGGAACACTTGCAACATCAACCAAGACCCGGAGGATAGAGCAGGGCGCACAAGATTGATGTACAGATCACGGAGATACACCCCGACCGACTATGATGGTCACCCATTTGGATACTACAGAGCCGACCACGCCTGGTCCAAACTCCGTAAGCGGAACCCGCCGGAGGTGCTTCACAGTGTGGCCCAACATAGAGGAGCCGCAACCCTCTCTGCTTCACCGACGAGGTAATGGAGCACGAATTCCCAGATAGGTTCAAACCCATTAACATCGAATCATACAATGGAACAACAGATCCCGCGGTATGGATTGAGGATTACCTCCTCCATATTCACATGGCTCACGGAGACGACCTTCATGCCATTAAATACATACCTCTCAAGCTTAAGGGGCCAGCTCACTACTGGCTAAATAGTTTACTAGAAAATTTTATTGGTAGCTGGGAAGACTTGGAAGACGCCTTTCGAGACAACTTCCAAGGAACATATGTCCGGCCTCAAGATGCCGATGACTTAAGTCATATTGTCCAGAAGCCCGGCGAGTCGGTTAGGGAGCTCTGGACTAGGTTCTTAGTAAAAAAGAACCAAATTGTCGACTGTCCGGACACAGAAGCCCTCGCAGCCTTCAAACATGGCGTCCGGGATGAATGGCTAGCGCGTCACCTCGGCCAGGAAGGACCCAAGTCCATGACAGCCCTTACCGCTCTAATGACTCACTTTTGTGCGGGATAAGACAACTGGCTCGCTCGTAAAAGCAACAACGCCAGCAACCCAGGCACTTTCGGAATTCGAGACGGCAACGGTAAGCCACAACGAACCAAACACAATAGTCGTAGTAATACATACGACACAGCGGTGAACGCCATATTTCACAATCCGAAGCCCGGTCAACGGAAGAAGCCACTAAAGGCAAACCAGGATGGACCATCCACCCTTGACAGGATATTGGACCGACCTTGTCAGATTCACGGTCACCCTGATAGGCCAGCTAATCATACCAACAGAAACTGTTGGGTCCTCAAGCAGGCAGGCAAGCTCAACGCCGATCACAAGGGGAGGAGGCCACCAGGCGATAGAGACGACGGATCGGCTCGCCAGCCGAACACGAGGGGCCAGAAACACTTTCCCTCTGAAGTTCGACCACTCACAGAACAGAAATAGCAGTTCGGCTTCCGCCGCCCACCTACTGTACTGGCAAAGTTCACACCACGCGTATATCACTATGGACTCAAGATATCATGGGCATCGGCGGAAGCACAATATGGACAACCCTGCAAGAATCCCCGTAACGTTCTTATCCGTCTTTCTCATTTTTCTGTATCATTTCTTAAAAATAGGTGACCATCAGGACAACATCTACATCGGACTCTCTCGAAGTTCGGATCCACACACTCACCTATGGGGCCACTCCCGTTAAGGATTCCCCACCCCGAGGACGGGCGGGGCAGACGTGCGGTAGGAGGTCCAAAATAAGCTTTTGTAGACCGCACTCTTTCTTTTGAGCATGTACCATGCCCTTTTCCTCTGTTCCCAACCCCGAGTATGTCAAATAGCTGGGTTTTTGTTTTTACTCTTTATATATATTTATCATTGGCATATTGCTCCGCTCCCAGTAAACTTTATCTGAACTAATCTTTTATGCTCTTTCTACAATGATTCCGGCCGTAACGGCTGCCTTACAAGACGCGCCTCGGCATAACTTGCCAGGGGCCCGGTATGGGAACAAACGAGCCGCCAGTAAAAGTCTGAACAGCTCTATAGTGTACTTCGGCGTCGCAAGCTTGGCCTTATATGCATCAGCTCCAAATCATTGTCTTTGGTCAATAGTTGGGTTGCCCGGCTCCTGTGCTTGCTACCCTATGTTCCGCTCTATCAGCTAGGGTAGTAAAGGGAGAACTACTGCGATTGTGCCCTGGCTTAGACCGGATGAGCACCTCAGTAGAGAAAGCCAAAAACTGACTGTCATGATGCGGCAAGAGCTGGTCAACCACTTGACGACTTATTCGAATCTTTAGTGATTCTCCGTGTCACACGAGGGATCTTTTTTAGATCAACATATGCAAAGCACTATGCGCCATATACATACCAGGGGCTATGTCGTAGCCCCACCATAAAACTCCTATGGCTAAGTGAAAGTGTTAACGCCCTATAGTCCGATTGCCTGGTTTGCCGCATTATCACCTCCTTTATGGACCAAGACGTTGGATAAAGAGTGATTAAATGCTTTTCCGAACACCCCCGTACTTCCTACGAGGGGGCTGAAGCCGACGACTGGAAAACTTTCAGATTATACTAAAACGGCCACAGAGGAGGAATTCAAGCTTTTGAGCAAAATATAAATAGATTAACTATAAATTTGTCTGTTACATCATTATATAAATCACTCAATCATTATAACTTTCGAGCATTGACCCTCTATCAAGCGGGCGGCATCTAAGACGTCTTCAAAATAGTGCTCCGGCTCATTACGGTCCTGGCCCTTGGGTGGACTCCTCGCCGCAACATCAATGGCCTTCATCTTTCCCCAAAATGTTTTCACTTGAGCAAAGGCCATCTGTGCACCCTCAATGCACGCCAACCGCTTCACAGTGTCGATATGTGGCACTGCGTCAACAAGCCGCTGTACCAAGCCAAAATAACTACTCGGAATAGGCTCACTTGGCCACAACCGGATTATGACGCTCTTCATGGCGTCGCCAGATATCCTATGAAGCTCGGCCCGCTGGGACATCTGTTCATTGAGCAACAGAGAGCGCTTCGACGCGCCAAATTGTGACCAGAAAAGCTTCTCCATAGCATACCCCTCTTGTGCGTGGTAAAATTGCGCTGCATCGGAAGAACTCTTCGGCAAGTCCAAAAATTCAGCCGGAGAACTCCAGACCTGGTTTAGCTGAGCATAGTCCGGATCGCCAAACTTGGTCTGAAGCAAAAAGGGCTTACCGGCCACTATCTCCTTAGCCTGCCAATCTCTTCACGAGCTGCCCTAGATTCAGACCGAGCTTCACTCGCCTCTCGTACGGCCTTATCAAGCTCAGCCATTTTGGCTTTATTCTCCTTCTCAAGGAATTCACAGCGGCTGGCAGTATTCTTCAATTCAAGTGCCAGTGCGGATATTTTCTCCTTGGCACCGAGTTGCTTGTTCGGCTCTTTGATCAGCCGATGCCTTCTCGGCAGCTGCATCACTATGTCGGACCTGCTCCTTGGCCCAGGCTAGCTCCGCCCGAAGAGCTTCAACGGCGGCAGCACCATCTGTAATCATGCACATTTCATATAAACCCTTTTCGGTGTTAGGCCTACATTACAAGCATATTGGTGTAAGGAATGCTCGACATATATACCTTGCGAGTCGCCAAGACGCTTGTTGATCAATGCAATGTCATCTTCCGCAATATCCAGCTTTCGCTGCAGTTCGACCACTTCTGTATTTCGGGTAGCTGCAGGAGGGGAGGCAGCCTGTATTCCAAGTTAAATCAAGGTTAGCAACTGAGCATATCTTTTTGATCCTCTGATCGCTTCCGTCGGAAGGCAATCCAATTCTCAGGGGCTACTGCATATACAACAGGTGCATTCTGTCAATATTATTCAATTGGCAAAACTACATCACAAACCTCAAAACCCCTTAGGAGGCTCGTGAAGGCCTCGTTCAACCTGCTCTTCCCGGATAGAACCTTTTCGACCACCGTAGCCATCAAGGCACGGTGTTCCTCCAAAACGGACGCTTGTCGCAGCATGTCCGTCAGCATTTCCGGCGCTTCTGGGTCTTCGGAAGCCGTCGCAGGAGTATGGTATTCCTTTGAAGAAATCCGCCCACTCGCCCCCAGGATCGTCTCCGGCTCTAAACCGGATAGGGCAGGGCCGCCACACTTGATTGCCGAACCCTGAGTGACAGAGGCACCACCTTCCGGTGATGCCCTCTTCGTTTCCTGCACTGCTTGTCGACCAGGAGGAGCCCCCCGGGACGATACCTCAGAATCATCCGCCCTGTTGGGCGAGGGGGCCGAAGAAGGCGTGTCACTCTCCATCATCTCGGGAAGAAGGTCTCCCGGGGAGGAGGACGATTGGGAAACCCCAGGCATTAACCTGCGAATACATACGTATGTCGGAGGATTACTTCAGTAATAAGAAAGGAAGGAGGTATGATTAAAGTACCCTGCTGCACTTACGGTTTGGCCAGAGGTTTATCCTCATCATAAAGCTCCACGTCAACATCGCTTTCCCAGCCCAAGCCGCCCGTCGATGGCGTTTTCCCTTTCTTGGAAGGTTTCCCCTCCTGACCTTCAGAGGCGGCCCTCTTCTTGCCATGGAAGGCCTCCTCTGCACCTTTGCCCTCGGGCAAGATGGTTTTGACTTCCCCGAACACAACGTCTGATTTATCCTTGGGGTAGAGTCCACCTCCGGCCTCCCTGCCCTCGCCCTCCTCTGCAGACACCTGGTATGGTGTCGGAGTCAGCATCCTCGTTAGTAGGCCACTCGCAGAGTCTTCGGGAAGGGGCGCCGGACACCAGATCAACACCACTTTCTTTATCTAGTCCTGTGAAGGGACGGGTTGTTCAATATCTTACCAAGAGATACTCGAATAAAGGGTGTGCGAAGATCGAATACTTACCGCGGTGTCCGGATGATTACAGTCGAGGCCAACATCTTCGGTGGTGTCCGGCCATTGCTCTCGTTCCCCGAAATATAATTTCCACATTCCCTCATGCGTAGTGCCAAGGAAGTGCTGAAGATTCCGCCGTCCTTTGGGATTAAACTCCCACATATGGAGAGGCCGTCGCCGACATGGCAAGGTCCGGCGGACAAGCATTACTTCAACAACGTTCACAAGACCGATGCCCTTCTCGGTAAGGCTTCAGATGCGACCTTGCAGAGTCTGCACTTCATTGACGGATCCCCAATCCAGTCCCTTATTGATCCATGAAGCAAGATGAATTGGAGGGCCGGGTCGGAACGCAGACGTAGCCGCCCACTTGGAGCCCCGCGGCTCGTTGATATAAAACCACCCCTGTTGCCTTAGGTCGGAAGACTTGGCGAAAGATCCTTCAAACCAAACCGTGCTGGCAAGCTTTCCTATTGTGACGCTCCGCACTCTTCCTACTCCTCCTCTGCCACCTGCGGCCTCACGTCAAAGGTCTTGAGCCACAAACCAAAGTGCAGAGGAGTCCGTAGAAGGCCTCACATGTGACGATAAATGTCGAGATGAGGAGAATAGAGTCCGGGGCTAGATCGTGAAGGTCTAGCCCATAGTAAAACATGAGCCCCCGGACGAAGGGTTTAAGCGCGAACCCTAACCCATGGAGGAAGTGGGACACAAACACTACCCTCTCGCCGGATTTGGGGGTAGGAATGAACTGCCCCTGTGCAGGAAGCCGATGGAGGATTTTCGGGGTCAGATATCTCGCTGTGCGGAGCTTCGCAATATCCTCCTCTGTGACAGAAGAAGCCACCCAACTGCCCGGACGGCTGGATCCGGACATGATTGGAGCTGGTGGCGATGGGAACCCGAGGGTTGGAACTTGGGGTGGCTAGGGTTGAGGAAGAAGCAAGCGCAAAGGAAGAAGATGAGTCTGGGACCCTATATAAAGACCCCAAGTACTAAGCGTATCCACCTCGGTCTCGAAACTTACCAATCTCCAGAGAGTTGTACCCGGGGACGGTTGGGTTACCCACGCCTGCATTAATGAAAATCTCGTGAATAAGGGAACACGATCTCTGCCTTGGCAAGACAAGCCAGTAAAACCGCGTACCGAGACGTGGGGCGACGCGCCAGCCAACGGTTGGAAATAGTGACCGGGCAAGCGTGATGTCATAAACAGTTACCAATAAATTAGGCTCGTGGAATGTTATATTTTCTGCAACTATATATACAGGTACGGACATATCTAATACTACATCCGAAGACTATCTTGGAGTTCGGAGAAAGGGAACCCGCCTTGCGATGCCGAAGACAATCTGCGCGCCGGACTCCTCGTCATTGAAGCCATGTTCAGGGGCTACTGAGGGAGTCCTGGACTAAGGGGTCCTCGGGCGTCCGGCCTGCTATCCATGGGCCGGACTGATGGGCTGTGAAGACATGAAGACCGAAGACCATGCTCGTGTCCGGATTGGACTTTCTTGGCGTGGAAGGCAAGCTAGGTGACCAGCTGTGAAGATTCCTTCTTATGTAACCGACTCCATGTAACCCTAGATCTCTCCGGTGACTATATAAACCGGAGAGCATAGTCCGGATAGGACACATTCATTACCATATATTCACATAGGCTAGACTTCTAGGGTTTAGCCATTATGATCTCGTGGTAGATCAACTCTTGTAACACTCATATTCATCAAGATAAATCAAGCAGGAAGTAGGGTATTACCTCCATAGAGAGGGCCCGAACCTGGGTAAACATCGTGTCACCCATCTCCTGTTACCATCGATCCTAGACGCACAGTTCGGGACCCCCTACTCGAGATCCACCGGTTTTGACACCGACAGGGGGCGCGCCTAGGGGTTAGGGCGCGCCCTCCACCCTTGTGGGTGCCTCGTGCACCCTTCGGACTACTTTTAATTTTCCTAATTTTTTAAATATTCCAAAATGGATAAAAATTGCTATTAGAACAGTTTTGTAGTCGGTTTACTTACCGTACCACATACCTATTCCTTTTGAAGTCTGAAACATTGTAGAAGGTGTCCCTTATGTACCATAGTTGAGCTCTTTAATAGCCCAATAAGCTTTATGTTCTAGTTCAAGAGGTAAGTGACAAGCCTTTCCATAAACCATTTTAAACGGGGACATACCCATAGGATTCTTATAAACAATTCTATAAGCCCATAAGGCATCATCAAGTTTCTTAGACCAATTCTTTCTAGATCTATTAACAGTCTTTTGCAAAATACAATTTAATCTCTTTATTGCTCAATTCTACTTGACCACTAGACTGAGGGTGATATGGAGATGCAATTCTATGGTTAACATCATACTTAGCAAGCATTTTATGGAAAGCACCATGAATAAAATGTGAACCACCATCATTCATTAAATATCTAGGGACTCCAAACCTTAGAAAAATAACTTCTTTAAGCATCTTAATAGAAGTGTTATGATCAGCACTACTAGTTGGAATAGCTTCTACCCACTTAGTAACGTAATCAACAACAACTAAAATATGTGTATACCCATTAGAGGAAGGAAAATGTCCCATATAATCAAAGACCCAAACATCAAATGGTTCAATAACAAGTGAATAATTCATAGGCATTTCCTGACATCTACTAATATTGCCAATTCTCTGGCATTCATCACTAGACAA
The DNA here is from genome assembly GCA_021605205.1 of Aegilops longissima. NCBI lineage: Eukaryota > Viridiplantae > Streptophyta > Magnoliopsida > Poales > Poaceae > Aegilops > Aegilops longissima. Next base: position 298,059,331 of record CM038678.1, read on the forward strand.
GACAAACTTACAAGCATCCATGAAGAGAGTAGGCCAATAAAGACGGGATTGCAATACCTTGTGTGCAGTTCTATCTCCAGCGTGGTGTCCTTTGTAAGACTCGGAGTGGCACATGCGTAGGATCCGTTCCTATTCATGCTCAGGTACACAATGTCTAATAACACCATCTACTCCTTCCTTATAAAGGTGTGGGTCATCCCAAAAGTAATGTCTTAAATCATAGAAAAACTTTTTCTTTGCTGGTATGTGAAACTAGGTGGTATAAATGTAGCAACAATGTAATTCGCATAATCAGCATACCATGGAGTTTTATGAGAAGCATTTACGATAGCTAATTGCTCACCAGGAAAACTATCATCAATAGGCAGTGGGTCATCAAGAACATTTTCTAACCTAGACAAGTTGTCTGCAACGGGGTTCTCAGCTCCCTTTCTATCAATAATATGCCAATCAAATTCTTGTAACAAGAGAACTCATCTAATAAGTCTAGGTTTAGAATCTTTCTTTTCCATAAGATATTTAATAGCAGCATGATCAGTGTGAACAGTTACTTTGGAATCAACCATATAAGATCCGAACTTATCACAAGAAAATACAACTGCTAAAAATTCTTTTTAGTAGTAGCATAATTTCTCTGGGCATTGTCTAGAGTTTTACTAGCATAATGAATAACCACTAGTACGGCGAGCTCCTAAACAAACGGTTTTTAACCCCTTTCCGCGACGGCCTTTGGAACCGTCGCCAAGTGAGTGTGGGCGATAGGGGGGTCCTTCCCACACGACCCAGAAACCGTCGGGGATATGCCCTCTGCACACACGCCGCAAAATGAGGTCGTAAAGCATCGGCGCGGCGCCAAATATGGAAATACGTACAGTAGAGTTAAAAAAAATACAATTATACAGGGAAATTGTTTCCGGTCGCAAGTACATCCCACACAGTCAGTCCCCGCTAAATGTTTCCGTTCGCATGTACATCCCACACAGTCCTCCAAGGAAAACATTTCCGTTAATAGGTACATCACACACAATTTTTCCCATTAAATCATTTGCGTTATTGAATGCATCACACACAGTCCGTAGAAGAAACTGTGTGGCAAAGGCTGTCCATCACACACAGTTTTTATGTGGTAAACCTTTGCGCAAGTTGGCCTAACGCAAACAGTTTTCAAGAGAAAGTCTTGTCTGATTGTTCATTGATCCAACACGGTTTATTCATAGAAACAGTGTGCGTTGCCTGAGGTCATTGCCCACGGTATTTTTTCAACAACCATTTGCAATAGCAAAACCCAATTAGCAGGATAATTGCCCTATTATTAATAATCCATTTATTAATCTAATTGACATTCATATTAAGCACATAATATATTTCATTTTCATAATTGAAATACATCAGAGTACAACAACATTTAGCTTCAGCACTCAGCTACCCCATTACACAACTACACCAGGATGATGTTTCACATGCAACATCTATAACCTTTTGAAATTAGCATCATAGACGGTACATCGACAGATGTATCTCATCTGGAAAACTTCTGAAGCAGAAGGCGAATGTTGGGCCTTCATTGATGTTGAAGGTCTTTGTAACTTTAGGCCAGTGCATGTGGATGATTGACCGTCCATCCTTCGTCCTCTTCAAGAACACTTCAATATTGAACCGTGGGTGTTGTATGAATAACTTCCTCGCCTCCTGACCATACAGGTGATTTGAGAGGTAATCATCAGTGAACTGCTTTGGAAAGGCCTGAAAACAAGGATGTGCATAAATATCTTCTCTATAATGGAAATGGGGCAAAGGAATAAAAAAGGCAAGGTATAATGGTTAGTACCATCCTGTAGTGAACTGATGTCTTCTTCATTGTGCATACAAAGATCTTGTTGTTTTTTGTCGCTAATTTCTTTATCCTAACAATCTTTTTGAGTTTCTTGACTTGACTGATATTCATGGACACATCATTTCCCCATATGCAAAAAGGGTCGAACTGTGAGTCAAAACCTCTGACAACAGGACCTACATGTGCAAGGCCAAATTGTTAAAAACCTAAATATTAGAATGGTTCCTGCAATTGCACAATAGTGTGCTATTAGACAACGAACCATGCACGTGCTAACCTCGATTGTAAACCTCAGTGCTTCCCATTGTTTCCTTGCAACACATATAAGGTAGTTAGTCATCAGGTTAAGTAAGGGTTCGCATGCTATCAGTAAAATATGTTGATGAAAAATAAGCACATTGCAGATTCATCAGATTAATTCAAGCCACATGGAAAACACATTTATCCAAACCAAGCATGATTAAGAACTAGGAAATATAGCACTTGTATATGTTCTCATGTATTAAGTGCAGCCAAATTCGATTTATTCCTCACATGCACAACAATACAAAATTCTACCCACGACAATTGGACATCACAGTGTAGAATTGAACCAAGCAGTTAGCTAAACACCACAACAAATGAACCAAACATTAACTGAGCACCACATTGCACAATATAATATACTCCTAATAGAAGATCAGACAGTTAACCAAACCTAGCATGCTTAACAACTTGGAAATATAGCAATTGTATTTGTTTCTCATGTATTTAGTACAGCCAAATTTGATTTATTTCTCACATGGTATACAATAACAGAATGCAGCCAAAATAATTGAACATCACATTGCAGAATTGAACCAAGCAGTTAACTAAACACCACAACAAAATGAACCCAACGTTAACTGAGCACCACATTGCACAATATAACATACTGTAATAGAAGATCAGACAGTTAACCAAACCAAGCATGCTTAACAACTTGGAAATATTGAACCCTGAAGAATTGAACATCACATTTGCAGAATTGAACCAAGGAGTTAACTGAACACCACATTGCAAGACATATAGAACATATAAACTATAGCAGAAGATTGCACGGTAAAAGTAGATAGCATAATTCACAAGAATTTGTTAAGGAACGGCAGTAGCTAGAAAACGATGGCCTCGTGAAAACGCCACGAACTGTCGTTTAAAGTAGCCAACCGCGTCGCGGCATCGGCGCGCGAGGCGTCAACGGTGGCCTCGACGGTGAGGTGCTCCTCCAAGATCTGGGGGTCGGCACGAATGGCAGCCATCGCGACCTCATCCGCCCGTGCGGCCGCGATTTGCTTCTCCGCTGCCAAATGCTCCTTGAGATCCTAGCTATATGATACGTCTCCAACGTATCAATAATTTTTTATTGCTCCATGCTACTTTATCTACTGTTTTGGACTTTATTGGGCTTTATTTTCCACTTTTATATTACTTTTGGGACTAACCTATTAACCGGAGGCCCAGCCCAGAATTGCAGTTTTTTGCCTATTTCAGTGTTCCGAAGAAACGGAATATCAAACGGAGTCCAAACGGAATGAAACCTTCGGGAACGTGATTTTCCAACCGAACGTGATCCAGGAGACTTGGACCCTACTCCAAGAAGTGCCAGAGGCGGTCACGAGGGTGGAGGGCGCCCCCCCTTGGCGCACCCCCCTACCTCGTGGGCCCCCTGATGCTCCACCGATGTACTCCTTCCTCCTATATACCTAGGTACCCCAAACGATCGTAACAGGGCCAAAACCTAATTCCACCGCCGCAACTTCCTGATCCACAAGATCCCATCTTGGGGCCTGATCCGAGTTCACGGAGGGGGCATCCACCACGGAGGGCTTCTACATCAACACCATAGCCCCTCCGATAAAGTGTGAGTAGTTTACTTCAGACCTTCGGGTCCACAGGTAGTAGCTAGATGGCTTCTTCTCTATTTTTGGATCTCAATACAATGTTCTCCCCCTCTCTCGTGGAGATCTATTCGATGTAATCTTCTTTTTGCGGTGTGTTTGTTGAGACCGATGAATTGTGGGTTTATGATCCAGCTTATCTATGAATAATATTTGAATCTTCTCTGAATTCTTTTATGTATGATTGAGTTATCTTTGCAAGTCTCTTCAATTATCCGCTTGGTTTGGCCAACTAGATTGGTAGTTCTTGCAATGGGAGAAGTGCATGGCTTTGGGTTGAATCTTGCGTGTCCTTACCCAAAGGATGTAAAGGGTTGCAAGGCACGTATTATATTGTTGCCATCGAGGATAACAAGATGGGGTATTTGTCATATCGCATGAATTTATTCCTCTACATCATGTCATCTTGCTTAAGGCGTTACTCTGTTTTTAACTTAATACTCTAGATGCATGCTGGAAAGCGGTCGATGAGTGGAGTAATAGTAGTAGATGCAGAATCGCTTCGATCTACTTGTCACGGACGTGATGCCTATATACATGATCATACCTAGATAACCTCATAACTATGCTCAATTCTGTCAATTGCTCAACAGTAATTTGTTCACCCACCGTAGAATATCTATGCTCTTGAGAGAAGCCACTAGTGAAACCTATGGCCCCCGGGTCTATTATCATCATATCAATCTCTATCACTTTATTTATTTTCTTTGTTTTACTTTTCACTTTGCATCTTTATACCAAAAATACCAAAAATATTATCTCTATCAGATCTCACTCTCGTAAGTGACCGTGAGGGGATTGACAACCCCTAATCGCGTTGGTTGCGAGTAGCTATCGCTTTGTGCAGGTACGAGGGACTTGTGTGGCCTCCTCATGGATTGATACCTTGGTTCTCAAAAACTGAGGGAAATACTTACGCTACTATGCTGCATCATCCTCTCCTCTTCGGGGAAAACCAACGCAAGCTCAAGACGTAGCAAGAAGGATTTCTGGCGCCGATGCCGGGGAGTCTACGCAAAATTCAACATACCAAATACCCATCACAATCCCTATCTCTTGCATTACATTATTTGCCATTTGCCTCTCGTTTTCCTCTCCCCCACTTCACCCTTGCCGTTTTATTCGTCCTTCCTCCATTCAATCTTGTGTTACCATGTGCCTTCTTTTTTCTTGCATCTTCGCTTGCTAAAAGTTGATGGATCCTCATCCACTTGCTAATCTATTTAAGAGATCCAATTATGATGAACCTATTGCTAGTGAATTGAGTGCACTAGATTATCTTTATGAGGTTTTGCCTGAAATTCGTGAATCTAAAAATTGTGATGAAGTACTTTATGAAGCGATTCACGATAGATATTTGAATAAAAAGCATGATTGCAATGATTTTACTATAAATTCTATTGATGTCAATTGTGCTAAAAATATGCAAAACCCTAATCTTGGGGATGCTAGTTTTGCTATGTCCTCTACTTGTTGCAATGATCATGATTGGGGTGATTCTTCTTATGATCTTGAAAATTTATTTAAGCCCCATGATCAATATGAGATTGATAATATTGTTTGCAATAATATTGAAAGTGGGTTTGGAAGAGTGTCAACTTTAGATCCCACATATTTGGATAATGTTCAATCTTATGAAATTTTTGATAAAAGTGGGCTTGGAGAAATCATGACTTTAGTTAATGATAATCCCACTATTTTGGAAGAGTGTCAACTTCGTATGCATGTGGATCATGTTGATAATATGTTATGTGATGGCTATATTGTTGAATTTTCTTATGATGCTACATGTAATTATTATGAGAGAGGAAAATATGGTTATGGAAATTTTCATGTTACTAAATTACCTCTCGTTATGTTAAGATTGCTATTGTTCCTTTCCGCTTCCTTGCATATGATAGTTTTTGCTTGCTATGATAATTTGTTTTTCTATAAGATGTATATGCATAGGAAGTATGTTAGACTTAGATGTGTTTGTCACATGTTTTATGATGCTCTCTTTGTGCCTCAATTCTTGTCTTTCTTGTGAGCATCATTGAAATCTCAATGCCTAGCTAAAAAGGCTTTAAAGAAAAGCGCTTGTTGGGAGACAACCTAATATGTTTCCTTGCTTCTTAGTAATAAATAATCCATCTAGCCTCTGTTTAGATGTGGTTTTATCTTTTAATTAGTGTTTGTGCCAAGTTAAACCTATTGGATCTTCTTGGATGATAGTTACTTGATCTTGCTGTAATTTCCAGAAACTTTGTGCTTAGTGCCCGAATTGTTAAAAATCACCAGAACGTGATAAAATACTGATTCCAATTGCTGCTGATCAATCAAATTTTCTAGGTCGTCTAATTTTGGTAGAATTTTTTGAGTTCCAGAAGTTTGCGCTAGTTACAGATTGCTACAGACTGTTCTGTTTTTGACAGATTCTGTTTTTCGTGTGTTGTTTGCTTATTTTGATGAATCTATGGCTAGTAAAATAGTTTATGATCCATAGAGAAGTTGGAATACAGTAGGTTTAACACCAATATAAATAAATAAAGAGTTCATTACAGTAACTTGAAGTAGTCTTTTGTTTTCTTTCTCTAACGGAGCTCACGAGATTTCTATTGAGTTTTGTGTTGTGAAGTTTTCAAGTTTTGGGTGAATTCTTTTGATGGATTATGGAACAAGGAGTGGCAAGAGCCTATGCTTGGGGATGCCCATGGCACCCCCAAGATAATCCAAGGACACCAAAAAGTCAAAGCTTGGGGATGCCCCGGAAGGCATCCCCTCTTTCGTCCACTTCCATCGGTAATTTACTTGGAGCTATATTTTTATTCACCACATGATATGTGTTTTGCTTGGAGCGTCTTGTATTATTTGCATCTTTGCTTGTTAGTTTACCAAGATCATCCTTGCTGTACACACCTTTTGAGAGAGCCATACATTGTTTGTAATTTGTTAGAATACTCTATGTACTTCACTTATATCTTTTGAGCTTGATAGTTTTGCTCATAGTGCTTCACTTATATCTTTTGAGCGTGATAACTTTTGCTCTAGTGCTTCACTTATATCTTTTAGAGCACGGTGGTGGATTTCTTTTAAAGAAACTATTGATCTCTCATGCTTCACTTATATTATTTTGAGAATCGTTAATAGCATGGTAATTTGCTTAATGTTAATATACTTAGTGCTCAAGATATGTGAAAATTTCTTTTTGAGTGAATTGAATACTAAGATAAGTTTGATGCTTGATAATTGTTTTGAGATATGGAGGTGATAATATCAAAGTCGTGCTAGTTGATAATTGTGAATTTGAGAAATACTTGTGTTGAAGTTTGCAAGTCCCGTAGCATGCACGTATGGTTAAAGTTGTGTAACAAATTTGAAACATGAAGTGTACCTGGCTTGTGCATCCTTATGAGTGGCGGTCGGGAACGAGCGATAGTCTTTTCCTACCAATCTATCCCCCTAGGAGCATGCGCATAGTACTTGATTTTTGATGGCTTCTAAATTTTTGCAATAAGTATATGAGTTCTTTTGACTAATGTTGAGTCCATGGATTATACGCACTCTCACATTTCCGCCTTTGCTAGCCTCTTCGGTACCGTGCATTGCCCTTTCTCACCTTGAGAGTTGGTGCAAACTTCGCCGGTGCATCCAAACCCCGTGATATGATACGCTCTATCACACATAAACCTCCTTATATCTTCCTCAAAACAGCCACCATACCTACCTATCATGGCATTTCCATGGCCATTCCGAGATATATTGCCATGCAACTTCCATCATCATTATTATGACATACATTACTTTTGTCATATTGCCATTGCATGATCATGTAGTTGACATCGTATTTGTGGCAAAGCCACCATGCATTATTTTCCATACATGTCACTCTTGATTCATTGCACCATCCTGGTACACCGCCGGAGGCATTCATATAGAGTCATATTTTGTTCTAAGTTTCGAGTTGTAATTGTTGAGCTGTAAGAAAAATAAAAGTGTGATGATCATCATTATTAGAGCATTGTCCCAAGTGAGGAAATGATGATGGAGACTATGATTCCCCCATAAGTCGGGATGAGACTCCGGACGAAAAAAATATATAAAAAAAAAGCAAGGCCAAAAAATAGAGAGGCCCAAAAAAATGAGAGAAAAAGAGAGAAGGGACAATGCTACTATCCTTTTACCACACTTGTGCTTCAAAGTAGCACCGAGATCTTCATGATAGAGAGTCTCTCATTTTGTCACTTTCATATACTAGTGGGAATTTTTCATTATAGAACTTGGCTTGTATATTCCAATGATGGGCTTCCTCAAAATGCCCTAGGTCTTCGTGAGCAAGCAAGTTGGATGCACACCCACTTAGTTTCTTTTGTAGAGCTTTCATATACTTATAGCTCTAGTGCATCCGTTGCATGGCAATCCCTACTCCTCATGTTGACATAAGTTGATGGGCATCTCCATAGCCTGTTGATTAGCCTCGTCAATGTGAGACTTTCTCTTTTTTTTGTCTTCTCCACACAATCCCATCATCATATTCTATTCCACCCATACTGCTATATCCATGGCTCACGCTCATGTATTGCGTGAAGGTTGAAAAAGTTTGAGATTATTTGAGTATGAAACTATTGCTTGGCTTGTCATCGGGGGTATAGAAGTTGGGAACATCTTTGTGTGACGAAAATGAAGCATAGCCTAACTATATGATTTTGTAGGGATGAACTTTCTTTTGCCATGTTATTTTGAGAAGACATGATTGCTTTGATTAGTATGCTTGAAGTATTATTATTTCTGTGTCAATATGAACTTTTGTCTTAAATCTTTCGGATCTGAATATTCATATCACAAGTAAGAAGATTTATATTGAAATTATGCCAAAGTATCACTCCGCATCAAAAATTCTTTTTTTTTATCATTTACCTACTCGAGGACGAGCAGGAATTAAGCTTGCGGATGCCTGATATGTCTCCAACGTATCTATAATATTTGATTGCTCCATGCTACTTTATCTACTGTTTTGGACTTTATTGGGCTTTATTTTCCACTTTTATATTACTTTTGGGACTAACCTATTAACCGGAGGCCCAGCCCAGAATTGATGTTTTTTTCCTATTCCAGTGTTTCGAAGAAACGGAATATCAAACGGACTCCAAACGGAATGAAACCTTCGGGAACGTGATTTTCCAACCGAACGTGATCCAGGAGACTTGGACCCTACTCCAAGAAGTGCCAGAGGCGGTCACGAGGGTGGAGCCCCCCCCCCCCCCCGGGCGCGCCCGCTACCTCGTGGCCCCCCTGACGCTCCACCGACGTACTCCTTCCTCCTATATATACCTCGCACTTCAAACGATCGTAACAGGAGCCAAAACCTAATTCCACCGCCGCAACTTCCTCAGATCCACGAGATCCCATCTTGGGGCCTGTTCTTGAGCTCACGGAGGGGGCATCCACCACGGAGGGCTTCTACATCAACACCATAGCCCCTCTGATGAAGTGTGAGTAGTTTACTTCAGACCTTCGGGTCCATAGCTAGTAGCTAGATGGCTTCTTCTCTCTTTTTGGATCTCAATACAATGTTCTCCCCCTCTCTCGTGGAGATCTATTCGATGTAATCTTCTTTTTGCGGTGTGTTTGTTGAGACCGATGAATTGTGAGTTTATGATCCAGCTTATCTATAAATAATATTTGAATCCTCTCTGAATTCTTTTATGTATGATTGAGTTATCTTTGCAAGTCTCTTCGAATTATCCGTTTGTTTTGGCCAACTAGATTGGTAGTTCTTGCAATGGGAGAAGTGCATGGCTTTGGGTTCAATCTTGCGGTGTCCTTACCCGAAGGATGTAAAGGGTTGCAAGGCACGTATTGTATTGTTGCCATCGAGGATAACAAGATGGGGTATTTTTCATATTGCATGAATTTATTCCTCTACATCGTGTCATCTTGCTTAAGGCGTTACTCTGTTTTTAACTTAATACTCTAGATGCATGTTGGATAGCGGTCGACGAGTGGAGTAATAGTAGTAGATGCAGAATCGTTTCGATCTACTTGTCACGGACGTGATGCCTATATACATGATCATACCTAGATAACCTCATAACTATGCTCAATTCTGTCAATTGCTCAACAGTAATTTGTTCACCCACCGCAGAATATCTATGCTCTTGAGAGAAGCCACTAGTGAAACCTATGGCCCCCGGGTCTATTCTCATCATATCAATCTCTATCACTTTATTTATTTGCTTTGTTTTACTTTGCCTTTTACTTTTCACTTTGCATCTTTATACCAAAAATACCAAAAATATTATCTCTATCAGATCTCCCTCTCGTAAGTGACCGTGAAGGGATTGACAACCCCTAATCGCGTTGGCTGCGAGTAGCTATCATTTTGTGCAGGTACGAGGGACTTGTGTGTGTCCTCCTACTGGATTGATACCTTGGTTCTCAAAAACTGAGGGAAATACTTACGCTATTGTGCTGCATCATCCTCTCCTCTTCGGGGAAAACCAATGCAATCTCAATACGTAGCACTATACTGCGTGCACCATGGCTTAGGCTGGCACTTATTTGGTGGAGGGTTCGGTGATTTGGGTGGAAGGTGTCGTGCTCGCGCCGGCGGTCGGGGCATGTGGGATGTGGAAGGAGGAGGAGGATGGGGGTCGGGTGTGGATTACCTGCCTGAATAGACAAGGCCGAGCAGCGTGAAGGAGGGTCACCGACAAGGAGGCGGTGCTGCAAGCAACGAGTGAAGGTTTCAACTTGGAAAGGAAGGCGGAAAGAGGGGGAAATGTGGCTTTTGGTAATGGGGAGGGGGCGGGGAGGTAGATATTCCCATGGAAGCTGAAAATTTGGAATCACTTCAGCCAAAAACTAGCGCACATAGTGTCATCAGACACGGTCCCTTATTCAGAACTGTGTACGATATGTGGACATCACAAATGATTCAGATAGCTTCAACCGTGTGTGATGAGTTCAAACGTCAAAAGTTTTGGTTCGAATTTCCATGGTTACAGTGGTCATCCACGTCATTGCATAATTTGGGTACACAAAGGAGACTACAGCACACCCACACTTCTTAATTGAGTAAGTTCAGCAATTAAACAGAGCTAGCTGACCTAAACATTACTCTAACAAAATAAAGACCGGCGCTCTTAATTAAACAAAACAAAGAGTACTACTACAGCTGGTGCTCATCGATCTTCGCCGCCGCCTCCATGTCCAGCTCGGGCCCGACGGTCTCTTGGGGAAGGGGCTCCATGGCATCCATTGCACAATACTCGGCAGGCATCTCGCCATACGCGTCTGCCATATCTTTGGAATAGGCCGCCACGAGTAGGGCGTCGGCGGGCGCGATCTGGGCTTTGGCGGGCTCCGTCGTGTCAAGGTATGCTGCGCAGGAACGGACGGCTACTCGAACTCTCTCGGCGATTGCCACCTCTTCGGCCGTGGGTTGCCGACCGTTGTCGGAGAAGCTTCCTTCGATTTGTGTGGTGAGCGCCACGAGCTGGGCGTGGACGGCCTCGACATGGTGGCGGGCGGCTTCCATCAGGGCTAAGGCCGCCACTGCGGAACGGACAGATGTTGTGCCGCTCTCGCCAGGTGCTACCCCGAGGCAGATGCTGCTGTCGCCGCCTGAGAAGCAACAACGGGCGTTTGGCTCCCTTGGCCGCCCAGACGCAGATTGCAATCGCCCTCAAGAAGCTTGTTATCACGCGCCTGGCGGCTGCGGCCGCGCTCTCGCCGGATTGGGCCGCCGAAGTTGCCCTCACGACGCGGGTCCACGTGCCCATCTTTCACCGGCGATGATTGAACAGTGAAATGATATTTGGGGAGCGAGCTAGTGTGCTTGAGATGCTGGCTGTGGACTATAGCTGACGCACCTTCTCGCGTAAGCCATAGGCGTACTATACACCGACAATGCTCCAGGATATTTAGTGTTGTATCTCACACGGTTGCTGATAGTAAACTGTGTGCGATCTACTTGATTTTTCATCTTGATTTGAATTACATAATGGGGTCACAGCAGCAATGGACGGTGTTTGAATTGCTAGACCTTTTATCTTGAGTGAACATGCAAGTATATGTGTGTCGTCAAAAAAATGGAATTATTCAGGGTTCGTTTGGACGTTTTTATAAAATAACTTGGTTTTGTAGGCATTTCCGGTGCATAATTCAAATTTGAACTACATGCACATGCTCCAGTGCATATAAATTGGTTGAAAAAACAAATATGTGTCCTTGGTTGGATGCTTAGGTCCCATGCAAGAAATAGGAATGAATGTCAAACACCCAGCCACCGGCACTCGGCCGCAAACATTAAGATACTTGGTTTTTAAATTCTAGTAAATCCAAAACTCGTCTGAAATTCATGAAACTTGGCATGCTATCATGGAGCGGCATCAACATGCCGTGGTAAAAAATTTGTCCCATTTGGGGCAGGTTTGGGTATAAGCTTCTCACAAACTAGAGCTTCTCACAACAAGCATGATGGTTTCGGTAGGGAACGCCCCACCTTTGGGGACAAAACGATATCTGTTGCCTCTTATTGCTTCCTAAAAATTTCTCGTGTCAACATAGAACAACAGGAGTGTTGTGTTATTTTTTGTGATTTTTCGGGGTTCGTTTGGACATTTTTATGCATTAAGTGAAGTTTTAATGCATTTATGTGCATAATTCAAATTTGAATTACATGCACATGCTTCAATGCATATAAATTGGTTGAAAAATCAAATCTGTGTCCTTCGATGCATGCTTAGGTCCCATGCAAGAAATGGGAATGAATTTCAAACACCCTGCCACCGTCACTAGGCCGCAAACATTGAGATGCATGTCTTTTAAATTTTAGTAAATCCAAAACTTGTCTTAAATTCATGAAACTTGGCATGCTATCATGGAGCGGCATCAACACGCCGTGGTAAAATTTTTGTCCCATTTGGGGCTCGTTTGGGTATAAGCTTCTCACAAACCAGATCTTCTCACAACAAGCGTGATGGTTTCGGTAGGGAACGTGCAGCCTTTGGGGATGAAACGATATTCGTTGCCTCTGATTACTTTCAAAAAAAAATTCGAGTGTCAACATAGAACAACAGGAGTGTTTTTTTCAATTTTGGAATTTTTCGCGGTTCGTTTGGACATTTTTATACATTAACTGGGTTTCCCAGGCATTTTATGCGCATAATTCAAATTTGAACTACACGCACATTCTCCAGTGCATATAAACTGGTTGAAAAATAAAATATGTGTCCTTGGTTGCATGCTTAGGTCCCATGCAAGAAATGGGAATGAATTTCAAACACCTTGCCACCGTCACTCGTCCACAAACATTGTGATACATGGTTTTTAAATTCTAGTAAATCCAAATCTCGTCTGAAATTCATGAAACTTGGCATGCTATCATGGAGCGGCACCAACATGTCGTGGTAAAAATTGTGTCCCATTTGGGGCAGCTTTGGGTATAAGCTTCTCACAAACAAGAGCTTCTCACAACAAGCATTATGGTTTCGGTACGGAACGTGCCACCTTTGGGGACGAAACGATATACGTTGCCTCTGATTGCTTTCAAAAAAATTCAAGTGTCAACATAGAACAACAGGAGTGTTGTGTTCAATTTTGGAATTTTTTGCGGTTCATTTGGACATTTTTATACATTAACTGGGTTTCCCGGGCATTTTATGCGCATAATTCAAATTTGAACTACATGCACATTCTCCAGTGCATATAAACTGGTTGAAAAATAAAATATGTGTCCTTGGTTGCATGCTTAGGTCCCATGCAGGAAATGGGAATGAATTTCAAACACCCTGCCACCGTCACTCGGCCGCAAACATTGCAATACCTGGTTTTTAAATTCTAGTAACTCCAAAACTCGTCTGAAATTCATGAAACTTGGCATGCTATCATGGAGCGGCATCAACATGTCATGGTAAAAAATTTGTCCCATTTGGGGCAGGTTTGGGTATAACTTCTCACAACAAGCGTGATGGTTTCGGTAGGGAACGTGCCACCTTTGGGGACAAAACGATATCTGTTGCCTCTTATTGCTTTCAAAAAAATTCAAGTGTGGGCATAGAACAACAGGAGTGTTGTGTTCAATTTTGGAATTTTTTGGGGTTCGTTTGGACATTTTTATACATTAACTGGGTTTTCTGGTCATTTTATGTGCATAATTCAAATTTGAACTACGTGCACATTCTCCAGTGCATATAAACTGGTTGAAAAATCAAATATGTATCCTTGGTTGCATGCTTAGGTCCCATGCAAGAAATGGGAATGAATTTCAAACACCCTGCCACCGGCACTCGGCCGCAAACATTGAGATACATGGCTTCTAAATTCTAGTAAACCCAAAACTCGTCTGAAATTCATGAAACTTGGCATGCTATCATGGAGCGGCATCAACATGCCGTGGTAAAAGTTTTGTCCCATTTGGGGCAGGTTTGGGTATAAGCTTCTCACAACAAGCGTAATGGTTTCGGTAGTGAACCTGCCACCTTTGGGGACAAAACGATATCCGTTGCCTCTTATTGCTTTCAAAAATTTCTAGTGTCAACATAGAAAACAGGAGTGTTGTGTTTACTTTTGGAATTTTTCGGGGCTCGTTTGGACATTTTTATACATTAACTGGGTTTTCTAGGCATTTCATGTGCATAATTCAAATTTTAACTACATGCACAAGCTCCAGTGCATATAAATTGGTTAAAAAATTAAATCGGTGTCCTTCGGGGCATGCTTAGGTCCCATGCAAGAAATGGGAATGAATTTCAAACACCATGGCACTATTGATTGCTGGCAAAACATTGAGATAATTTGTTTTTAAATTCTAGTAAATCCCAAACTCATCTGAAATTCATGAACAAGGCATGCTATAATGGAATGGCACCCGACATGCTATGGTATTTTTCGTTTCCATTTTGAGAGAAGGCGCACTCGAATAACAGCCAAGAAAGGCATTTTGAAACAAATAGCTATCACTGTAACATCTCAAACGTTTTGTATAATTTAAATTGTGTGCATTCGGTTAACCATTCACGTGACGCCATGCCTCACTCTTTTAATGTTTATGAGGTGTCGTGCGGACAGGTGCTTGAGTGCTTGACTAAACGAAAGGTGTGCGAGTTGTACTCCAATGCGGAGGCTCAACGGGAAGCGTGCGAGCTCTACGCCGTGCAGGCTCACCGGGAAGCGAGCCCTTTGACTTCCATGGCTGCGCACCTTGCTCGCATCCTCTGCATTAATGGCACCCAAGCCGCAGTTTAATTCGGTTTTTAAATATAAAACACTCATCGCAAACGTTTTACTTAGAACACCCGTATGCAAACCGACAGCGTCCCCAGGAAGCCAAGGGAAAATGTGTCGAGCAGGATTTCTGCAGCTCCTGATCAAAAACGTTTTAGATAGAACACCCGTATGCAAAGTGAGAGCAGCGCAGGATTTGTGCATCCCTTCAACGGAAACGGTTGTTTTGGATGACCCGTGTGCAACCACGTACAAACAATTTTGTAAGATTTGCATCTGTCATATTGGGTATGTTGCCATTTATCAAACTAGAAAGATTTACATTTGTTGATCTAGTAACGTTGCCATTTGTCAATCCTTGTAACACTGCGATTTGTCAAAATAAGCAGCTATAAATCACTAGCACCATCTAATTTTTGCAACTAAAATTCAGTAATTAAGCATAGATTTCATTTGTAGATTAAGCAGCCGTTCTTAATTTATACAAAAAGTTCAATTCGACAGTTGAACCGACCAAACTTTTCCTCGATTGTTGCCAACCACGTACTGAAATAGCTAGTTCAACTATATATACTAGCTAATTTTAAGTACGTTGTACAGTTTGACCACACATCTATAGTCAGATGAACTGCACAAAATAGCCCCTAAATACTACTACTACCACGGAGGGGCTTTGTGGTACTTCCAGCAGCCTCTCCTCTGCCGAGCACGCTCACTGAGAGGCAGAGGAGGAGGGGGAGCCTACCGACGAGCCGGATAAATGCAATACGGTGCCTGCCGCTTTCGCATGTTCAGCGATGCTCGCCAGCTCGAACGCCCACTGCCGCTCCAAACGATCCCTCTCGAAGCGGCCGGGCTACTTGTAGATCTCCTGATTCCTCGCCTCTGCGTTGGCGTGTGCTACGGCCACGACTGTGGTAAGCCTCTTTGCGTGCTCGGCAAGGCGCTCCTCCTCCTCCCGCAGGAACTCGATGTAGCGCGCAAGGTCGCTGATGCACGTGCGGGCCTCCACCTCCGCCTCGCTCCTTCGGGCAGCGGTGGTGGAGCGGGTGATGATCCCGGCGGTCGACGGTGGGCTAGCGGCCACGGCGGCCGATGATGGGGTGGCGGCCACGACCACCACCTCCCGCCTTCGGGCCGCGGTGGCGGAGCGCGTGATGGCCACGGTGGCCGGCAGTGGGGTGGAGGCCACGACGGCCACCTTCTCGCATTCAGGCCGCGGCAGCGGAGCGGGAGATGGCCCTGGCTTTCGAAGGTGGTGTGGCGGCAACGGCGGCCGGCAACAGCTGTCGATGGGCAGTGGCGGCGGAGCGTGTGGTGGGTGTTCTGCGCCCACCCAATAGGGACGCCACGCGCACTACACTATGCCGGGGACTGCGCCACCGCCATGGTGTAGCCTCCCAGCTGGAGATGTCCTCTGGTGACGATGACGGACTGGTGCCATTGGCGATTGTGGGAGAAGCAGACGAGATAAGCTACAGGGAGGGAGGGTAAAATGCGACGCAAGACTCGCCGGCCGTGAGGGTTTTTATAGCAGGCCGGTAAGCATTGGGATTTTGGGGGATTTCACCAAGTCGGGCGGGAAGCTTGCGCCGGATCCTGCGAGGTTGCACAGGAACGGGCTCACCGACAATTAATTGGCGCCACCGTTTGGCCAAAAGAACGCTCCCGCGCGCTGCGCAAGCTTCCACTGTAAGCCGTCTGCGGTAGCGGGGTGACAAGTGCGAGAGGAGGATGAAAGGGCACGTACACATACGGTTAATACAAAAAAAAGTTTGCAATTTAATTACCTCCTATACCCCCGTCCTGGTTTATAAGTAGGATTTAACTAATAAAATAGGAATGCATGTCCTTATAAGTGTGTGTGTGTGTGTGTGTGTGTGTGTGTGTGTATGTTGTTGTTGTTCTGTATGCAATCCCATCGCACAACACACACGCCTTATTAGCAGCAACCATCTGTGTTATTATCAGTCTTCACAAACATTTCTGATTACAGACCTCTTTGCCGCGTATCACACACATCTTGTTAAGTTGAACCATTTCTGTTCTCATGTCTCAACGCAAACAGTTCATCCGAGTGAACCTCATGCCGTATATCGCACCTTCATCTGGCTGCCCGTTTCTTTTGTGTTGCCTAATCACAAACAGTTCATCCGAGTGAAACATATGCTGCATATCACACACAACTCCATCTGGCTTCCCTTTTTTTGTTCCTCCTCATCACAAACAGTTAATTGAACTGAACTGTATGCCCTTCATCGCACACGCAACTAAAACCTGAATCGTGTTTGATGCATCCATCATCACAAATGTTTTATACATTTCTGATGGTTTTCATACAACACCATTTGCGATTATTGCATCGCACACAGTTTCTCGAAGCGTCTCTGATCGTAGTGTCGCATTAGCAACATCCTGCAGTAATGAACATTCAATTTCTCATCAACTCTTTGTCCTAGAATAGCACCAACAACATAAACACAAGCATCACACATAATTTCAAAGGGTAAATTCCAATCAGGTGGCTGAAAAATAGGAGCAGGAATCAAGGATTTCTTAAGTATTTCAAATGCTTCTAAACAATCATAATAAAAAAACAAAAGGAGCATGCGGCACCTCCGCGTTCTGCACACGTTCAGCTAGGTGACATCCTCCGCCTCCTTGATCCAGCAAGTCGGCGAGGTAGCAGATGAGTTCCGGCAGCATGACGGTGTGGTGATGGTGATGTTGAAGTGATCTCCGCAGGGCTTCGCCTAAGCATTACAAAAATATGACCTGGGGTGTAAACGGTGCAGGGGGGCACCGCACACGGCTAGGAAAATTTTTGTTGTGTGCTCGGCACCCCCTCCCACATATATATAGGTGGGAGGGAGGGAGGAGCAGCCAAAGGAGCTGCCCAAGTAGGAGGAATCCTACTTGGGGTCCCTCCCAAGCCCCCCCCCCCCTTCCTTATTTGGAGTGTGTGGTGATGACCCACAAGTATAGGGAATCTATCTACTCCTTCCGATAAGTAAGAGTGTCGAACCCAACGAGGAGCAGAAGGAAATGACAAGTGGTTTTCAGCAAGATATTCTCTGCAAGCACTAAAATTATCGGTAACAAATAGTTGTATGATAAGATAATTTGTAACGGGTAACAAGTAACAAAAGTAAACAAGGTGCAGTAAGGTGGCCCAATCCTTTTTGTAGAAAAGGACAAGCCTGGACGAGCTCTTATATAAAGCAAAGCGCTCCCGAGGACACATGGAAATTTTTGTCAAGTTAGTTTTCATCATGCTCATATAATTCGCGCTTGTTACTTTGATAATTTGATATGTGGGTGGACCGGTGCTTGGGTGCTGCCCTTCCTTGGACAAGCCTCCCACTTATGATTAACCCCTTTCGCAAGCATCCGCAACTACGAAATAAGAATTAAGATAAATCTAACCATAGCATGAAACATATGGATCCAAATCAACCCCTTACGAAGCAACTCATAAACTAGGGTTTCAGATTATGTCACTCTAGCAACCCATAATCTACTTATTACTTCTCAATGCCTTCCCCTAGGCCCAAATAATGTCTAAGTGTCATGTAGTCAACATTCACATAACACCACTACAGGAAAGACAACATACATCTCATATCGAACGAATACCAAATTCACATGATTACTTATAACAAGACTTCTCCCATGTCCTCAGGAACAAACGTAACTACTCACAAAGCATATTCATGTTCATAATCAGAGGAGTATTAATTATCATTAAGGATCTGAACATATGATCTTCCACCAAATAAATCAAGTAGCATCAACTACAAGGATTAATAACCACTACTAGCAACCCAAAGGTACCAATCCAAGGTTTTGAGAGAAATTTTGGATACAAGAGACGAACTAGGGTTTGAGAGGAGATGGTGCTGGTGAAGATGTTGATGGATATTGACCACCTCTCGATGAGAGGATCGTTGGTGATGACGATGGCTTCGATTTCCCCCTCCCGGAGGGAGGTTTTCCCAGCAGAATAGCTCCGCCGAAGCCCTAGATTGGTTCTGCCCAAGCTCCGCCTCGAGACGGTGGTGCTTCGTACGGAAAGCTTCCTTCTGATTTTTCTAGGTCAAAACACACCATATAGTAGAAGATGGGTGTCACGGGCCTACAAGGTGGCCCACAAGACAAGGGGCGCGCCCTCCACCCTTGTGGATGGAAGGTGGCCCCCTCTGGTGGTTTCTTGGCCCAATATTTTTTATATATTCAAAAAATATTCTTTGTGAAGTTTCAGGACTTTCGAAGTTGTGCAGAATAGGTATATAATATTTGCTCCTTTTCCGGTCCAGAATTCCAGCTGTTGGCATTCTCCTCTTCATGTAAACCTTATAAAATAAGAGAGAACAGGCATAAGTATTGTGATATAATTTGTAATAACAGCCCATAATGCAATAAATATCAATATAAAAGCATGATGCAAAATGGACGTATCAACTCCCCAAGCTTAGACCTTGCTTGTCCTCAAGCGAAAGCTGATATCAAAAAATATATGTCCACATGTTTAGAGATAGAGGTGTGGATAAAATAAATACGGACATGAGGGCATCATGATCATCTTTAGAACAACAAAATATATTGTCATATAATTTCTTATGCTAAAGTAACAATTCGTTCACAAGGTAAAGTATGAATCAGAAACTTCACCGAAAACTAACAAACTATGATCTCAGTCACTGAAGCAACTGAAATTTATCACAACATCACAAAGAGTCAATATAAGAGCTTTTCAGCAAGTCCACGTACTCAACTATAATTTAATCTTTCACAATTTCCAACACTCACGGGATACTAATGGGTACAAAGTTTCAATCGGACACAGAGAAAGATAGGGGCTTATAGTTTCGCCTCCCAACCTTTTACCACAAGGGTAATGTCAACAATAATACTTTATGATAAATTACATCCGAGTGGATATATATATATCCAGATCTCTCCAACACATAGTGCTTGCCAAAGGAAAAAGTGTAAAAAAGGAAAGGAGATGATCACCATGACTCTTGTATAAGGGTAGAAGAAAAAAAGTACAAGATAGGTCCTTCACAGAGGGAAGCAGAGGTTGTCATGCGCTTTTATGGTTGGATGCACAAAATCTTAAAGCAAAAGAACGTCACTTTATATTGCTGCTTGTGATAAAGAACTTTATTATGCAGGCCGTTGCTTTTATTTCTTCCATACCACAAGTTCGTATAAAGCTTATTTTCTTCACACTAATAGATCATACATATCTAGAGAGAACTTTTTATTGCTTGCACCGATGACAACTAACTTTAAGGATCTTACTCAATCCATAGGTAGGTATGGTGGACTCTCATGGCAAAACTAGTTTAAGGGATGTTTGGAAGCACAAGTAGTATCTCTACTTGGTGCAAAGAATTTGGCTAGCATGAGAGGGAATAGCAAGCTCAACATGTTGGAGGATCCATGACAATATAACTTCTATTCAGATATAAGAAAGCATAACTCATTATGTTGTCTTCCTTGTCCAACATCAACTTTTTTGCATGTCATATTTTAATGAGTGCTCACAATAACAAAAGATGTAAAAGATATATACTATATTTATATGTGAAGCCTCTCTTTCTTTATTACTTCCTATTAATTGCAACAATGACCAAAACTACATTTGTCAACTATCAACAAATTTGATTCATCATACTCTTTATATGTGAAGTCATTACTCTCCATAAGATCAATATATGATCTTTTATTTATTTGTATTATTTCTTTTATTTAATTCCTCAAGATCATAGGAAAATAGCAAAGCCCTCAACTCAAAACTAATCTTAATTATATATAACTCACGAACTCGATTACATAGATAGAGACTGAAACAAAACTCAAAGCTAGATCATACTAAAAACTTTATTCTACTAGATCAAGATATAACCAAAAGGATCGAACTAAGAAAAATGATAAAGGTAAAGATGTGATGGTGATACGATACCGGGGCACCTCCCCCAAGCTTGGCAGTTGCCAAGGGGAGTGCCCATACCCATGTATTTATGTCTCTTTCTTCGGAGGTGGTGATGATGGAGTTGTTAATGAAGTAGTGCCACACATCGAGCGTAGTAGATGCTCCCACTACTGTAGGATGCTGCTAATGTGACACTACGATCAGAGACCCTTCGATGAAACTGTGTGCGATGCCATAATCACAAACGGTGGTGTAAAAAACCGTCAAAAAAGGTGCGAAACGTTTGCGATGTAGGATGCATCAAATACGGTTCAGATTTTAGTTGCGTGTGCGATGCAGGGCATACGGTTCAGCTCAATTAGCCGTTTGCGATGAGGAGGAACAAAAGAAACGGGCAGCCAGATGAAGGTGTGTGCGATGTACAGCATACAGTTCACTCGGATGAACTGTTTGTGATTAGGAAACACAAAAGAAACAGTGAGCCAGATCAAAGGTGTGTGTGATATACGGCATGCGGTTCACTCGGATGAACTGTTTGTGTTGAGACATGAGAACAAAAACGGTTCAAATGAACAAGATGTGTGTGATACGAGGCAAACAGGTCTGTAATCGGAAACGTGTGCGAAGACCGATAACAACACAGACGATTACTGCTAACAAGCCGTGTGTGTTGTGAGCAAACGATTGCTGGTATACAATTGTGAGTGATTGATGCAAACATCACCGACGGGTTCCATTGTTTAGTCTGTGTGCGATGTGATTTTCTTTGTCTGCACAACAACTACGCTCTGTCTATAGAGCATCAACATATATACTTAAAAAGACAGCATTGCATAAACAAATTAAGCATACAATTACACAAGTGACTACACACATAACATTTCCACACACCAAAGAAAGCAATTACATGCATACTAAAGTAGGAGAAACAAGGATCTAATCATCTACTTATTGTTGCGACGACGCTTGCCATTGCTCTGCTTCCGGCTGGATCCCTGTCCGTTTTGGGGAAGGAGGCACTTCCTCATGTCAACGATCCGCACGTACATGCCGTAGCTCGTGTACGCCTCCGTGGCCGCGTACACAACGTGAGCTTTGTCGAGTTTCTCCATCCAGGCCGAGTGCCAGGAACGCTTGTCCTTGTTGCACGAATCCTTCATGTCTCTGTAGTAGGGGTCGGTGATGGCCTCGGCGAGGTGAACCAGTGAGTCCTTCTCATGCTCCTTGCTGCCCCAGATCTTGTATTGGCCATGGATGTCGACAAGATTCTGGCAGGCGATGCACGAATTCTCGAGCGCCTTTACATCGTTGTTGATGTCCACCGTAGCGAACATGTAGTGGGGGCTGTTGACAAACCTGGTGAAACGCTCGCAAGGCCTTGAGACCAGGCAGTAGTGGTAGACGAGGATGTGGTGGCGCACGCACATCTGGGCGACGGCGACCTTGGGACGAGACCCGGCACGAGCACGGGTGTACTCAAGGTCGAACCCGACCACCTTGTACTTCTCCGCGGGAAGCAACAGCTCCATGATGTGGATGGAGTGCTCCACCCAGACCGGGTCGTTGGTGTACACCACCGAGAGGTCCATGAACCTTCTGTGGGTGTCCACCATGGCACGCATGGTGAACTCTTGCTCGTCGTCGGCAGCCGCTCGGAGCGCCATTGGAGCCGCGCAGGATACCCTCTAAGAATTTCTCGCGGTGGGTGTCCTTCTTGGAATGGTGGGGCGCGATCGAAAGGTTGAAGAGACACAAGGGTAGGTTAAATGGCCACTGTAATAAATGGGGGCCGGCCGGCCTGTAATCGTCACGTCTTGTCACGGTGTTCAGAGTGGAGGATTCCAGTGCACGCTTGACAACACCACACCGCACGCGTGGGCTCGAAGAGGTGCCAAATGTATCATCGGTGAGCCTGTTCCCGTGCTACTGTGTTGTTTACCATGCAAGCTTCCCGCCAGGCTAGTTTGGCCATGCGTCAGCTAGAAGAGGGACAAATCATGGGCGTTTATTGGCAAAAAGCTTTGTAAAAACGAAGTGTGTGGAATGACTTCGGTCATAAGTTTACCCTTGGGTGATGAGGTCAAAGTTACACAGAAGGGTGATGATGGACACTCGAGTACGATAATTGATTCTGAGCTCTACAGTGCACATGGTGGAAGAAACCAATTGTGTGCAATAATGTCGAAGATCGTAGTCGAGTTAGCTATACAGATCGTGTGCTGTGAGACCGACAAGGTAAACTGATTCGATAATGGTTAATAAAATCTAAGACCATTGCATATTAAGGTAAAAATAGTGCTAGCAATATACGACTCTCATATGATGCCATTTCAACGATTGTACCACAAAAGCTCGAAATGTAAAAAAGTTCAAATTCCAGAGTTATATGGCTCAAATTCGAAGATTACAAGGTTCAAACTGATATTAGAAATGAAACTGAGCTCATCAGCTGCAAACACTCGCGCTGATCCGCTGAACATGGATATCAGAGAGGTTCAAACTAATATCACCGCTTTTAAGTCTGGTTTCGAAACCTCACAATTTTTGCAAAGGGGTCAGCCACTAAGAAGTCATGTATGGGGTTGACACAATGACTTCCAATTACTCTGTCATCTGAAGTTCCAAAATGAAATTCAGCATTTTTGGAGCCTACTCCATTCTGCCGCAGGCGCCGGCACTGATCAACAAACCATTCATTTTTGCGAAATAAATGTAGGGTAAACCTCATTTCCTTCGGCACCCTTGCTCTGAGAACAAAGAACCTGGCAAATATAATCTCCGGTAAGGTCCCTCGGTAGGAGTTCAAAGTAATTTCTGAGAGATGCAGATCTAGGCATTCAACGTGATTGTTATATAGTATCACATTATCCACCACTGGGCCTAAACTTATCTGCAAAAGAAGAAAACATGTTAGTGCCTACATGCAGTTTTGAACATTACTACAGGCCTAGCTATTTGGTTTGCAGGATTTGTAAAATGCACTAACATGCCATCTTCGATCTGACATGATTAACATGGGCATTTTGATTACATTCTAGAAAAATGTAGCCTTCTTCACAAGAGGTTGGAGTGGATGAAAACTTCCCTAAGAAAACTAGTACAGATGAATCCAAAGTAGAAATGCTTATTGATTGTAACCATATGGATCAAGCAACCAATATGGGGGGACATGTATGTACTGAAATCCTCCAAAAGAACCTTCAGAAATTGTAGTACATTGTCATTGTAAACTTGGAAAAAGGTGTCACAAATTGAACTCCCTTATGGTTAACATTTAACAGGAAAGGAACATCACCTCGATATATAGCTTCTCCAGGCACGGAAAGCATCTCAGGAAACTGACAACTTGCTCGAGGTCGGGCCCGATAGATTCTAGTGCCAAGACCTTCAGTGTGCATAGTATCGGGTTCAAGCTTGTCGGAATCATTTTCTGAATGACAGACGAACAAAAATCTTCAAAATTAAAAATAATGTTAATTTGTAGAAGGAGAGGTAGAAGGCAGCTGTTGTACCTGAACGGGTGTGGATCCAATAACAAGTTCGGAGTATTTGTCAGGCGAGTAGCCCACCACTATCAATTTCGGCATAGAAATGACATTGATTCTTGTTGGACCTTCTTGATCAACTAAAAGTAATCTCTCAAGTGCAGGTGTGTCCTGGATGACCATACCGTGGTACACATCTTGTAATGTCTTCCTGCCGAAGGTACTCAACCCATTGATCGCCTGAAGACAAAGGTACTCGAGTGCAGTACAGCCACGGAGCAGGTGCTCCATGTAACCCTTTGAGAGGCAGACAGCGACGAGCTCGAGGTGCTTCAGTCATGGTAGAATAAGAGCGGGTGCGTCATTAAGGGGTGGGAAATGGCGGTTCCTGAACTTGGTGACACGCAGCATGGGCGCGAGGTGGAGTGCGGACGTTGGCAGCGACCGCATATGCCCATCATCAAAAGTGAGCTCCTCGAGCTGATCTAGGGCGGGGGATCGGAACCAGTCGTCAAGCTTGGCTCGGTCCTTGCCGTTGGAACGGAACTTGCCCATTCTAAGGCCTTTGGTTGGGCCAAGGTGACTGCAGAGGATCTTGGAGAACGCATCCAAACTTTGCGATAGCCATGGCAGAGCTCGTGGGTGTCGATGAGGTTGAGAGGGCTGGAGGTCCATAGGGGGCGCCACCGCTGGGAAAGGAGGGTTGTCCGCGCCCCATATTTGATTGGGGGGAGGGAGATGATGACTCTCAACATATCATCAGGGGGGGCTACTGATTAAGTCTAGGTCTGCTGGAGTCGCTTGCGATTCTAGCTCACCCCGCCTCCGCTTGTTGGCAGCCCCGTTCTCCAACTCCAGAGTCTCCTTGTCAGCAGCGCTTTCTGAGAGAAATGGGAGTACAGGGAATATTTAGTTAAAACAGGGCAATAGAAAAGTGTATTGGTAACTAGAAGTTATTAGGTAGGAATATAGTAAGAAAAGGTAATAACAATTGGTTGCTTAAATACTACACAATTCATTTGACATTGCTGGGTAAGTCAACATATGTAGATATTTTAAAAGAAAACATACTTCGAACAAAGTATGGACAGATGATTTTGTCGGGGAAGTTAGCATATATCTCATGACCAGGCCCTTTTATGTGCAGCTCAATTTTAGTGTCAGCTTTCAGTACATAAAACTTTGCAATTTCATTCCAAAAGCCAGTGCCAAAATAGGAGTCACCACGTTCATCAAGTCTTACAGTAGCAACAATTGTAAATCCATGGTTTGTGTGCAGTATGACATCCGTGGATCCTTGATCTATGTAAAGGGAAAAATTGTGCACTACATAATCTGTTGCATAGCAAGGGATGTCCTGCAGAAAATGGTAGGATTGTTAAAGAAAATATGGTAACATGCATATATGGGCCCAAATTGAAAGAACTTTATAGTAGTTGAAATCGAAGGACAAAAATCTATAATTAAACAGATAGAGTAAACATGATGTCATGGAAAAATGAGAGTAATCGAAAGAACAATACATCATTAATTTGCCTAATATAGAAAGAAGAGGGGGGAAATCCCCTTTGACGTATATGGTGCATGTGGCACCTTTTATAGCAATATTTAGAATATGTTCAGGAAAGTAGGCCATGCCAACCGATTTAGGGTGAGATTGAACATATCGCGCGCGTCCTCAAGTTATCTGGTACGGTGGGATGGAATCTCTGGCAGCGGTCGCAAAGTCCTGAAGTGTCAGTGCACTACACATTCTATAAATGAAAGAAAGCCCTAAAATCTGTTGGGTGATTAAAGGAGGCACATGAACTGGGATAAGAGATGAGACAATATCTTGTTAAATTAGTTACCTTGTCGTCCATGAGAAAGAACCCTCAGTACGGCAGATTCCCCAACCGAGCAGAGCTGGGTCGACCGCGAGCAGCGTCGAGAAAGTCGATGGCGATAGGCGGCGGCAAGCAGAAGTGGCGAAATGCGGTGGGCTTTGCCGACAGCCTGGCGGCGGCGGCAGGCATCGAGCTAAGTGTTTACCGCGGCGATAGGAAGTGCCATGGCATAGACACGGAGGAGCTTGTTCAGGTGTGAATGGGGAACGTACCGGTGGGGCCGAGGGGGTGCCGGGCGGGGTGAGGGTTTTTGTGACGTGGGCATGGTTAGGGTTTTCTTTTTTCTTTTGAATTGGGTGGTGAGGGTTTTCTGTCCCACAAAGAATTTTGGGGGCGACGGTTTGCTAGAGCGAACCGTGTGTGATTTACGCAGCAGGCAAAATGAAAGTCATTGCACACGGTTCCAACTTTGGGAACTGTGTGTGATTGACGTACTACCTCCATCTTGGTTTATTGGTCCCCCGTTGTAATTTTTACCAAAATTTGGCGAAATATTTAACATACTCAGACATAGATAATAAGCATACACGTACATAAGCATAGTTCAACCATAAGTACATAGTTCAACCATCATTAATAAACATACTCAAGTGTACATAGTTCGATCCATCCCACATCTCATCTCACCTGAGGCCGGCACAATCCTAAAGCTTCTCCAGGTACTCGACGTACGCGTCGTGCGCCACCCTGCGAGAATACTTCTACTTGAAGGAGCCAACTTCCCGTCCTCGTGCATGCGCCAAAACACTTAGATACGCATCATGAAGCTTCTGGTTGCAAAATGGGCATCCATAGCCGCCGTTCCAGGTCCTAATACGCCTGTTATGCATTCCCGCATAAAGCTCCCTCAGGATTTGCCTCTTGTACCTCCTCTGGCCATCTTCAGGCAACACCTATACAAATAGTAAAACAAATTTGGCATCAAATCAATGATTACATGACGTGAAGTAGGATTAGGAATTTATGGCTATTTATTTATACATATCCAGAGATTATGGTTCGATTTTTAAGCACACTCGTCTATGTACAGACCAATCTTGAAGAAAATAATGGCACACATATAAGTAGGTCATTCAAAATCAATTGTCAAGCCCTGGCTAGGAATTATTAGCACGAACACTAATCCTAGTCGGATTACTAGCAGAAATCATTTGCACAGATGAAATAACTAATCACTTATCACCTTCACCATTCAAACAATCAATACACTACACGAATCTAACAAAATTTACTCAGATTTCATGGATTGGGAGAACATAACCATAGGATTTCTATTCCAAAAAGGGGGAGGCAGGAGTAACCAAAGAAACCCTATGATCTATTTGACACATAAATGGGTATAGATGACTAACCAGCTGTCCGTCGTCATTGGAGTCGTCGCCGGAGTGGTCGTCGGATTCGTCGCCAGAGTGGTCGTCGGAGTCGGTGTGGAACTCCGCCTCCGGCTGTGGAAGCTCGACACCGTCGACGACGTCAGGGTGCAGCGATAACTCGCCGGCGGTGATGGCAACCTCTATCTCCATCTCCACGCCGTGCTCTGGTGCTTTAGCAGCCCCGGCGTCGCCACTCCCTCCGATGGGGCGCTTCGACAACATCCTCCTATACTGACGGCTTTGAGGACTGAGAGCGGCGTCGAGGATGCAAGCTGAAAGAGAGGATTGTGTGTGTGTAGCGAGGATGGGGGGTGCGGCTGCTCGGGCGCACCATTAATATGGAGTAGTGGGAGTTGTGGGAGAGAGGCGGGCCGCAGTCAAACCGATGGCTCGCCTCCCGGTGAGCCTGCGCACCGGACTGCTGGCATGCCTACCAAAGTTTCACACAGCTACTCGCACGCCTCCCGATGACACTGCGCAGCGAGCACGCCTCCGTCAATTCACACACCTGCACGCACGCCTCCCCGTCTGCCTGTGCGGCAGACTGCTCACATGTGTCCCATCAACTCACGGCTACTCGCATGCCACACGGGTCGCGCGGCGGCACATATATTGTTTTTCTATTTGGATGATTAATGTTGTCGCTTTATTGCTTAACCGAAGCATGGCACATATCCATTGTTGGTCTAACGCTCACGGTTCGAATAAATAATCCGTTCGGGGTATTGGTTCCCAATTATTAATAATATGTCGTCTGTGATTAGATGAAGATTACATCAAAACTAGTCTCAAATTTGACAAAAAATACAATGCCACTTTGTATAGGTGTCCATATGACAACACGATAAGTTTTATGAACTTCAAATAAGTTTTGGATGTACTAGAATTTAAAAATCAAGATTCTCAATGTTTGAAATTTGTTGCACGGGGAGTAAACATACCCGGTGAGACAGATGTGTTTTTGCAATCCATTTAGGTGCACTGTCGCGTGTGCATGTAGCTCAAATTTGATTTTTGCACATTATACCCGTAGAAAATCAATCAATCAATGTACTAAAACTTCTTAATGATCTCTGTGATTTTTTTGAAATCAAAATGTCCCTCCTTTGGTAACATGTATGTTCACCGTGGGATAATTAATTTAACATGCATCGTAGTTGCGGTGGATTCGCGGTGTGTGTGTGGGTGGGTGCGTCTGGGGGTGGCGGGTGGCTCGCAGTACACTACGAGTTGTGAGCCACTGTGTGGGTTGGCCGTTTTGTTAGGCAGGCCGGTGCCACATCAGAGTCGTGAAATCGTTATTTAAAACATTACACAACCCTTTCATACATAAATGGTTTGGCCACATGCAGTTGATGGTTATCCTACAAGACACTCGATACTCACGTGTGACGCTTTCTGTGGGCCCGCGAGGTCGTCGTCCATCACTTTGATGAGCAGCCGGCAGTGAGGTTAATTTGACCAGCAAGGTAGAATCTTTTTTGTTTGTGTTATGGTGGTATATAGTACGCGTCGAAGAGGTGGGAGGGGACTAGCATATATACTATACATACGCGCCCGTGAACAAGTACATCTCACTCAGTGTTGGACTTTTTGGTTACCGAGGCACGTGCCACATCAAAATTGTGAAATTGGTTATTCAAACATCACACAACACCTTTTTGGGCCACATGCATATCCTAGCTGGGACACTCACGTGTGACGCTTCCATCTGTGGGCCCACGAGGCCATCGTTGATGCATGCATGAATCACTTTGACCTACATCGGGAGAGGTTAATTAATTTCACCATCGATGAGGATTCTTTTGGGTTGTACATATATTACGGCAGGAGCATATAGTATGCGGTGAAGGGGGGGAAGGGGACCATCATATGTAGTATGCTTGATATGAACCTCACTCTGTGTGGGTGCATGGTTTACGGTTTTTGAGGCGTGTGGCACATCAAAGTTGTGCATTTTGGGTATTCAACATATATATGTTTGGCCCACATGCAAAGCGGTGGTGGTTGTCCTCTCGCACCCACTTAAGCGGTTATCAGTGATATCGATGCTTTCCATCTGTGGGCCCGCTTGGTCCATCACTACTTTTTGTCTGACAACAAGAGAGGTTAATTTGACTTAGGAGGGGATTATTATTTTTGCTCTGGGATGACATGCATGATACAGTTTGAGCACACACACATGCATGTGTACGCATGAATCCCTCCCATCAAGTCGAAGTGGCTAGTACAACGACACATCATGACCGATCTCGCTCTGTGTGGGGAGCTAGTGTACGATTTTTAACACACGCACCACATCAATGTTGTGTATTCAAACATGCATGCATGCATCACCTCCATACATATGCATGTAGTGGTTGCCTTCGAACAATACACTCCCTCGCATGGTTATCAGCGACAAGCCTATATATTCGTGGGCCCGCATGGACATCCATGATCACCTTGACCAACAACAAGATAGGTTACCATGGCGGATTCTTCATTTGTTTCGTGTTATCATAGTATAGGTCATGGTGAGATTAAGTTTGAGCGCATATACTATGCATGCATGCATGCATGAATCCCCGTCGTTGGCTTGAAGTGTGGTGTAACATACATATGCATCGTAAACCTAACCCTCACTCAGTGTGGGGATTTCTAGTTTGAAATCACGGTGCCACATCAAAGTTGTTCCATTGTTACTCAAAAACACACCTCTCCATACATATGTTTGGGCCACACACATGCAGTGGTTGTCTTCGGGGACTAGATACTTGCGTGATTATTGGCGAGCTAGCCCATCTCCGGGGTCACATTGATGGCCATCACTTTAGAGAGGTTGTATGACCAAGGTGGATTATTCTAGCTTGGTCCGTTTAATGATCCATCTTGGTGAGATATATGCCTCTCTGGCCCGCCGACTGAAAGTGTGTGTGTGGGGGGGGTTGCTACTTTGCACTTTGCTAGGTGAACCTCGGTTGGGGAGGCATGCATTCATAGCTTAGGATTCCCTTGTGCGGCACACGAGGGGTGGGGGTTGCTAGCTACTTCGCACTTTGCTAGGTGAACCTCGATTGGGGGGGGAGGGGGCATGCATATTCATAGCTTAGGATTCCCTTCGTGCCGACACGAGGGGGCTGCTAGCTACTTCGCACTTTGCTAGGTGAACCTCGGTTGGGGGGCATGCATTCATAGCTTAGGATTCCCTTCGTTCCGACACGAGGGTGGGGTGGCTGCTAGCTACTTCGCACTTTGGTAGGGTGAATCTTGGTCGGCTGGGGAGGGCATGCATTCATAGCTAAGGATTCCCTTCGTGCCGACACGATGGAGGGGGCTGCTAGCTACTTCGCACTTTGCTAGGTGAACCTCGGTTGGGGGCCATGCATTCGTAGCTTAGGAATCCCTTCGTGCCGACATGAGGAAGGGGGGCTGCTAGCTACTTCGCACTTTGCTAGGTGAACCTCGGTTGGGGGGCATGCATGCATAGCTTAGGATTCCCTTCATGCCAACACCAGGGAGGGGGGCTGCTAGCTACTTCGCACATTGCTAGGGTGAACCTCGGTTGGGGGGCATGCATTCATAGCTTAGGATTCCCTTCGTGCCGACACAAGGGAGGTGGGTTGCTAGCTACTTCGCACATTGCTAGGGTGAACCTCGGTTGGGGAGCATGCATTCATAGCTCAGGATTCCCTTTGTGCCAACACGAGGGAGGGGGGCTGCCAGCTACTTCGCACTTTGCTAGGTGAATGAACCTCGGTTGGGGGGGGGCATGCATTCATAGCCTAGGATTCCCTTCGTGCCGACACGAGGGAGGAGGGGGGCTGCTAGCTACTTCGCACTTTGCTAGGTGAACCTAGGTTGGGGGGAGGGGGCATGCATTCATAGCTTAGGATTCCCTTCGTGCCGAGACGAGGGGGTGGGGGCAAGCAATACCGTGCGCTTTGCGAGAGAGGTGCCACATTGAAGTTGCATTTGGTATTTGAAAATCAAACCACCCTCTCCCGCATCATTTTTCGCCAAATTTGGTCCACATGCAAGTGTGTTCGTGTTCTGACCCTCTCCCGCGTCATTTTTTGCCAAATTTATGAACATTAGACAAGTCAGAGGTCAAACTAACCGTGTGCCACGCTGGTGCACCTGTCACGCACACATCTGTACAATACATTGGGCTCCACGAGGCTCCCCCTCTCAAAAATATCTGCCCGCCTTGATGGTTTTTCTGTTTCATAACACACGGTTGTTATCTCCGGACCGTGTGCGATGTTTCTTGTTCCCAATCCCTCCTGCATCCCTAGAAAATAACCACCCGCCTCGAGGGTTTTTCTGTTTCATAACACACGGTTATTATCTCCGGACCGTGTGCGCTGTTTCTTGTTCCCAATCCCGTCTGCATCCCTAGAAAATATCTGCCCGCCTCGAGGGTTTTTCTGTTTCGTAACACACGGTTGTTATCTCCGGACCGTGTGCGATGCACTATCATCAAAATTTTCAATAGCCCAGCATTTCACTCTCGCGTTTGACTCCCGCGTAGTAAAATTTTCAATACTCGCATCATTTCCTCAAACCCCCCCCCCCTCCACACACACACAGACACACACACACCAAAACCTCCTCGGGTGTGCGCGCGCACATACACACACACTCCCTCGCTCGAAACCCTAGCAAGGTCCTGTTGGGGATCGTTGCAGAAATTAAAAATTCTCTACGCATCACCAAGATCAATCTATGGAGTAACTAGCAAACGAGAGAGAGAGGAGTGCATCTACATACCCTTGTAGATCGCGAGCGGAAGCGTTCAAGAGAACGAGGTTGATGGAGTCGTACTCGTCGTGATCCAAATCACCGATGATCCTAGCGCCGAACGGACGGCACCTCCGCGTTCAACACACATATGGACCGGTGACGTCTCCCACGCCTTGATCCAGCAAGGAGGAGGGAGAGGTTGAGGAAGAGGGCTCCAACAGCAGCACGACGGTGTGGTGGTGATGGAGTGGCAGTACTCCGGCAGGGCTTCGCCAAGCTCTTGCGGAGGAGGAGAGGTGTTGGGGAGGGGAGGGGCTACGCCTTGGATGTGGTTCTGCAGCCCTCCCCTCGCCCCTCTATTTATAGAGAGAAGGGGGAAGGGGGCCGGCCCCTCTAGATGAGATCTAGAGGGGGGTGGCGGCCAAGGGAGAGGGGGCTTGCCCCCCAAGCCAAGGGGGGCGCCCCCTTTAGGGTTCCCCCAACCCTAGGCGCATGGGCCCTAGGGGGGTGGCGCCCCAGCCCACTTGGGGCTGGTTCCCTTCCACCTACAACCCATAAGGCCCTCCGGGGCAGGTGGACCCCCCCCCCCCGGTGGACCCCCGGAACCCCTCCGGTGGTCCCGGTACAATACCGGTATACCCCCGGATATTTCTGGCGACCGTATGATGACTTCCCATATATAAATTTTCACCTCCGGACCATTACGGAACTCCTCGTGACATCCAAGATCTCATCCGGGACTGCAAACAACATTTGGTAATCACATACAAATCTTCCTTATAACCCTAGCGTCATCGAACCTTAAGTGTGTAGACCCTACGGGTTCGGGAACTATGCAGACATGACCGAGACAACTCCCCGACCAATAACCAACAGCGGGATCTGGATTCCCATGTTGGCTCCCACATGTTCCACGATGATCTCATCGGATGAACCACGATGTCAAGGACTCAAGCAATCCCGTATACAATTCCCTTTATCAATCGGTACGTTACTTGCCCGAGATTCGATCGTCGCTATCCCAATACCTCGTTCAATCTCGTTACCAGCAAGTCGCTTTACTATTTCCGTAATGCATGATCCCGTGAACAACTACTTAGTCACAATGAGCTCATTATGATGATGCATTACCGAGTGGGCCCAGAGATACCTCTCCGTCATACGGAGTGACAAATCCCAGTCTCGATTCGTGCCAACCCAACAGACACTTTCGGAGATACCTGTAGTGCACCTTTATAGCCACCCGATTCGTTGTGACGTTTGGTACACCCAAAGCACTCCTACGGTATCCGGGAGTTGCACAATCTCATGGTCTAAGGAAATGATACTTGACATTAGAAAAGCTCTAGCAAATGAACTACACGATCTTGTGCTATGCTTAGGATTGGGTCTTGTCCATCACATCATTCTCCTAATGATGTGATCCCGTTATCAGTGACATCCAATTTCCATAGTAAGGAAACCATGACCATCTGTTGATCAACGAGCTAGTCAACTAGAGGCTCACTAGGGACATGTTGTGGTCGATGTATTCACACATGTATTACGATTTCCGGATAACACAATTATAGCATGAACAATAGACAATTATCATGAATAAGGAAATATAATAATAACCATTTTATTATTGCCTCTTGGGCATATTTCCAACAGGTCCCCGCTGCCGCAAGGCCTCCATTGTCAACATCTGTCGGTTTGCCTGTGTAGCTTACCCACCGATCTCCATACCCAGGCCACCCTGAGTTTCTTAGATGACGCCTGCCAAAATCCTACTTTCCCACAGATCCCCATCCCCATCCCCATCCCCCACTCCAAAGCGTCGCAGCCTAAGCCCGGCTACGCTTCCCGTGGAGCTCAAGGAGCGACTGGCCCAAAAGAGGTGTATGGCGGTCTCTTCGCCCCACGTCGCCGCGGAAGCTGATGACCATTACTGCCGGCAAGCACTCAAGCAGCGGGCTAGAGTCCGCGGGCATGTCTCGGCCGCCGGCTATGACATCGAGGTCATCGACAGCGATGGCCTAAGGCAGGCTGTGTCACAGGTTAACTGGCCCACCCCAACCTCTCGGGATCAACTCCCGTCGATCTCATCCATGGCCCCACCGCTGATCTCCTCTGGCTCGCTGTCAACAATTTGCCATTCTACATTGCCATTGAGCCCCTTTTGAATTTTCTAAAGGACACGTTCTGCGACGCTGGCTTGGGATCCATAGCTTCCAAGTCAGACCTCATCGACGGCGACCACGAGGAGGCCACCCTCGTTGGCTCTTCCAAGGGGAAAGAGCCCATCTGCTCTTCCAAGGGGAAAGTGCCCGTCTGCGACATCAGGGAGGGCACCCTACAGCCGTGCTCTTCCAAGAGGAAGGAGCCCATCTGCGACAACATGGAGCGCATCCAGGGTTCGTGCTCTTCCCACGGGAACGAGTTCATCTGTGACAAGTGAGGAAACCCATAATTTGTTTTGCTGTGCCTCTTCAAAGGGGGAAACCCATGATTTGTTTTGTCGAGTACCTTTTGTAGTGTAGTGAGAATATTTCCATATTTAATTGCTATATCTGGTTGTTTGCAGAATGCCTTGTTTATTTCAGTTGTTCACAATGTGATGCTCCATATGTGCAATTATTTACTGTGCAGTACATTTCATCGATCCAGTTTTAAACATACCGATAGGAATGCATATATTTGCTTGCTGTTAAGCCTGTTATAGCTAGCATATGCCTCTTTAAAGTTTTTTGGTTGTTCGGTTGTTTGTAGTTAGCATATGTTCAGTTTCAAATGCTATCTTTGGTTGTTCGTAGTATGACTTGTTTATTCCAGTTATTCACATTGTGATGTTCTATATGTGCAAGTATGAACTGTGCAGTTCAATTTCATCAGTACCAGTTTCAACAATACCACTATGAATGACTACATTTGGTTGCTGCATACACGCCTTTCCATTTTTATTTAACCATAACCAGTGTACTTAGACCGGAACAATACCAGTTTGAATGACTATGTTTGCTTGTTGTTAAATGTTAGGCCTGTTGCAGTTAGCACACCTTTCCACTTGTTTCGCTTTACTAGCGTGCTTAAACCTGCACACTGAAGCTATCTTTTGGAGATTATTTTGTCTGCCATGTATAATTTTGGTTGATGTTTAGCCTGTTGTGCTTAACATGCTTCTCGATGTACCTACACAGGAAAATTTTGGGAACGACTGATGTTTTCCATCGAGGTTGGTTTCATCCCATGGCTTATATCTACTCACTGTTCAGGATATCGGTAGCTGGTACAATATTGGCTGGTGGCTGATAAGGGACTAATCGGTGAATCTGACTTTTAACTGAATATATCTGCAACCCATTTTTCGTTAGGTTAACTAGGGCCATATGTAATATATCTAAGGCTACATAGCAACAGGCACTATACTTAATGTCTAAATATGCAATCCTAGGCTACATAGCAACAAGTAAGAGTGTTAATGTTCTAATGATGTCTAGATATACGTAGAAGAGCAGCAGCAGCAACAGCAACAACACAGCCCTGTTTGGATACTCAACCTAGCTAGAGGTTAGAGTTAGTTTCTAGCTCATTACTAACCCTTAACTAACTCCATCCAAAGAGTTGTTTGGATGGCAGGGTTAGATTGACAACAAATGCCCTAGGAGAACTAGCTCTAATTAGCACCTCTTCAGTTGGATACACTACTGGAAATTGCTTATTTGTCGTCCGCCTATGCTTTGTTGTCTGCTGGCTGGCGGCAAAGAAGGTCTTTGCCGTCCGCTTACACAAAACAGATGACAAAGAATGGGCTGATGGCAAAGAAGGTCTCTGTCGTCAGCCACTTCTTTATCGTCCGCTAGCGGACGGCAAAGAATCTTTGCTGTCAGCTGGCGTACGGCAAAGAGAGAGGTGGGCTCCACTAACAAGCTGCATAGAAAAAACCTAACTGCCCCCTTCTTTGCCGTCTGCTACCAGACGGCAAAGAGCAGAAAAGCAGACGGCAAAGGATGGCGGACGGCAATGAGTTGACCTAACTAACGGGCCGAGCCCCACCCCGGCCGCCCTCTCTCTCTCTCTCTCTCTCTCTCTCTCTCTCTCTCTCTCTCTCTCTCTCTCTCTGTGTGTGTGTGTGTGTGTGTGTGTGTGTTTCTCTCGTCCTCTCTCCCCGACGACCCGCCGCCGCCCCCTTGCCCCCCCTCCCCCGCCACCGCCCCCTTGCCTCGCCCCGTCGCCCCGCACCCCTCCTCTGTGACGCCCCGACCTCCACCGCCCACCGCCGCCCCTCGCCCAGCCGCCCGCCCCTCACCCAGCCGCCCGCCCCCTCCCTGCGTCGCCCGCCCCATCCCACCATGGCTGTCCGCCTCCCCTCCACCGGACGCCGCCTCCTCCAGTGACCGCCTCCCATCCACCGGCCGCCCGCCTCCTCCACCGCGATCCCTGAGGTAAGTTCTTCCCCCCTTTTAGTTTAGTTTCTGTTTTAGTTTTAGTTTTAGTTTAGTTTTATTTCAGTTTAGTTTTAGTGTTAGTTTTAGTGTATTTTATTTTAGTTTTATTTTAGATTAGTTTTAGTTTTAGTTTAGAAGAAGAAGAAGAGTAGAAGGAGGAGGAGGAGGGAGGAAGAGGAGGAGGGATAAGAAGAAAGAAGAAGAAGAAGAAGAAGAAGAAGAAGAAGAAGAAGAAGAAGAAGAAGAAGAAGAAGAAGAAGAAGAAGAAGAAGAAGAAGAAGAAGAAGAAGAAGAAGAAGAAAAGACATGTTTTTATACTTTCTTATTTAGGGTTCCGCCATGTTTTGAAGTTTCTTTCTTTTCTTTAGTTGGATGTTTTTATACTGCTAGCTAGTTGCCTAGTTTGCTGACCCAAAGAAGTTAAAAAGTTATTATATGAAATTCAACTAAAGTCAACATTTTTGACGACTAGTGCTACTAATAAATTCAACTAGAGCCATCATATGTCCACAAGTGCATTGTTTTTTGAATGAGAAATGATAACTTGGTGTAGTTGATTATCTTCTGCTCAAAATTTCTTATGTTATAATGTTGTATGATAATGTTGTAAGGGTACTAATTGGTCTCTTCTGCTGCTTATTAGAGATGGGGAAGCCATACACTGCAGACTCGATCTGCCACACACGAATCTGAGTTGGATGCTTTGAGTTCTTGATATCATACTTGGGACTTCAGTATCATCCATGAGGCAGGTATATAAAAGGACAGATCTCCCCTTCACCCATCTCATTATGATAACTCTGTTGTTTGCTACATCACTCATTGTCCCAAACTGCAGAGGTTGCCTGACACTTTTATGAACATAATGGGTGAAGATCCGCCAAATAATGTGAAGCTGCGACAGGCCGGCAGCGGGTTTCGCAGGCCGTGGGACGTGGAGTTGGTGATCAAGGAGGGCCACATGTACCTGTGTCGTGGCTGGGAGAAGTTCTATCGTGCCTACGACCTGCGACAGGGGTACTTCCTTCTCTTCAGGTACGATGACGACGCCACCATGCTCATCGTGAAGGTATTCAATGCGACTATGTGTCGCATGCGCTACGCTGAGGACGATGATGCCAGTACGTTATGCCTCTTCTTATTCCTCTACATTTTGCTTTGTATCACATTGATTGTTAACTTGTTGCATTTGGACAGGCAATGGGAGCAGCAGCAGCGGCAGTGGCTACAGCCAAAGCAGCAGCGATTCTGGCTGTAGAAAAAGCAGCAGTTATTCGGGCTGCAGCAAAGATAGCAAGGAGGATGATCCGGACTGGAGTGGGGAAGAAGAGGAGCAAAGTGGGCATTAGGCTGAGGATGACCTAGCGATGGTGGTGGCTGACCAAGGGCAAGAGATGGTGGTGGCGCACCATGGGAAAGAGATGGTGGTGGCTGAGGATGACCTAGCGATGGTCGTGCCTGTCCTGCCTGAAGATGGCCTCGCGATGGTGGTGGTGCCTGACAATGACCTGGCGCTGGTGGTGGCATCGGCGATCCCACAGCTGGGCGACATGAACACGCCAACTATGGTAGAAGACTACATCCCACTGCCTCCACCGCCTCGCCGCTCTTGGCGCATCAGGCTAAGGAAGGAGAAGGAGAAGAACAATGAGAACTGAACTATGTCAGGTATGTTTGATCTCCAAAATGATCTATATATACTTAGCTTTGTTTCCTCCGATATGCTTAGTTACCTATGTTAGCTCTAATATGCTTAGTTACCTATGTTAGCTCTAATATGCTAAGTTATCTCTACTATGCTTAGTTTCCTATAGGTTAGCTCCAAAATTACTTATGTTAGCACAAAATGACCAAGTTTACATAATAAGCTTATAGTCTTCTTCTTCTTCTTCTTCTTCTTCTTCTCCAAAATGACATAAGTTAGCTCTAAGTTAGCTCTAATATGCCTACTTTCCTATAGGTTAGCTCCAAAATTACTTATGTTAGCACAAAATGACCAAGGTTACATAATAAGCTTATAGTCTTCTTCTTTCTTCTTCTTCTCCAAAATGACATAAGTTTGCTCTAAGTTAGCTCTAATATGCTTAGTTCACTTAAAGATGGCATAATTAGCTAGGTTGGCTTCATTTTACCTAAGTTAGCTCTAATATGCTAAGTTATCTCTACTATGCTTAGTTTCCTATAGGTTAGCTCCAAAATTACTTATGTTAGCACAAAATGACCAAGTTTACATAATAAGCTTATAGTCTTCTTCTTCTTCTTCTTCTCCAAAATGACATAAGTTAGCTATAAGTTAGCTCTAATATGCTTAGTTCACTCAAAGATGGCATAATTAGCTAGCTTGGCTCCATTTTACCTAAGTTGGCTCTAATATGCTAAGTTATCTCTACTATGCTTAGTTTCCTATAGGTTAGCTCCAAAATTACTTATGTTAGCACAAAATGACCAAGTTTACATAATAAGCTTATAGTCTTCTTCTTCTTCTTCTCCAAAATGACATAAGTTAGCTATAAGTTAGCTCTAATATGCTTAGTTCACTCAAAGATGGCATAATTAGCTAGGTTGGCTCCATTTTACCTAAGTTGGCTCTAATATCACTAGTAGATAAAGGGGCTTTTGTCCCGGTTGGTAAGGCCCTTTAGTCCCGGTTTTTGAACCGGGACTAAAGGGTCAGTTACTAATGCCTCTCCCCTTTAGTCCCGGTTCTTAAACGAACCGGGACTAAAGGCCGCGGCCACGTGGAGCTCCACCTTTAGTCCCGGTTGGTAACACCAACCGGGACTAAAGGAAATTTTATGATTTTTTTTTCAATTTTTTTTTGAAATTTTTTTTTGATTTTTTTTATTTTCAAATTTTTGAATTATTTTAACCTCTAATCACTAATCACCACCCCTCATCACTACTCAATTTATCCTCTAATCTCTAATCA
This sequence comes from Aegilops longissima, assembly GCA_021605205.1. Classification (NCBI taxonomy): domain Eukaryota; kingdom Viridiplantae; phylum Streptophyta; class Magnoliopsida; order Poales; family Poaceae; genus Aegilops; species Aegilops longissima. Next base: position 298,099,055 of record CM038678.1, read on the forward strand.
CCCCTCATCATTCCAAATCATCTAACTTCCCGAACGGTCACCCATCCTCCCACTCCCCCAGCCTGAGCACGCTTAACTTCTGGGTTCTATTCTCCCTCGTTTCCAAGTCTGCACTTGTTGTTTTCCTGACAATAGTAAGATGTCAATCCTATTAACCTTCAGGAATTTTTCTTGAGCATGAAGTGACACATTTCACTGTTTGAGTTTGAAACTATTGTTTTAAAAAATAATAATTATTTAGTAACACTAATATTTCTTGAATAATTAGTTTGACCATTGTTTGATGACAGCTTGACCATTGTTTGACCACAGTTTGACCAGATTTGACCAAAATTCAAAATAACTGAAATAATTATTTAGTAACACTAATATTGTAGAATATTTAGTTTGACCATTGTTTGACCACAGTTTGAAATTTTTTCGATTTTTTCCACTCTAGATCTAAAAAGGCCCGTAACTTTTTTTGTGTTAGGTTTTTGAGGATTTTGAAAATGTTTAACTGGGATCCCCCTCTTAAAAATGGTGTAACTTTTCGAGTAGATGATTTTTCATATAAAAAACTTTTTCATCCGAGTTAGTATGCAAAAGTTATGCCCATTTTTACAAATTCTCGAGAGATTTTGCAAATAAAGTCAAAATTCATATTTGCAAATTTTCCCAACAACTAGACCACATATCACATGGGAAACTTATTTTCTTTTAATTTTTTGACATTTTCATCATTTTCTTTTATTTTTTTAAAACTGAAAAGGCGATCCACAGGGGGGGTAGAGTTTGAAAATGGGACCTTTAGTACCGGTTCGTGCCATGAACTGGTACTAATGCCTCAAACCCCATTAGTACCGGTTGGTGGCACGAACCGGGACTAAAGGTCTAACCCTTTAGTCCCGGTTGGTGCCACGAACCGGGACTAATGAGCATCGCACCCTTTAGTCCCGGTTCGTGGCACCAACCGGGACTAAAAGGTCCAGACGAACCGGGACAAATGGCCAACGTGGCCCCTGGGCTCACGAACCGGGACTAATGCCCCCATTAGTCCCGGTTCTAGACTGAACCGGGACTAATGGGCTAACCCGGGGTGGACCAAAGCCCTCTTTTCTACTAGTGTATGCTAAGTTATCTCTAATATGCTTAGTTTCCTATAGGTTAACTCTAAAATTACTTATGTTAGCACAAAATGACCAAGTTTACATAATAAGCTTAATTATAGTCTTGTTCTTCTTCTTCTTCATTTTCTTCTAGGTTAGCTCCATTTTACTTAAGTATGCTTACTTCTTATAGTCTTGTTCTTCTTCTTCTTCATTTTCTTCTTCTTTTTCTAACATCTTGTTTATCATTTTGCAGATTTGATTTAATTCATGGAAGCTTGCATGGATGGAGTGCTTCTTTTCCATTTGTGCTTTTATTTTGTATCAATGAACTTGCATGGTTGGAACTTGTTATATGGATGGATGGATAACGGTGTTGGATGAACAATGTGAAACTTTTGTAATATGTAAGGATGGAACTATATATGTGTTGGTTATGTATGTATATATGATGAAACTTGTGTGTTGGATAAGCTTGTTGTGTATATATGTGAATTGCTGTGTATATCTGTGTATATCTGTGAATTGCTCTCAAATTGAATGAATTAAATTAAAAACAGGGATGTACAGGCTCTTTGCCGTCAGCTAGCTGATGGAAAAGAACTTTTCCGTTAGCTTGCTGATGGCAAAGAACTTTGCCGTTAGCTTGCTGACGACAAACAAGCCACATGGCAGCTACATGTGCTTCCTGGGACTGGCATGTTTGAGCACTTTGTCGTCTGCCAGCGGACGGCAAAGAACTTAGCCTCATTGTCGTCCGCTGGCTGACGGCAAAGCACGCCGTTAACCCCTAACGGCTCTCACCCCACCTCACTGTCGTCCACGATCTTTGTCGTCTGCTGGCCACCAATGGTGGACGGCACAATCCTTTGTTGTACGTTTCTACGAAGCGGACGACAAAGAAGGCCTTTGTTGGCATGTGTTCATCCGGACAGTTTGTCGTCCGCTAGCGGACGGCAAAGAGGTTTGTCGTCTGTGAACCATGCCTTTGCCTTCCGCCATGGCGGACAGCAAAGAAGCTGATTCCAGTAGTGATAATTTTTTTGGGTGGGTTATAGAAGCAACTAGCTCAAACTAGCCCTCATGTTTAGATATACTTTACGGCTATTTGAGCCCGAACTAGCTCAAACTAACTGTAACCCATGGATACAGCAGCAGTTAATCAGCCGATAATTTGTAAGAATGAACTAAACTCCTTCTGGCCCATATTATAAGATGTTAATTCATCTAATATGTGAGTATATTGGATGTTATAAGATACTCCCTCTATTCCTAAATATTTGTCTTTTTAGAGATTTCAAATGTACTACCACATACGGATGTATATAGACATATTATAAAAGAGTGTTGTACTACATCATTGTGCAATTGCTGTTTAGCTTCTAATTTTAACTTGGTCCTTTTAGGTACATATGTCATTGGTAAAGATCCGCGTTTCGACCCTTTCTGCGTATGGGGCAATGAGATATCGATGAACCAGCATCAAGTGAGGAAGCTAATAAAGACTGTTAGTAAAAATGGGTCCAAAGGTGGCAATTAAACTATTTGTTTACACTTTATCCAAGACAACAGCAAACTGCAGGATGGTAAGTAAGAACTCTGCAGCCTTATTTTTATTGCCCATAATGAGTTGTGTTAGATGACAATGTCTGAATCTTTTTCCTTTGCAGTGGTTGCCAAAGTAGTTTACTCAAGATTACCTCCGAAACTACATGATTGGTGGGCATGCAAAGGTTAAAGTATTTCTACCAGAACACGATGATTATCTAGATGTTTTCATGAAGACCGTGAAGGATGGGCGGTCGGCCATCACAAGGGGTTGGACTAGAGTCGTGCGTGCCTTCTGCATGGAGGAGGGCACAATATAGGCATTCCGCTTCACCTTGTTCAGCAACCAGAATATATTTCGCCTCTTACTTTACCGTCTTTAATAGTACAAGTATACAACTGTGGTTCATCATTCTTTATTTGGTTCTTATGTAATTCTTGAACATATGTACCTATGAATCGAATAATGCATTGGTTGTTTGAACCTGATGGATATGAATAAAGCTGTAGCATACATTCTAATTCAAATTCAAATTCAAATCCGGTACAATTTGGAAAAGCAGCAATTAAATTATGGTGAAATTATGCTCTCCAGGTTGTTACGGCACACACGGTTGGTAAAACACAAATGTTTGCAATATGCACCATAATCCGAGACGGTTCACAGAGAGGAAACGTGTGCAAGCATGCACACAGTTGTCGTTTGCAAAGCATGTGCGATGTCAGACAATATCACAAATGGTGTGGGCAAACTAAACGTTTGTGTTAGTTGCCTTATCGTACATGATTCACAACCATGAACTGTTTCTGATGAAGTATGTGTTGACGTACAAAAAGAGGGGTGCGTTTTTGTACCCCTATACCTGTGCACGGGCAGTCACAGCCGCGCCTACGGTCACGCCAAGAAAAGCAGGGGAGGTGAGCCAAGGTATGACCGAAGCCCAAGATAATAAGAGCAACGCCAAGGCCAAGACCACAAAGAGCAGAGGGACGAAGCAGGTTCCTGATGTCTACTACACAACCTTCTTCTTGTAGACATTGTTGGGCCTGCAAGTGCACAGGTTTGTAGGACAGTAGCAAATTCCCCTCAAGTGGATGACCTAAGGTTTATCAATCCGTAGGAGGCGTAGGATGAAGATGGTCTCTCTCAAGCAACCCTGCAACCAAATAACAAAAAGTCTCTTGTGTCCCCAACACACCCAATACAATGGTAAATTGTATAGGTGCACTAGTTCGGCGAAGAGATGGTGATACAAGTGCAATATGGATGGTAGATAAAGGTATTTGTAATCTGAAATAATAAAAACAGCAAGGTAACTAATGATAAAAGTGAGCGTAAACGGTATTGCAATGGTAGGAAACAAGGCCTAAGGTTCATACTTTCACTAGTGCAAGTTCTCTCTGAAGGAAATATGCCCTAGAGGCAATAATAAAGTTATTATTTATTTCCTTATACCATGATAAATGTTTATTATTCATGCTAGAATTGTATTAACCGGAAACATAATACATGTGTGAATACATAGACAAACAGATAGTCACTAGTATGCCTCTACTGGACTAGCTCATTAATCAAAGATGGTTGTGTTTCCTAACCATAGACATGTGTTGTCATTTGATTAATGGGATCACCTCATTAGGAGAATGATGTGATTGACATGACCCATTCCGTTAGCTTAGCACTTGATCGTTTAGTATATTGCTAATGCTTTCTTCATGACCTATACATGTTCCTGTAACTATGAGATTATGCAACTCCGTTTACGGAGGAACACTTTGGTACTACCAAACGTCACAACGCAATCGGGTGATTATAAAGGAGTACTACAGGTGTCTCCAAAGGTACTTGTTGGGTTGGCGATTTGAGATTAGGTTTTGTCACTCCGATTGTCGGAGAGGTATCTCTGGGCCTTCTCGGTAATACACATCACTTAAGCCTTGCAAGCATTACAACTAATGAGTTAGTTGTGAGATGATGTATTACGGAACGAGTAAAGAGACTTACGGTAATGAGATTGAACTAGGTATTGGATACCGACGATCGAATCTCGGGTAAGTAACATACCGATGACAAAGGAACAATGTATGTCGTTATCTTGTTTGACCGATAAAGATCTTCGTAGAATATGTAGGAACCAATATGAGCATCCAGGTTCCGCTATTGGTTATTGACCGAGAATGGTTCTAGGTCATGTCTACATAGTTCTCGAACCCGTAGGGTCCGCACGCTTAACGTTTCGATGACAGTTCATTATGAGTTTATAAGTATTGATGTACCGAAGGTTGTTCGGAGTCCCGGATATGATCACGGACATGACGAGGAGTCTCGAAATGGTCGAGACATAAAGATTGATATATTGGAAGCCTATGTTTGGACTTCGGAAGGGTTCCGAATGAAAACAGGAAGTTACCGGAACACCGGGGGGTTACCGGAACCCCCCGGGGGGTATATGGGCCTTAATGGGCCACAAGGGAGAAGAGGAAGGGCCGGCCAGGGCAGGCCGCGCGCCCCCCTCTAGTCCGAATAGGACAAGGAGAGGGGGGGCGGCGCCCCCTTCCCTCTTCCCCCTCCCCAATCCTACTCCAACTAGGAGAGGGGAGTCCTACTCCCGGTGGGAGTAGGACTCCTCCAGGCGCGCCTCCCTAGGGCCGGCCGCACCCCCCCTTTGCTCCTTTATATACGGGGGCAGGGGGGCACCCCATGACACACAAGTTGATCTACGGATCGTTCCTTAGCCGTGTGCGGTGCCCCCCTCCACCATATTCCACTTCGGTCATATCGTCGTAGAGCTTAGGCGAAGCCCTGCGCCGGAGAAGTCATATCATCGCGGAGCTTAGGCGAAGCCCTGCGTCGGTGGAGCATCAACATCGTCCTGCACGCTGTCGTCTTGACGAACTCATCCCGACACTTTGCTGGATCGAGTCCGGGATCGTCATCAAGCTGAGCGTGTGCAGAACTTCGGAGGTGCCGTGACGTTCGGTGCTTGGATCGGTCGGATCGTGAAGACGTCGACTACATCAACAGCGTTGTTATAACGCTTCGCTTTCGGTCTCACGAGGGTGCGTGGGCGGACACTCTCCCCTCTCGTTGCTATGCCATCACCATGGTCTTGCGTGTTCGTAGGAAAATTTTTGAAATTACTCGTTCCCCAACAAAGGGCATCCGAGCCTGGTTTTATGCGTTGATGTCATATGCACGAGTAGAACACAAGTGAGTTGTGGGCGATATAAGTCATCTGCTTACCAGCATGTCATACTTTGGTTCAGCGGTATTGTGAGATGAAGCGGCCCGGACCGACATTACGCGTACGCTTACGCGAGACTGGTTTCACCGCTTCGAGCACTCGTTGCTTAAAGGTGACCGGCGGGTGTCTGTCTCTCTCACTTTAGTTGAACCGAGTGTGGCTACGCCCGGTCCTTGCGAAGGTTAAAACAGCACCAACTTGACAAACTATCGTTGTGGTTTTGATGCGTGGTAAGAACGGTTCTTGCTCAGCCCGTAGCAGCCACGTAAAACTTGCAACAACAAAGTAGAGGACATCTAACTTGTTTTTGCAGGGCATGTTGTGATGTGATGTGGTCAAGACGTGATGCTATATTTTATTGTATGAGATGATCATGTTTTGTAACGAGTTATCGGCAATGGCGAGGAGCCATATGGTTGTCGCTTTATTGTATGAAATGCAACGCCATGTAATTGCTTTACTTTATCACTAAGCAGTAGTGATAGTCGTAGAAGCAATAGTTGGCGAGACGACAACGATGCTACGATGGAGATCAAGGTGTCGCGCCCGGTGGCGATGGTGATCATGGCGGTGCTTGGCGATGGAGATCACAAGCACAAGATGATGATGACCATATCATATCACTTATATTGATTGCATGTGATGTTTATCCTTTATGCATCTTATCTTGCTTTGATTGACGGTAGCATTATAAGATGATCTCTCACTAAAATTATCAAGAAGTGTTCTCCACGAGTATGCACCGTTGCCAAAGTTCGTAGTACCCGGACACCACGTGATGATCGGGTGTGATAAGTTCTCGTCCATCTACAACGGTGCAAAACAGTTGCACGCCGAATACTCAGGTTAAACTTGACGAGCCTTGCATATAACAGATATGGCCTCGGAACACGGAGACCGAAGGTCGAGCGTGAATCATATAGTAGATATGATCAACATAGTGATGTTCACCATTGAAACTACTCCATCTCACGTGATGATCGGACATGGTTTAGTTGATTTGGATCACGTAATCACTTAGATAACTAGAGAGATGTCATCTAAGTGGGAGTTTTTAATATGATTAATTAAACTTAAATTTATCATGAGCTTAGTACCGATAGTATTTTGCTTGTCTATGTTTCTTTGTAGATAGATGGCTCGTCTTTGTTGTTCCATTGAATTTTAATGCGTTCCTTGAGAAAGCAAAGTTGAAAGATGATGGTAGCAATTACACGGACTGGGTCCGTAACGAGGATTATCCTCATTGCTGCACGAAAAATTACATCCTGGAAGCACCGCTGGGTGACGAACTGCTGCTGCAGGAGCTGAGCGGAAGTTATGAGCGTCGGCAAAGCAAAGCTGATGACTACTCAATAGTTCGAGCAGCCATGCTTTACGGCTTAGAACCGGGTCTTCAACGACGTTTTGAGCGTCATGGAGCATATGAGATGTTCCAGGAGTTGAAGTTAATATTTCAAGCAAATGCCCGGATTGAGAGATATGAAGTCTCCAATAAGTTCTATAGCTGCAAGATGGAGGAGAATAGTTACATCGGTGAACATATACTCAAAATGTCCGGGTATAATAATCACTTGATTCAACTGGGAGTTACTCTTCCGGATGATAGTGTCATTGATGAATTCTCCAATCACGCCACCAAGCTACAAGAGCTTCGTGATGAACTATAATATGCAAGGAATGACTAAGACAATTCTGAGCTCTTCGCAATGCTAAAAGCATGGAGGTAGAAATCAAGAAAGAGCATCAAGTGTTGATGGTCAACAAGACCACTAGTTTCAAGAAAAGGGCAAAGGGAAGAAGAAGGAAACTTCAAAAGAACAGCAAGAAAGTTGCTGATCAAGAGAAGAAACCCAAGTCTGGACCTAAACCTGAAATCGAGTGTTTTTACTGCAAGCAGATGGACATTTGAGCGGAACTGCCCCAAGTATTTGGAGGATAAGAAGGATGGCAAGGTGAACAAAGGTATATGTGATATACATGTTATTGATGTGTACCTTACTAGAGCTCGTAGTAGCACCGGTATTTGATATTGGTTACTGTTGCTAATATTTGCAACTCAAACAGGACTACTGGAATAGACGAGCACGGCAAAGGACGAGGTGACGATCTTGCGTGGGAAATGGTTCCAAAGTCAATGTGATCGCGATCGACACGCTACCTCTACATCTACCTTGGGATTAGTTTTAGACCTAAATAATTGTTATTTGGTGCCAGCGTTGAGCATGAACATTATATCTGGATCTTGTTTGATGCGAGACGGTTATTCATTTAAATCAGAGAATAATGGTTGTTCTATTTATATGAGTAATATCTTTTATGGTCATGCACCCTTGAAGAATGGTCTATTCTTGTTGAATCTCGACGTAGTGATACACATATTCATAATGTTGAAACCAAAAGATGCAGAGTTGATAATGATAATGCAACTTATTTGTGGCACTTGCCGTTTAGGTCATATCGGTGTAAAACGCATGAAGAAACTCCATCTTGATGGGCTTCGGAATCACTTGATTATGAATCACTTGGTACTTGCGAACCGTGCCTCATGGGCAAGATGACCAAAACGCCGTTCTCCGGAACTATGGAGCGAGCAACTGATTTGTTGGAAATCATACATCTTGATGTTTGTGGTCCAATGAATGTTGAGGCACGCGGCGGTATCGTTATTTTCTCACCTTCACAGATGATTTGAGTAGATATGGGTATATCTACTTAATGAAACACAAATCTGAAACATTTGAAAAGTTCAAAGAATTTCAGAGTGAAGTGGAAAATCATCGTAACAAGAAAATAAAGTTTCTACGATCTGATCGTGGAGGAGAATATTTGAGTTACGAGTTTGGTTTACATTTGAAACAATGTGGAATAGTTTCGCAACTCACGCCACCGGAACACCACGGAGAAATGGTGTGTCCGAGCGTCGTGTCGTACTTTACTTGATATGGTGCGATCTATGATGTCTCTTACTGATTTACCGCTATCGTTTTGGGGATATGCTTTAGAGACGGCCGCATTCACGTTAAATAGGGCACCATCTAAATCCGTTGAGGCGACACCGTATGAACTGTGGTTTGGCAAGAAACCAAAGTTGTCGTTTCTTAAAGTTTGGGGCTGCGATGCTTATGTGAAGAAACTTCAACCAGATAAGCTCGAACCCAAATCGGAAAAATGTGTCTTCATAGGATACCCAAAGGAGACTGTTGGGTACACCTTCTATCACAGATCTGAAGGCAAGATTTTCGTTGCTAAATTCGGATCCTTTCTAGAGAAGGAGTTTCTCTCGAAAGAAGTGAGTGGGAGGAAAGTAGAACTTGATGAGATAATCAGATCTGCTCCCTTATTGGAAAGTAGTTCATCACAAGAAATGGTTCATGTGACAACTACACCAATTAGTGAGGAAACTAATGATGATGATCATGAAGCTTGGATCAAGTTACTACTGAACTTCGTGGGTCAACGAGTAAAATACGCACTGAGTGGTACGGTAATCCTATTCGGAAGTCATGTTACTTGACCATGGCGAACCTACAAACTATGAAGAAGCGATGGTGAGCCCAGATTCGCAAAATGGCTGGAAGCCATGAAATCTGAGATGGGATCCATGTATGAGAACAAAGTATGGACTTTGGTTGACTTGCCCGATGATCGGCAAGCCATTGAGAATAAATGGATCTTTAAGAAGAAGACCGACGCCGATGGTAATATAACTGTCTACAAAGCTCGACTTGTTGCGAAAGGTTTTCGACAAGTTCAAGGGGTTGACTACGATGAGACTTTCTCACCCGTGGCGATGCTTAAGTCTGTCCGAATCATGTTAGCAATTGCGCATTTTATGATTATGAAATTTGGCAAATGGATGTAAAACTGCATTCTTGAATGGATTTCTAGAAGAAGAGTTGTATATGATGCAACCAGAAGGTTTTGTCGATCCAAAGGGTACTAACAAGGTGTGCAAGCTCCAATGATCAATTTATGGTGCGTGCAAGCCTCTCGAGTTGGAATAAGCGCTTTGATAGTGTGATCAAAGCATATGGGTTTATCTGAGACTTTTGGAGAAGCTTTGTATTTACAAGAAAGTGAGTGGGAGCTCAGAGCATTTCTAATATTATATGTGGACGACATATTATTGATTGGAAATGATATAGAATTTCTGGATAGCATAAAGGATACTTGAATAAAAGTTTTTCCATGAAAGACCTCGGTGAAGCTGCTTACATATTGGGCATCAAGATCTATAGAGATAGATCAAGGCGCTTAATTGGACTTTCACAAAGCACATACCTTGATAAAGTTTTGAAGAAGTTCAAAATGGATCGAGCAAAGAAAGGTTTTTACCTGTATTACAAGGTGTAAGATTGAGTCGACTCAATGCCCGACCACAAAGCAGAAGATAGAGAGAAATGAAAGATGTTCCTATGCTTCAGCCATAGGCTCTATCATGTATGCAATGCTGTGTACCAGACCGACGATGCTTAGCTGTAAGCTTGGCAGGGAAGGTACCAAAGTAATCCAGAGTGGATCATTTGGACAGCGGTCAAGAACATCTGAAATACGAAAAGGACTAAGGATATGTTTCTCGTATATGGAGGTGACAAAGAGCTAGTCGTAAATGGCTACGTCGATGCAAGCTTTGACACGATCCGACGATTTTAAATCGCAAACCGGATCGTGTTTTTATTAAGCGGTGGAGCTGTCGGTTGGTGCAGTTCTAAACAAAGCGTCGTGGCGGGATCTACATGTGAAGCGGAGTACATAGCTGCTTGAAGCAGCAAATGAAGGAGTCTGGATGAAAGAGTTCATTTCCGATCTAGGTGTTATACCTAGTGCATCGGGACCAATGAAGATCTTCGTGACAATCTTGGTGCAATTGCCTTGGCAAAGGAATCCAGATTTCACAAGAGGACCAAGCATATCAAGAGACGCTTCAATTCCATTGGGACCAAGTCCAAGTGGGAGACTTAGAGATTTGCAAAATACATACGGATCTGAATGTTGCGCACCCGTTGACTAAGCCTCTTCCACGAGCAAAACATGATCAGCACCAAAACTCCATGGGTGTTAGAATCATTACTATGTAATCTAGATTATTGACTCTAGTGCAAGTGGGAGATGAAGGAAATATGCCCTAGAGGCAATAATAAAGTTATTATTTATTTCCTTATACCATGATAAATGTTTATTATTCATGCTAGAATTGTATTAACCGGAAACATAATACATGTGTGAATACATAGACAAACAGATAGTCACTAGTATGCCTCTCTTGGACTAGCTCATTAATCAAAGATGGTTGTGTTTCCTAACCATAGACATGTGTTGTCATTTGATTAATGGGATCACCTCATTTGGAGAATGATGTGATTGACATGACCCATTCCGTTAGCTTAGCACTTGATCGTTTAGTATATTGCTAATGCTTTCTTCATGACCTATACATGTTCCTGTAACTATGAGATTATGCAACTCCGTTTACGGAGGAACACTTTGGTACTACCAAACGTCACAACGTAATCGGGTGATTATAAAGGAGTACTACAGGTGTCTCCAAAGGTACTTGTTGGGTTGGCGTATTTGAGATTAGGTTTTGTCACTCCGATTGTCGGAGAGGTATCTCTGGCCTTCTCGGTAATACACATCACTTAAGCCTTGCAAGCATTACAACTAATGAGTTAGTTGTGAGATGATGTATTACGGAACGAGTAAAGAGACTTACGATAACGAGATTGAACTAGGTATTGGATACCGACGATCGAATCTCGGGTAAGTAACATACCGATGACAAAGGAACAACGTATGTCGTTATGCGGTTTGACCGATAAAGATCTTCGTAGAATATGTAGGAACCAATATGAGCATCCAGGTTCCGCTATTGGTTATTGACCGAGAATGGTTCTAGGTCATGTCTACATAGTTCTCGAACCCGTAGGGTCCGCACGCTTAACGTTTCGATGACAGATTCATTATGAGTTTATAAGTATTGATGTACGAAGGTTGTTCGAGTCCGGATATGATCACGGACATGACGAGGAGTCTCGAAATGGTCGAGACATAAAGATTGATATATTGGAAGCCTATGTTTGGACTTGGAAGGGTTCGAATGAAAACTGGAAGTTCTGGAACACCGGGGTTACGGAACCCCGGGGTATATGGGCCTTAATGGGCCACAAGGGAGAAGAGGAAGGGCCGGCCAGGGGCAGGCCGCGCCCCCTCCCCTCTAGTCCGAATAGGACAAGGAGGGGCGGCGCCTTCCCTCTTCCCCTCCCCAATCCTACTCCAACTAGGAGAGGGGAGTCCTACTCCCGTGGGAGTAGGACTCCTCGGCAGCGCCTCCCTAGGGCCGGCCGCACCCCCTTTGCTCCTTTATATACGGGGCAGGGGGCACCCCATGACACACAAGTTGATCTACGGATCGTTCCTTAGCCGTGTCGGTGCCCCCTCCACCATATTCCACTTGGTCATATCGTCAGAGAGCTTAGGCGAAGCCTGCGCGGAGAAGTCATATCGTCATGGAGCTTAGGCGAAGCCCTGCGTCGGTGGAGCATCAACATCGTCCTGCGCCGTCGTCTTGTGGAACTCATCCCGACACTTTGCTGGATCGGAGTCCGGGATCGTCATCAAGCTGAGCGTGTGCGTAACTTCGGAGGTGCCGTCGTTCGGTGCTTGGATCGGTCGGATCGTGAAGGCGTCGACTACATCAACAGCGTTGTTATAACGCTTCGCTTTCGGTCTACGAGGGTACGTGGACGGACACTCTCCCCTCTCGTTGCTATGCCATCACCATGGTCTTGCGTGTTCGTAGGAAAATTTTTGAAATTACTACGTTCCCCAACACTCTCAACAATAATAACATAGATAGATCATATAACAATCCCTCAACATGCAACAAAGAGTCACTCCAAAGCCACTAATAGCGGAGAACAAACGTAGAGATTATGGTAGGGTACGAAACCACCTCAAAGTTATTCTTTCGGATCGATCTATTAAAGAGTTCATACTAGAATAACACCTTAAGACACAAATCAACCAAAACCCTAATGTCACCTAGATACTCCATTGTCACCTCAAGTATCCGTGGGCATGATTATACGATATGCATCACACACTCACAGATTCATCCAACCAACACAAAGTACTTCAAAGAGTGCCCCAAAGTTTCTATCGGAGAGTCAAGAAAACGTGTGCCAACCCCTATGCATAAGTTCATGGGCGGAACCCGCAAGTTGGTCACCAGAACATACATCAAGAGGCACGTGAAATCACATTGTCACCACAGATAAGCACGGCAAGACATACATCAAGTGTTCTCAAATAAAGACTCAATCCGATAAGATAGCTTCAAAGGGGAAACTCAATTCATTACAAGAGAGTAGAGGGGGAGTGTAACACCCCGGAAGTAACTTTCCATATTTGTAACTCCAACTCTTGACATTTTCGGCATTGTGATATGATATTCCCTCCGTGGTTGGGTTTTTCTTCATTTTGCATTTTTTCCATGTCATGCATTTTATATCATGTCATCATGTGCATCGCATTTGCATACGTGTTCGTCTCATGATTCCGAGCATTTTTCCCATTGTCCGTTTTGCAATCCGGCACTCCTATCTCCCCCGGCGGCCCCTTTTACGTTTTTCCGTGAGCGGGTACTAAACCTTCTCGGAATGGACCGAGGTTTGTCAAGTGGCCTTGGTATACCACCGTTAGACCACCGGTCAAGTTTCGGGTCATTTGGAGCTCGTTTGGTACTCAACGGTTAACCGCACTCTCATAAAGGCCTCTTTTAAGTTGCAGCCCAACACCCCTTCAAAATAGTCCAATAACCCATCTAAGTCACTTCCATGCTCTCCGTCGTTCGATCACGATCGTGTGGGCGAAAACTACACCTCATTTGGACTCTCCTAGCTCCCTCTATGCCTATTTAAACACCTCCCGTCCAAATCCGGTCTTCTTCCTCCCGAAACCCTAAAATTCATCCTCGCCCGCGGGACACGCCGCCGCCACGGACGAAACCGCCGCCCGCGTCGCGCCAATCCGCGCGCCACGTGTCAGCGCCGCCGCCCAGCGCCGCCCGGCCGCTGGCCAGACGAGGTTCCTTGCCCAGCCAGCGCCCGCCGCCCGGCGTCCGGCGACCCAGCGCCTCCAGCGGTGCGCGCCGCCCCTCCGCTGCTCGCCGCCTCCCTGCCTCCGGTGGCGTCGCTGGCGTGCTGCCCCGCCGCCGCGGTCGGCGCCGCCCGCCCTCGCACCGCCCGGGCGCGCCCGATCTCGCCGACCTCCGCGCACCGTCGCCACGGCCGCCGTCGCCACCTCGCTTGCGGCCCGACCCAGCCCGACCTCCCCTCCTCCTCCGGCCTCTTCCGGCCACCGGAGGAGCCGCACCGCCGCCGCCGCTTCGGATCGGGCCGGATCCCGATCCCGATCTATCTCCCGTTGACTTCTTCCCCCGCTCTATTTTCATCTAAGTTTTATTCCGTTGATTACTTCGTGGCATTTTCAATGCATCATAACCTTGCATCTGTAGCTCAATTTTGCGCGTGTAATATGTCAAAATGTTCGCCTTGAAGAGTAGATCATTTCCTCTCATTGCATCATTTTAGTTTGAGCTCATCTTGATGCCCGAAATGCTGTTAGAAGAGGGCTATGTGATGTTAGTTTCTGTTTCTTAACAGAACTTGCACTTTTGTTATTTTTGCTATGATTGATGTGTGCACCCTATGAACTTGAGTCCTACATGTGTTTTGTAATATGCCATGCCATCTTTCCAGGGGTGTATGCCATGTATTTTTGTGATCTATGTGGTGACTAGCACAAGCATGCAAAGTAGGTGTCCTGATTTAGCTGTTTTCAGCTCTGTTTTGCTGATATTTGGATGCCATGTTAACTTGATGCTACCGAGATATCCATGCATATTTTGAGATACTTCAGTAAGGTTGTTTTGTTCTACATGTCTTACTCTATCCATACATGCCCTTGTTTGCAATTATGGAGTGCCATAGCTTGAGTCAATCGAGCTCTACTTTTGCTATCAAATGTTTCCTGACAGATTGTTTACAAGTTATTCAATTTTGCCAAGGTTGTCGTTGTTGATCCGTGTATGCTATGACATTGTTCTTGCCATGTATGTCTTCTATGCCATGTCTTCTTGATGT
This sequence comes from Aegilops longissima, assembly GCA_021605205.1. Taxonomy (NCBI): domain Eukaryota; kingdom Viridiplantae; phylum Streptophyta; class Magnoliopsida; order Poales; family Poaceae; genus Aegilops; species Aegilops longissima. The sequence continues at coordinate 298,114,082 of CM038678.1, forward strand.
ATGTATGCTTATTTTATCATATAAGGCTCTGTAGTGAGTGCATCGAGCTCTTAAACATGCCTACTTGTTATCAGTTTTTGACATGCCATGTTGCTGAATCTGTTAACGAAACTTGCGATATTGACATGGGTGTTACTATATTTTCTGATCCTTTTTGGCTTATGGTCAGTAAGGGACTTTTGTTCTATGCTTTGAGTAGATTCATGCCATGCCTTATTTTGCTATTATAAGTTCCTGTAGCATGTAGTTTTCTTGCTCTGAACATTGCTACCTCATGCTGTTTTTGCCATGTCCAGCCTGATATTTTGTGCACTTTTGCCATGCTTGTTTGAACCTGTTATGATGTGAACTAGCCGTAGCTCAGTGTTCATCTTTTGTCAAGCATCTTGAGTAGATCACTGCCATATACTTTTTTGGTACGTTTGGGTGCAGTAGCTTAATTTCTTGTTGCTTGCTAAGTGGTATCATCTTTGTTAATGGCAGATTTGTGCCATTCTTGTTTTGCTTGTCATTTGCAAACCGTGCATCCGATTCGGTGATCTTTATATCGATTTCAAACGAAATCATCTCATCTTTCAGTGGCATACTTGGTTTTCCAAGTTGATTGCCTGGTTCATCATTTTCCTTCCGAGCGCCGCATCGCATTGCATATCACATCTCGCATATCATGTCATGTTTTGCCTCATGTTGCTTGTGCATTGCACCGTGATTTATTGTGGTTCCTTTGTTTGTGTTCTTGCTTTGGGTAGAGCCGGAGGCGAGTGCGTGAGCGAGGAACCTGTTGAGAACGCTTACGAGGATCAAGCTTTCGACAACTCTAAGAACATTGCAGGCAAGATGACCATACCCTCGAAATCACTTCTATCTTTGCTATGCTAGATGCTCGCTCTTTTGCTATGCCTATGCTACGATGCCTATCTCTTGCTTATCATGCCACCCATATTGCCATGTCAGCCCTAACCATCCTTTCCTAGCAAACCGTTGATTGGCTATGTTACCGCTTTGCTCAGCCCTCTTATAGCGTTGCTAGTTGCGGTGAAGCTGAAGTTTGTTCCTTGTTGGAACATGGAGATGTTGTTCCTTATTGGAACATGTTTACTTGTTGGGGATATCACAATATATATCTGCTATAATTAATGCATCTATATACTTGGTAAAGGGTGGAAGGCTCGGCCTTATGCACAGTGTTTTGTTCCACTCTTGCCACCCTAGTTTCCGTCATACGGTGTTATGTTCCTTGATTTCGCGTTCCTTACGGTTGGGTGATTTATGGGACCCCTTGACAGTTCTCTTTGAATAAGGCTCGTCCAAGCAAGGCCCAACTTTGGTTTTACCATTTGCCACCTAAGCCTTTTTCCCCGGGTTTCGCGAGCCCGAGGGTCATCTTTATTTTAACCCCGGACCAGTGCTCCTTCGAGTGCTGGCCCAAACAAGTAGATCTGCGGGGCCACCAGGGAAACTTGAGGCTTGGTTTTACTCGTAGGATGTCTCATCCGGATGTGCCACGAGCGAGATATGTGCAGCTCCTATCGGGATTTGTCGGCACAATCGGGCGGCTTTGCTGGTCTTGTTTTATTGCTGTCGAAATGTCTTGTAGTCCGGGATTCGAGATTGATCGGGTCTTCCGGTAGAAGGAATATCCTTCGTTGACCGTGAGAGCTTATAATGGGCTAAGTTGGGACACCCTGCAGGTATTATCTTTCGAAAGTCGTGCCTGCGGTTATGAGGCAGATGGGAATTTGTTAATGTCCGTTGTAGAAAACCGAAGTTGACCTCAATAAAATACACATCAACGCGTGTGTAACCGTGATGGTCTCTTCTCGTGAGTCCGGAAGTGAACACGGTGTTGGAGTTATGTTTGGCGTAAGTAGTTCAGGATCACTTCTTGATCGCTACTAGCTTCACGACCGTGCTTTGCTTCTCTTCTCGCTCTCTTTTGCGAATGTAGCCACCATATATGGTAGTCGCTGTCGCAGCTCCACCTTACAACTCTGTCCTTCCTATAAGCTTAAATAGTCTTGATCTCGCGGGTGTGAGATTGCTGAGTCCCGTGACTCACAGATTCTACCAAAACAGTTGCAGTGCCGACGATGCGGTCAGGTGGCGAACCGAGCTCAAGTGGGAGTTCGATGAGGAACGTGGTCGTTACTATGTGTCTTTTCCGGATGATCGATAGTGGTGCCCAGTTGGGACGATCGGGGATCTGTGTAGCATTTGGGGTATCTTCTTTTATTTTGGTTCCGTAGTCGGACCTTGAGTGTACTCTATGATGGATGTTTAATTATGTATTGTGTGAAGTGGCATTCGTAAGCCAACTATGTATCTCTTTCCTTATGTATTACATGGATTGTGTGAAGATTACCTCACTTGCGACATTGCTTTCAATGCGGTTATGCCTCTAAGTCGTGCTTCGACACGTGGGAGATATAGCCGCATCGGGGCGTTACAAGTTGGTAATCGAGCCTTCCCGACTTAGGAGCCCCTACTTGATTGTTTCTTTGGCGTTGTTGAGTCTAGAACGGAAAATGTATTGAGTCTTAGGATTATATATATCGGAGAGTAGGATTCTTTTACTCCCAGTCCTTAAATCGCTCTGTGAGGTCTCCCGACGTAGAAGTTTTGACTCTCCTCTCCTCAAATTTCACTAAAAAAATTTTAGGATCACGCGGGTATCTTGGAATCGTTCGATGGTTTTGTGACGAGAACATTGTTCTTGGTGCCTCGACATTTAGGGGTTGTGGCGGTGTCCCGGGAGTTGAGCTCCGAGGTGTTGTCGTCACAATTTTATCGTTGCGATTCTGGAATACCTGAGTTTTACCGACATCGAAATCTCTTTTGTGCAGTTGTTGGTGAGATAACCCGATAACCCGATCTTTGGCGCGAGCTCGGGAGTATTGCCATGACTTGTATAACGGATGTTGTTCAAGGTCGAGGTACACGATTTCGAGGATTTCTTGGTTATGTGTTGACGGATGGATACAAATGGATCTAGGTATTGTTAGTTTGGGTGATATATTTTGTGTCCCTGTATCCCCAACACCGATTGCATAACCGTAAAGTTTGGGAGTTTATAGGTGGGATTCAAGTAGCTCTAGCATTTCTTCCCGCAGATATTTGGTTCGTGATTGGGTAATCCTTACCACTTATTTGTTCCAGTCGTACCTTGTTATTTTTCATCAACCTTTATCTATGTGGCTTCTCACCTTAATGGACGTGTGATGATTAACTTTTGGAATTCATTCATTCATTCTCGTTCGAATGTTTATTGTGAAGACTATATGTTGCAATTTCTATCCGTTGATTCAACTTGACTATTTGTCTATCAAGTGCTAACGGATGTCACCCTCTTCAGGATGGCTCCGCCAACGCGTCTGAATCCGGAGCGGAATGATGGGAATCGGTCGAACCTCCACCTCCACCTCCGCCTCCGGAGGCTCGGCAACTATCATGGCAGCCACCAATGCCAATGCTCAGATGATTTTGCAGCTCTTGCAAGAACGTACTCAAGGGCAAGGCAATCAAGGAAATCAAGGTCAAGGCAACAACCAGCCGCACTTTGCTACTCTCAGTCAGTTCCTCGCTAATCATCCGAAGTCTTTCAGTTTCTGTGTCGAGGCCACAAACGCTGACGATTGGCTTGTGGACATCTGCAAGCATTTTGAATGTAGCAATGTCAGACCTGAGGACTTTGTCAAGTTTGCATCGTTTCAACTCAAGGACCAAGCTGCTGAGTGGTACCAACAATACAAAGATTCCAGAGGAGGTCGTGTCATTACCTGGGATGAGTTCCGCCAAGATTTCAAAGCTCACCACATTCCGAAAAGTGTTGTTGAGAGCAAGCGTGAGGAGTTCCGCAATCTCAAGCAAGGCAACATGTCTGTGTACCAATACAATATCCAGTTCCAGAAACTCGCTTGCTTTGCTAAGAAAGACGTCCCTGATGAGAAGAGTATGATCTATCAATTCAGAGGTGGTCTGAGAGAAGATCTGCAATTAGCTCTTGTGCTTTTGAGCGAGAAAAGTATGATGAATTCTACAACATGGCATCAAGCAAGAAGCTGCCCAGCTCAAATGTGAGGCTTCTAAGAAGAGAATCGGGGATGCAGTTCAGTCTTCTTCTTCCTCTCAAGTGGCAGCTAAGCAGCGAAGTTCTACCTTCCTCCTCCTCCGTTCCGTCGGCCTTATCGGCAGAAGAACTCAGGTGGCCGTGGATCTTCCCACCCACCCAACCACAGCTATCGAACAAGTCTAATTCTCAAGCTCCAAGGTCAAGTGCTCCTTACCACCGTCCGCTCTCGAGGTGACTTGCAACAAATGTCGTGAGAAGGTCACTATGCGAACAAGTGCTTCAACCAAAGGCGCCTTCGCCTCCTCCTCTGTGAAATCTTCCAGCAATGCGGTGGTCAAGCATAATCCAAAGCATGCCAAGGTCAATATGATGAATGCAGCTCAAGCGGAGGAATCTTCGATGTGATAATGGGTAATCTCTCGATTAATGATATTCCTGCAAAAATCTTATTTGATCTTGGTGCATCGCATTCTTTCATGTCATATCCTTTTGCATCGAAGCACAATGTTGACACGTAGATTTTGTCCAAAGTTATGCAAGTTGTTTCTCCCGGAAGGCTTATGAATTCTAGTTTGGTTGCTCCCAATGTCTCTATCAAGATGGGCGACTATAGATTTCTGGCTAAACCAATTGTTCTCGGTGACTCGGATATTGATCTTATTCTCGGAATGGACTGGCTTTCTCAGCACAAAGCTCAGCTTGATTGTGCTGCCAGGGAAATTCAATTGACTCACTCTTCTAATGATGTGATCATCTATGCCGCTCGTGATGAAACCATTGGTTGTTTTCTCTCAATGAGAAGGGCGAATTGGATGCTATCTCTCGATTCGGTCGTTTGTGAGTATCAAGATGTCTTTCGGAAGAGCTTCGGGTATGCCTCCTCATCGGCCGATTGAGTTCGTTATCGATCTTGAGCACAGCCTTGAACCCGTTTGCAAGCGTCCATACAAGCTTGGACCTGATGAGCTGAAGGAATTGAAGAAGCAGCTCGATGAACAAGAGCGTCTGGTTTGATCGGACCGAGTTCATCTCCTTGGGGTTGTGGTGTTCTTTTGTCGGAAGAAGGATGGCGCGGACCGACTTTGCGTCGATTACCGTCCATTGAATAAGAAGACAATCAAGAACAAGTATCCACTTCCCAACATCAATGAGCTTTTCGAGCAACTCAAAGGTGCTAAAGTGTTCTCAAAGCTTGACCATCGTATGGGTTATCATCAGATTCGCATTCGTGAACAAGATATTCCCAAGACAGCATTCGAACAAGCTTTGGTTCTTATGAATATCTTGTCATGTCTTTCGGCCTTGTCAATGCTCCTCCAACTTTCTCTCGGATGATGAACTTCATCTTCAACCCCTACACCAATGAATTCGTCTTGGTCTATCTGGATGATATTTTGGTCTTCTCCAAGAATAAGAAGGATCATGCCAAACATTTGCGATTGGTGCTAGACAAGCTCGAGAGTATCAATTCTATGCTAAGTTCTCCAAATGTGAATTTTGGCTTGATGAAGTGCTTTATATTGGTCATATCATCTCCGCCAAGGGCATCGCTGTTAATCCAGAAGGTGTCCGCAATTGTGAATTGGGAACCTCCTCGAATGTCAAGCAGCTCCAGATTTTCTTGGTCTTGCAAGCTATTGCCGAAGATTCGTTGAGGATTTCTCTAAGATTCAAAGCCTCTTTCCAACCTCCTCCAGAAGCATGTGAAGTATGTCTGGTCTCCTGAGTGTGACGTTGCTTTCAATACTCTCAAAGAGAAACTCGTCACAGCTCCTGTCTTGACTCCTCCTGATGAATCCAAGCCATTTGAAGTTTTCTCGTGATGCTTCTCTTCAAGGTCTCGGTCTGTGTTAATGCAAGAGAAGAGAGTTGTGGCCTATACCTCTCGTCGGTTGAAGCCCAACGAAAAGAACTACCCCACTCACGATCTTGAGTTGGCGGCGTTGTCCATGCATTGATAACGTGGAGACATCTCTTGTTGGGAAGGAAAGTGGACATTTTCACCGATCACAAGAGTCTCAAGTATATCTTCACTCAACCCAACCTCAACCTCAGGCGGACTCGATGGGTCGAAATGATTCAAGAGTACAACCCAAGTATTGAATATACTCAGGCAAGGCCAATGTGATTGCAGATGCCTTGAGCAGGAAGGCTTCTTGCAATGTTTAATCCTCAAGCCCTTCCAACGGATCTCTGTGAAGCTTTCCATAAGCTGAATCTTCAAGTTGTTCCTCAAGGCTTTCTTGCCAACCTCATAGTCTCTCCTACTTTGGAAGATCAGATTCGTGAGGCTCAACTTCGGATACCATGGTGAAAAAGGTGAAGCGTGGTATCGACAAGGGCATTCAAGTACAAGTGCTTCCACATTGATGACAAAGATACTCTTTTCTTTGAGGACGGATTGTGGTTCCTAAGGGTGATCTGAGAAAAGTCATTATGAGCGAGGCACACAATTCGCTTCTATCCATTCATCCTAGAAATGCGAAGATGTACCAGACCTCAAGAAGTCATATTGGTGGACTCGAATGAAGCGAGAATTGCTCAATTCGTGAATGAGTGTGATGTCTGCGGAAGAGTGAAAGCAGAACATCAAAGACCAGCTGGTCTCCTTCAACCTCTTGCTATTCCGAATGGAAGTTTGATCATATTGAAATGGACTTCGTGACTGGATTTCCAAAGTCCAAGCGTGGAAATGATGCTATCTTCGTTGTCATTGACAAGCTTACTAAAGTGGCTCATTTTCTTCCTATCAAAGAATCCATCACAGCAGCTCGGTTGGCGAGCTATACACCTCGAGATTGTCTCCTTGCGGCATTCCACAAGTGATCTCTTGGACCGTGGCAGCATCTTTACCTCCAAGTTTTGGGATTCTTTTGAAGGCCATGGGCACCAACATTCGTTTCAAAGACAGCTTTCCATCCTCAAACAAGTGGCCAAGTTGAGCGAGTTAATCAAATCCTTGAAGATATGCTCGGGGCTTGTGTCATTTCCTTCGGTATGAAATGGGAAGATTGTCTTCCATATGCGAGTTCTCCTACAACAACAGCTTCCAAGCGAGTTCGGGCAAGGCCCCATTCGAAATTCTCTATGGCGTAAAGTGTCGTACTCCTCTCAATTGGTGCGAGACAGGTGAGCGCCAACTTCTTGGCAATGACTTGATCACGAAGCGGAAGAAATGTGCAAAGTCATTCGTGAGAATCTCAAAGCAGCATAATCGCGCGGAAAACTATTATGATGATAAGCACCGTGATGTGACTTTTGAAATCGGAGACCATGTCTACCTCGCGTCTCTCAATGAAAGGCACTCGTCGCCCGGTATCAAAGGGAAGCTTGCCCCTAGATCGTGGGTCCTTTCAAGATCATTGGCAAAAGAGGCGATCTCGCCTATCAACTTGAGCTTCCGTCCAACTTCGCGAATGTGCATGATGTGTTTCACGTGTCACAGCTTCGCAAGTGCTTCAAGACTCCTGAACGCACTATCAACTTCGAAGAGATTTACCTTCAAGAAGATCTCTCTTATCATGAGCACCCCGTTGCTATTCTTGAAGAAACCGAGCGCAAGACTCGCAACAAGTCAATCAAATTCCTGAAAGTAAAGTGGTCACACCATTCCGACCGTGAAGCCACACAGGGCGCGAGGATCACCTCCGTTCGAATATCCGGAGTTCTTTCAGTCCTAGATCTCGGGGCGAGATCCTCTTGTAGTGGTGGAGTGTTGTAACACCCGGAAGTAACTTTCCATATTTGTAACTCCAACTCTTGCCATTTTCGCATTGTGATATGATATTCCCTTTGTGGTTGGGTTTTCTTCATTTTGCATTTTGTCCATGTCATGCATTTTATATCATGTCATCATGTGCATCGCATTTGCATACGTGTTAGTCTCATGATTCCGATCATTTTTCCGTTGTCCGTTTTGCAATCCGCACTCCTATCTCCCCGGCAGCCCCTTTTACGTTTTTCCGTGGCGGGTACTAAACCTTCTCGAATGGACCGAGGTTTGTCAAGTGGCCTTGGTATACCACCGTTAGACCACCGGTCAAGTTTGGTCATTTGGAGCTCGTTTGGTACTCAGCGGTTAACCGCACTCTCGCAAAGGCCTCTTTTAAGTTGCAGCCCAACACCCTTCAAAATAGTCCAATAACCCATCTAAGTCACTTCCATGCTCTCCGTCGTTCGATCACGATCGTGTGGTGAAAAACTACACCTCATTTGGACTCTCCTAGCTCCTCTATGCCTATTTAAACACCTCCCCGTCCAAATCCGGGTCTTCTTCCTCCCGAAACCTAAAATTCATCCCGCGCCCATGGACACGTCCCGCCGCTGGGCCGAAACTGCCGCCGCGCGTCGCGCCAATCCACAGCGTGCCGCGTGTCAGCGCCGCCGCCCCAAGCCCGCCGCCCGCCGGGCGAGCGAGCCCGCCTGCACCAGCGCTTCCGGCAGCGTCCGGCGACCCAGCCCTCCAGCGCCGGTCGCGCCGCCGCCCTCCGCTGCTCCCGCCTCCCTGCCCTCCGGTGGCGTCGCCGGCGTGCTGCCCGCCCGCCCGCCGTCGGCCAGCGCCGCCCTCAAGCCCGCCGCCGGTCGCCGCCGCCGTCGCCACCTCGCCCGGCGGCCCGACCCAGCGCCGACCTCCCTCCTCCTCCGGCCTCTTCCGGCCACCGGAGGAGCCGCACCGCCGCCGCCGCTTCGGATCGGGCCGGATCCCGATCCCGATCTATCTCCCGTTGACTTCTTCCCCCCCTCTATTTTCATCCAAGTTTTATTCCGTTGATTACTTCGTGGCATTTTCAATGCATCATAACTTTGCATCTGTAGCTCAATTTTGCGCGTGTAATATGTCAAAATGTTCATCTCGAAGAGTAGATCATTTCATCTCATTGCATCATTTTCATTTGAGCTCATCTTGATGCCCGAAATGCTGTTAGAAAAGAGCTATGTGATGTTAGTTTACATTTCTTAATGAACTTGCACTTTGTTATTTTGCTATGATTGATGTGTGCACCCTATGAACTTGAGTCCTACATGTGTTTTGTAATATGCCATGCCATCTTTCCAGGGTGTATTCCATGTATTTTTGTGATCTATGTGGTGACTAGCACAAGCATGCAAAGTAGGTGTCTGATGTTGCTGTTTTCACTGCTGTTTCTTGATATTTTGATGCCATGTTAACTTGATGCTACCGAGAGATCCATGCATATTTTGAGATACTTCAGTAAGGATGTTTTGTTCTACATGTCTTGCTCTATCCATCCATGCCCTTGTTTGCAATTATGGAGTGCCATAGCTTGAGTCAATCGAGCTCTACTTTTGCTATCAAATGTTTCCTGGCAGATTGTTTACATGTTATTCAATTTTGCCAAGGTTGTTGTGGTTGATCCGTGTATGCTATGATATCGTTCTTGCCGTTTATGTCTTCTATGCCATGTCTTCTTGATGTATTTATGCTTAGTTTATCATATAAGGCTCTGTAGTGAGTGCATCGAGCTCTTAAACATGCCTACTTGTTATCAGTTTTTGACATGCCATGTTGCTGAATCTGTTAACGAAACTTGCGATATTGACATGGGTGTTACTATATATTCTGATCCTTTTTGGCTTAAGGTCAGTAAGGGACTTTTGTTATATGCTTTGAGTAGATTCATTCCATGCCTTGCTTTGCTATTATAAGTTCTTGTAGCATGTAGTTTTCTTGCTCTGAACATTGCTACCTGATGCTGTTTTTGCCATGTCCAGCCTGATATTTTGTGCACTTTTGCCATGCTTGTTTGAACCTGTTATGATGTGAACTAGCCGTAGCTCAGTGTTCATCTTTTGTCAAGCATCTTGAGTAGATCACTGCCATATACTTTGTTGGTACGTTTGGGTGCAGTAGCTTAATTTCTTGTTGCTTGCTAAGTGGTATCATCTTTGTTAATGGCAGTTTGTGCCATTCTTGTTTTGCTTGTCATTTGCAAACCGTGCATCCGATTCGGTGATCTTTATATCGATTTCAACGAAATCATCTCATCTTTCAGTGGCATACTTGGTTTGCCAAGTTGATGCATGGTTCATCATTTTCCTTCCGGCGCTTGATCGCATTGCATATCACATCTCGCATATCATGTTATGTTTTGCATCATGTTGCTTGTGCATTGCACCGTGATTTATTGTGGTTCCTTTGTTTGTGTTCTTGCTTTGGGTAGAGCCAGGAGGCGAGTGCGTGAGCGAGGAACCTGTTGAGAACGCTTCGAGGATCAAGCTTTCGACAACTCGAGAACATTGCGAGCAAGATGACCATACCCTCGAAATCACTTCTATCTTTGCTATGCTAGATGCTCGCTCTTTTGCTATGCCTATGCTACGATGCCTATCTCTTGCTTATCATGCCACCCATATTGCCATGTCAGCCCTAACCATCCTTTCCTAGCAAACCGTTGATTGGCTATGTTACCGCTTTGCTCAGGCCCTCTTATAGCGTTGCTAGTTGCGGTGAAGTGAAGTTTGTTCCTTGTTGGAACATGGAGATGTTGTTCCTTATTGGAACATGTTTACTTGTTGGGGATATCACAATATATATCTGCTATAATTAATGCATCTATATACTTGGTAAAGGGTGGAAGGCTCGGCCTTATGCACGTGTTTTGTTCCACTCTTGCCACCTAGTTTCCGTCATACCGATGTTATGTTCCTTGATTTCGCGTTCCATACGGTTGGGTGATTTATGGGACCCCTTGACAGTTCGCTTTGAATAAGGCTCGTCCAGCAAGGCCCAACTTTGGTTTTACCATTTGCCACCTAAGCCTTTTTCCCCGGTTTTTGCGAGCCGAGGGTCATCTTTATTTTAACCCCGGACCAGTGCTCCTTGAGTGCTGGCCCAAACGAGTAGATCAGGGGCCACCACGAAACTCGAGGCTTGGTTTTACTCGTGGGATGTCTCATCCGGATGTGCCTGAGCGAGATATGTGCAGCTCCTATCGGGATTTGTCGGCTGTCAGGCGGCTTTGCTGGTCTTGTTTTATTGTGTCGAAATGTCTTGTAGTCCGGGATTCGAGATTGATCGGGTCTTCTCGGTAGAAGGAATATCCTTCGTTGACCGTGAGAGCTTATAATGGGCTAAGTTGGGACACCCTGCGGTATTATCTTTCGAAAGCCGTGCCCGCGGTTATGAGGCAGATGGGAATTTGTTAATGTCCGGTTGTAGAAAACCGAAGTTGACCTCAATAAAATACACATCAACCGCGTGTGTAACCGTGATGGTCTCTTCTCGGCGGAGTCCGGGAAGTGAACACGGTGTTGGAGTTATGTTTGACGTAAGTAGTTCAGGATCACTTCTTGATCGCTACTAGCTTCACGACCGTGCTTTTCTTCTCTTCTCGCTCTGTTTTGCGAATGTAGCCACCATATATGCTAGTAAACTGCTGCAGCTCCACCTTACAACTCTGTCCTTCCTATAAGCTTAAATAGTCTTGATCTCGCGGGTGTGAGATTGCTGAGTCCCGTGACTCACAGATTCTACCAAAACAGTTGCAGTGCCGACGATGCGGTCAGGTGGCGAACCGAGCTCAAGTGGGAGTTCGATGAGGAACGTGGTCGTTACTATGTGTCTTTTCCGGATGATCAGTAGTGGTGCCCAGTTGGGACGATCGGGGATCTGTGTAGCATTTGGGGTATCTTCTTTTATTTTGGTTCCGTAGTCGGACCTTGAGTGTACTCTGTATGATGGATGTTTAATTATGTATTGTGGGAAGTGGTGACTGTAAGCCAACTATGTATCTCTTTCCCTTATGTATTACATGGGTTGTGTGAAGATTACCTCACTTGCGACATTGCTTTCAATGCGGTTATGCCTCTAAGTCGTGCTTCGACACGTGGGAGATATAGCCGCATCGGGGGCGTTACAGGGAGAAACATCATAAGATCCAACTATAATAGCAAAGCTCGTGATACATCAAGATCGTGTGAAGTCGAGAACACGAGAGAGAGAGAGAGATCAAACACATAGCTACTGGTACATACCCTCAGCCCCGAGGGTGAACTACTCCCTCCTCGTCATGGAGAGCGCCGGGATGATGAAGATGGCCACGGTGATGGGTTCCCCCTCGGCGAGGTACCGAGCAGGCTCCCGAGAGGGTTTGGTGGCTACAGAGGCTTGCGGCGGCGGAACTCCCGATCTATCTTCTCCGTGGATGTTTTTAGGGTACGAGGGAATATATAGGCGAAAGAAGTCGGTCGGGGGAGCCTCGAGGGGCCCACGAGACAGGGGGGCGCGCCCTCCTATCTCGTGGCTGCCTCGAGGGTCTTCTGACGTGAACTCCAAGTCTCCTGGGTGATATTCTTCCAAAAAATCACGTTGCCGAAATTTTCATTCCGTTTGGACTCCGTTTGATATTCCTTTTCCTCGAAATACTGAAATAGGCAATAAAACAGCAATATGGGTTGGGCCTCCGGTAAATAGGTTAATCCCAAAAGTAATATAAAAGTGGATAATAAAGCCCAATATTGCTCAAAACAATAAATAATATAGCATGGAACAATCAAAAATTATAGATACGTTGGAGACGTATCAAGCATCCCCAAGCTTAATTCCTGCTCGTCCTCGAGTAGGTAAATGATAAAAACAGAATTTTTTATGTGGAATGCTAGTTGGCATAATTTCATTGTAATTCTTCTTAATTGTGATATGAATATTCAGATCTGAAAGATTGAAGACAAAAGTTCATGTTGAAATAAAAATAATAATACTTCAAGCATACTAACTAAGCAATTATGTCTTCTCAAAATAACATGGCCAAAGAAAGTTATCCCTACAAAATCATATAGTCTGGCTATGCTCTATCTTCACCACACAAAGTATTTAAATCATGCACAACCCCGATGACAAGCCAAGCAATTGTTTCATACTTTTGACATTCTCAAACTTTTTCAATCTTCACGCAATACATGAGCGTGAGCCATGGATATAGCACTATGGGTGGAATAGAAGGGTGGTTGTGGAGAAGACAAAAAGGAGAAGATAGTCTCACATCAACTAGGCGTATCAATGGGCTATGGAGATGCCCATCAATAGATATCAATGTGAGTGAGTAGGGATTGCCATGCAACGGATGCACTAGAGCTATAAGTATATGAAAGCTCAAAAAAATAAACTAAGTGGGTGTGCATCCAACTCGCTTGCTCACAAAGACCTAGGGCATTTTGAGTAAGCCCATCATTGGAATATACAAGCCAAGTTCTATAATGAAAATTCCCACTAGTATATGAAAGTGACAACATAGGAGACTCTCTATCATGAAGATCATGGTGCTACTTTGAAGCACAAGTGTGGTAAGAGGATAGTAGCATTGTCCCTTCTCACTTTTTCTCTCATGTTTTTTGTTTTTTTTGTTTTTTTATTTGGGCCTTTTCTCTCTTTTTTATGGCCTCTTTTTTTCCCTTTTTTTAATTTTTCGTCCGGAGTCTCATCCCGACTTGTGGGGGAATCATAGTATCCATCATCCTTTCCTCACTAGGACAATGCTCTAAAAAATGATGATCATCACACTTTTATTTTCTTACAACTCAAAAATTACAACTCGATTCTTAGAACAAAATATGACTCTATATGAATGCCTCCGGCGGTGTACCGGGATATGCAATGACTCATGAGTGACATGTATGAAAGAATTATGAACGGTGGCTTTGCCACAAATACAATGTCAACTACATGATCATGCAAAGCAATATGACAATGATGGAGCGTGTCATAATAAACGGAACGGTGGAAAGTTGCATGGCAATATATCTAGGAATGGCTATGGAAATGCCATAATAGGTAGGTATGGTGGCTGTTTTGAGGAAGGTATATGGTGGGTGTATGATACCGGCGAAAAGTGTGCGGTATAAGAGAGGCTAGCAATGGTGGAAAGGTGAGAGTGCGTATAATCCATGGACTCAACATTAGTCATAAAGAACTCATATACTTATTGCAAAAATCTACAAGTTATCAAAGCAAAGTATTAGCGCATGCTCCTAGGGGGATAGATTGGTAGGAAAAGACCATCGCTCGTCCCCGACCGCCACTCATAAGGAAGACAATCAATAAATAAATCATGCTCCGACTTCATCACATAACGGTTCACCATACGTGCATGCTACGGGAATCACAAACTTTAACACAAGTATTTCTCAAATTCACAACTACTCAACTAGCACAACTTTGATATTATCACCTCCATATCTCAAAACAATTATCAAGCATCAAACTTTTCTTAGTATTCAACACACTCATAAGAAAGCTTTTATTATTTTTGTATACCTAGCATATTATTATTAAGAAAATTACCATGCTATTTAAGACTCTCAAAATAATATAAGTGAAGCATGAGAGTTCATCTATTTCTTCAAAATAAAACCACCACCGTGCTCTAAAAGATATAAGTGAAGCACTAGAGCAAACAACAAACTACTCCAAAAGATACAAGTGAAGATCAATGAGTAATCGAATAATTATACAACTATGTGAAGACTCTCCTATTTAAGAATTTCATAACTTGGTATTATATTCAAGCAGAAAGCAAAACAAAATAAAATGGCATTGCAAGGATAGCACAACTCATGTGAAGAAGCAAAAACTTAGGTTCAACCGATACTAACCGATAATTGTTGGAGAAAGGTGGGATGCCTACCGGGGCATCCCCAAGCTTAGATGCTTGAGACTTCTTGAAATATTATCTTGGGGTGCCTTGGGCATCCCCAAGCTTTAACTTTTGTGTCTCCTTAATTCCTCTCATATCATGGTTTCTCTTTTTATCAAAAGCTTCATTCACAACAAACTCAACAAGAACTCGTGAGATAGGTTAGTATAAACCAATGCAAAACCTTATCATTTTCTACTGTAATGAATCACTAAAATTATTATTCAACATTGCATACAAAATGCCTCTGCATATTTAATACTCCTATCCTCAAATAGAATCATTAAACAAGCAAACATATGCAAACAATGCAACCATAACAGCAATCTGTCAAAACAGTATAGTCTGTAAAGAATGCAAGATCCATCAAACTTCCCTAACTCCAAAAATTATGAAATAAAATTACCACTATAATAAATTTATCATAGCTCAATATGCAAAAAA